>VZRU01021080.1:0-11532 GCA_013398155.1 Pedionomus torquatus | reverse complement strand
CACCACACCAGGTGGCTCCAAGCCCCATCCAGCCTGGCCTTGAACCCCTCCAGGGATGGGGCAGCCACAGCTTCTCTGGGCAGCCTGGGCCAGGCTCTCATCACCCTCAGCGTAATAATTGTCTTCTTAATATCCAGTCTAAGCCTTAGAGCTTTAGAATGAATCACAGAACGGTTTGGGTGGGAAGGGACTTTAAAGCCCCCCTCCCCAGTGCCACCCCCTGCCCTGGGGGATAGGATGCCCTAAATAATAGAATCATAGAATGGTTAGAGTTGGAAGGGACCTCAAAGATCATCCAGTTCCAGCCCCTGCCCTGGGCAGGGACACCTCCCACCACACCAGGTGGCTCCAAGCCCCATCCAGCCTGGCCTTGAACCCCTCCAGGGATGGGGCAGACACAGCTTCTCAGGGCAACCTGGGCCAGGGTCTCACCACACATGCAGGTATTTCTTAGAGCACTGTTGCCAAAAGCAGAGAGATAAAGGAGGGGAAGAAGCTCTCCCGTAACACTTGGTATGATCTGTTAATGCATTGTGAAATCCTTTGCCTCTATCTTGTTTGAATGGTGTTTTTTCTTCCAGGGGGGCTGTACCGAGTGCCTGGCGCGATGGCGATGCTGGAAGCAAACGCAGACACATCCGCAGAGGAGGAGAGCTTTGGGCCACAGCTCATAGCTCGGCTAGAGGTGGGTACGGAGTTAGCTCTAGGGTAAGCTCTGAAGGAACCGACTTGTCCTTTTCCATAAAGACCAGTTGTATCTGAAAATCGCATCACTAGAGTCTTCTGTCAAAACCAAAACAAACCAATGTGCTTATAGCTCTGTTGTTGTTGTTGTTGTTGTTGTTGTTATTATGTATAGCTTTTATTGCATCAACTTCCCTGACGTGTATCGGTCACCTCCAGCATCTATTAAACCAACCAGGGAACTGTGCCTTCCCCCCGTTCTGTGCCATCTCTGGAGTTAATAGCTTATGCAGACATCACACTGGTAAAAGGATGCTGTTTTGGGGGGGTTTAGTGTGTACGTGGATAGGGAGGTAACACCGACTGGTGATCGGAGAGCTTGATCCCCATCTGGGGAAGGCAGTTGCAGGTACTCAGTGGATGTCAGATTTAGGTATTTGTGTCTTAGTGTGTATTTTTTATTTTCCTCCACCGCCTTTCAGCAATGCGGTATAAATGCAAATGACGTGAAGAAACTGGAAGAAGCTGGATTTCACACCGTTGAGGCTGTTGCTTATGCACCGAAGAAGGAGCTTCTAAATATTAAAGGCATCAGTGAAGCCAAAGCTGACAAAATCTTGGTAAGGGGGTTACGGAAAAGCCTTAATCCAAGATACTAAGTTTTATTTCTACTGGCTTAAGGTGTTCTGGTGATTTTGGAAGGCCCCATTAAGAACATAGTGAGAAGGGCAGTCAAGATGATTGGAGGTGTGACATGACGGTGAGAAGAGTGAAAACCCACTAGGACCAGCTTCAAGAAGTGAGGAGGGAGGGTCTGTTAGGAAGGTCTATAAAAGTTGTGGAAGGTATGGAGAATATGAGTATTACTTCTAGCTTGGTATTTCTCATGATAAGAAGGGTTAGAGGAGCCTAAAGCAAAGGAAGTACTTTTTTTGTACAGGTTGCAATGAAGTTCTGGAACTCCTTGTCCCTTGTAGCATTGAGGATTACAAAGGGGCCGAGTGCAATGTTTGCAGGGTAGATCAGGAGCCTTGTTAGCTGAACCCAGCGGGTCCGTCCCTCTCTCCCTGGTGTGTTTCGCTCTTTCCTGAAGCCTCCGCTGCTGGCAGTTGTGAAGGCAGAGGATTCTGTGTTACGGGCAGCAGGGCTGTCCCAGGACAGCTCTTCCTCTGGTGTGTTAATTGTGTACCTCAGACAGACACTCACCGTCAGACCCGGGGTCTACTTCTGAGGGCTGAGAGTGCAGCCTGAGTTGTAACCTCACGGCATCTTCGAGCTCAGAATGGGGAGTTCCTGCCAAACTGCTGCTTCAAAATCTGACCTAGCACGATGTTTAACTCCAGTAGTTTTCTTACTTTGCACATTTATCTGCTAGGAAGGCAGTGTTCCTAACGGGCTGTGTGCCCATCCAGGGTGTTTCAGGTTTCGCAGGGGCAGAACTGAACTGAAAAGGGAGGGGAAGGTTTCCATAAAATACACAAAATCGTGGGTTCGGCTTTTGCTTTGAGCAGTTTGAGTTCTGTTCAGAGGTACCAGCTGATAGATGGTCTGTGAAATAATCTGTCTGCCTCAGATTATGCAGGAGCTTCTCCATTTCACAACATAGAAGATGACGGTATTAATTAGCAGAGGGGGTCACGATGGGGTGGATGCTCCTGGCACTGCTGCTTACTTTGGTTTTCTTCAGGCTGAAGCAGCTAAACTGGTTCCCATGGGTTTCACCACGGCAACGGAGTTCCACCAGCGAAGGTCAGAGATCATCCAGATCACCACTGGCTCCAAAGAACTCGACAAGCTTCTGCAAGGTAATAATTTTATTTCTCTTAATTGATTAGTCTTAGTTATCTTCTTTTCTTTTTTTTTTTTTTTTTTTAATGAAAAAANTCAATGAACAAAAACACCACGGAGACACAAGTTGTGGTTGAAGTGAACGGTTTTGCTGTCTCATATCACAATTAATTTTCTGTTAAAAGCTTTAGAAATGGTTTTAAACACCTTTAGTCAATGCAATACCTGGAGCTGTTTGTTTTGGGTAGTTTCCTGTAGTTTATGACCTATTTCAAGAAAACAAAACCAAGTATAATTTTTTCCCCATTCCAATTTGTGATCGAAAATCAAAGCAAGCCGGATCAGCTTTTCAGTATCTCCTGATACTTACCTAAACATCTTATCTGCAACGTGAACAGTTCTCAATATGAAAACCGGTTTTCCCAATTAGAGTTTGGAAACTTATAGCCAAAGTAAGTATTTAACTGAGTCTCTAATCCTTATGTGGTCTTTGACATGTGATCTTTTAAACGTTATTTTATTGTCGTCATTATTTTCCCCTCAGGAGGAATAGAAACAGGGTCTATAACAGAACTGTTTGGGGAGTTCCGGACTGGGAAAACACAGTTGTGCCATACCCTGGCAGTGACCTGTCAAGTGAGTAGTCCCTCCTGAACAAACTGGGGTGTTCAGACAGCAGAGAGTTTGGGAGCCTGGTGCATGTGAACGGCTGCAGAGAGGGGGAGCCTCTGCAGCACCCTTGCTCCACTTGCAGTGTGTTATTTTGTGCTTAACCCGCCTACCGGGCTGGCTGTAGCAGCAGTGCCATTTGTGAAGATTTTCACCTGTGTTTGACATGTTCTGTAGCTTTCTCTTTTCCCCTCCTCACTATTCTGACAACATTTAAGGTGTTAGCCCTGCAGCATAATTCCAGGTCTTCCATTCCAAGAAGCGTTTGATCTCTCTTCAGGCTCTCTGGGCTGCAGACAACCTTTCTTGTCACCAGGAGTGTTGAAAAGGGAAAAGAAAGTGTTGGCTCAGCAAGTTTCCTTGTAGCTGCTTTTTTCCCCAGTGCATCCTGAGCTTACTGTGTGTTACCCTTGTAAAAGCCTTCTGCTGTCAAACAGTAGATGTTTGGAGCAACCTTTTTTCCTAATCTTAGTTTGAATTTAGCAGCTCCTAGTTAAGCTCCTACCCTTTTGTGTTGGTATCAGAGATTGAAAACAAGAGTCTGTCCTCACCTTTCCCAGAAAATGCACCTTTAATCACAGTGGCTTGATGTGTTATTTATGTTATGATACCAGTTGAGAGCACAAGGCAGAGAGTGGAGTATTTGTCGATACTTTATTTCGTGTTGATTTGTTTGCTTTTCCTTCAGCTCCCCATTGACCGAGGCGGTGGAGAAGGGAAGGCGATGTACATCGACACAGAGGGGACCTTCCGCCCGGAGCGTCTTCTTGCTGTGGCTGAAAGGTCTGTACTTGGTGCTGGCAGCGAGTGGGCGTTAGCTGAAGGAAGGAAAAACTCACAGGACACCTTAGTTACTTGATGAAGGTGTAGCTCAGCCTGTCTCCTTAAATAGCGTCACCTCGAAACAAAGATTCTTTGGTAAAAAGGTTATCACGACAGCAGCTGGAAGATTTTTGTTAGGAAATACAAGAGCACCCACTGAGTAGTTGAGGAGCTGTTTTCTCACCTCCTGTTTTGACTCGGAATGTTCTGATGTGGTGCTTTTTAATACCAATTGGAAAGTCAAACTCGATTACCCAAACAGAAATTCCACTGCCTATACAGAGATTCTGGTTATATTTAAAAGCCTGGAGCGCTGGTTCTGTACATCGGAAGAAGGAGCCACTCTGATCTTGTGGTGCTGTAGGCTTTCTCAGAACTGCTTCTCTGGGGCTTAATTTTCCACCATTATTGTTAAGTAAGTTAAGTTTAAAAATCTCTTCTACAAAATTCCTAGCTTAAAAAGCAACTGTTCTCCTTTCTTTGACTGTGCATTTACAGGAGTAAGACTTAATTGCCAAGTGATTGTGTTTCTTTCAAGTATACTTCAAGGCTTGGCCTATCAGTACAGATGTTTTCTCTAAAGTTTCTTTGATATCACCCTTTGTCATTCCTCAGCCTATATTGTTTTGCTGAAGCTCTTCTGTTGCCAAGACCCTATGAGACCTGGTGGGCAAAGCTGCCATCCCTGTGCTGCAGCCTGATCTCCCAGTAGGTCTGCTTCGTAATACCGTGCTGCTCAGCTAACGGTCTGCACGGGGCAGGAACACAAGCCTTAATTCCATTTAATTTGGGTCTGTTCTCTGCCGCTGCGGGCAGTCCTGCTGTTCCTTTTGCCCCAGGCTGTTGGCAGGAGTGGCTGTAGGCGTAGGCTGAAACGGAGTGGTGGCTCTGGGGTTCGCTGTACCACGGCATCGATTGTTGGTGTGAAGGGGGAATGAGAACAAGCAGCTGGAAGCAGAGAGAACAAAAGAGTAGGGCTGCTGCTTTTGAGTAGCACCTCAGATTTACGAGGTAAGGCCAGTATTTATGGGCCTTTCTGTGACTGTTGATAGAAAAATCAAATAAGATTCAATACCAAACCAGTATGAGGTGCTGGCCCACAAGAGCTGCTTCTTCCTCTTTATAGAGGGAGGAGATCTCATTGACACGCCATCCTAAATGGGTGAAGTACAGTCATAGAATCATAGAATGGTTAGAGTTGGAAAGGACCTTGAAGATCATCGTGTTCCAACCCCCTGCCCTGGGCAGGGACACCTCCCACCACCCCAGGTTGCTCCAAGCCCCATCCAGCCTGGCCTTAAATGCTTCCAGGGATGGGGCATCCACAGCTTCCCTGGGCAGCCTGTTCCAGTGCCTCACCACCCTCACAGCAAAGAATTTTTTCCTAATATCCAATCTAAATCTCCCCTCTTCCAGTTTAGTTACTGAAAAATAGTAAGCTGGAGGTTTGCGTCAGTACTGGATTGGGATGGTTTGTTACTGAAAGGAAAAAAAAAATCTTTGGATAACATTTATACACAGGTCTTAGAGGTTAATTTGACAGATGTTCACTTTGGAAACATCTGGTATTACTACTCCTCTCTCCCCACGGCTATTGAGTAATTCTCCCTCTGCAGGAAGTAATTTCCCTCAGTTTTTGCTACTGGAAGGGAATGTGTGCTCCCGACTCAGCTGGGGACAGTTCTGGCTAAATCCCCTGAGCTCTCTTTGAGGACAGTTTGCTGTGATCCTGCCGGCTTCTCCTGCAGCGAGTGGGAAGTGCTCCCACATTCCCTGTCACCAGGGGGTATTTGGCAGCAAAGACCTCTTGGGCACTGACAAGAGGTGAAACGATGTTTGCAGTGGCCGTGGGTCTGTGAGAGAGTACCTGTGTGTGGCTGTATGCCAAGAGTATGGCTTCCAGTTGGCTCCATCCCTTCGTATACTGGTTTATCCCTTTATTTACTGGGTGTGATGGCTGTGGTGTGGAGTGTTCCTTTGGCCGGCACATCCTGTCTGTGCTTCCTCTTGGCTTCCCTGGGAAGCTGGAAAAGTCCTTGAGTGATGCAAACATCACATAGCAACAACTGCAACGGTGTGCATTATCAGTGCTGGTCTCATACAAATCCAAAGCACATCAGCCCCTCGGAAGAAAATTATCTCTATCCCAGGTGAAAGCAGGACAGGTGCGCAATAGGCAGCCTGAAAGGGTTTCAGTGTGGCCAACTGTTAGAACAGGTTGCCCAGAGAGGGTCCTTGAGGATGGTCAAGCCCACCTGGACACAGTCCTGAGCATCCTGCAGCCACGGGGTCGGACTGGGAGATGGGCAGAGATTCCTTCCGGCTACAGGGGCTGTGAAATATCCTCAGTGCCAGGTGAGAAACGAGAACCTTTTGTGTACATTCTCTCTAATCAGGAAAAATATTACTCCAGATCCAAGGAGGACAATCACCTGGTTCTTCGAATTCCAAGGGATTTCTCAAAGTTCCATATAAATAATTTAGATGTGAGATGTTGAATGTAAACATCCTTTTTATTGCTAATTTGGTAGTAAACCAGGCAGAGGTATTGGAGGTGGAGGAAGGCTGTGTAGCACTGCTTTGTATTAGCAACACACTGCGTTCAGAATATCCTGTTCCAGCATGGTAGATTTCCTTGCCTGTGGATTTATTATGAGGAAATTATCCGGTGTTCTACTTTACATGCTTCCTAGGCAGGAAAATATGATTTGAAAAATGGTTTGCATTCATTCTGTTCTCTTTTCATCACCAAGTTGTGTTGTGGGTTTTTTGCTGCCCGTTCTTACCTCTTGGACTCTGCCAGGACTGTGAGTTTCTATCCCAGCCTTTAAAACCTGCCAGATAACGGCGACGGGTGAAGTTGTCACTAAGGTTTATCTTCTCCTCGCTGATTTCTCCAGGTACGGTTTGTCTGGCAGCGATGTCCTGGATAACGTGGCCTACGCTCGGGGCTTTAACACGGACCATCAGACCCAGCTGCTGTATCAGGCCTCTGCCATGATGGCTGAATCCCGGTAATTAGGCTGATGAGGGGCAGTGGGGTTCGTGCCACTAAAACCCATGTTATGAAGCTGCCCATAGATGATGAGTGGATGCAAGTGGAGCATAGAATCCAGCGTTGTGAGATGTCAAAGTAAACGTTTACCTCAAAAGTTAACTTTTTTTGGAAGTATACTTGCTTCCTTCAGTGCTTGGCTCCCTTAGACCAGGTTTTGTGGTTCTCAAACTGGGTTATGCTCTGGCCCGTCCCAGTAACCAGCTGGTGGATGCGCCGTGGGCTGTCAGCTCGTGCCTCGTGCTGCTGGGACGTGGGGTGGCAGCAACAACTGAAGGCACTTTACAAAGAGCTCGTGCCAGCCTGAAATATAATTCTAATGCTCAGTTTATGATTGCTTTCAGAACTAAAGAGTGTTGATGTAGAGCGTGCCAAGCCCCCAGGAAACCTGGGCCGACAGCTTTAGTTGGAAACTAAGATGTACAGGTCCCTGCAGAGGGGAGGGGGTGGTGGCATGAGGTGTTTAGGAACCTGTCGGCAAAAAGCATTGTATTTTGGGCTGGTTTATAAGAGTATAAACCTAAGGTTTTAGCCACGCGGGAACCTCCCCTGGGTTTTACTGCGTAGCCGGTAATCTGAACCTTACAGATGAAGTCAGTGTCGTGAACAACAACGCTTCTGCTGACTGGTGGGTGGGAGGCGCTTGCACCCTCGCCTGCGCGTGGCCTTTGCTGCTGGAAATGGCTGTGGGAACCTCCTGCCTCTCTGCAGGTACGCGCTGCTGATCGTGGACAGTGCCACGGCCCTCTATCGCACGGATTACTCGGGCAGAGGCGAGCTCTCGGCCAGGCAGATGCATCTGGCCAGGTTCCTGCGAATGCTGCTTCGGCTCGCGGACGAGGTAAACCCTGAGCTTCGCTTCATTCTCCAGTGAGGGCTCTTCTTTCTCTTGTAAACTCTTGGCAGTTTTCTACAAATACCTTTCTGTGCATGCGTGGCACTCTCTTTTTTTTTCCTTCTTTACTCCACCCCCTGCCCTTTGCTCGAGGTGTGGACAGTAATGCATTTTGAGGTGTTGCCTCTCTGCCCGCAGTTCGGCGTGGCGGTTGTGATCACCAACCAGGTGGTGGCACAGGTGGACGGAGCAGCCATGTTCACTGCCGATCCCAAAAAACCCATCGGAGGAAACATCATCGCGCACGCTTCCACCACCAGGTGAGGGAAGGGACCGTTCTCCCACCTGAGTTTGCAAGATTTTAGGAAAGTAGCTCACTACCTTCAAATTCTGGGCTCCTACGTAGCCTGTCAGTGGTGAGTCCAGCTTCCCCACAAGCGAATGCTGCTCTGGGCGCCCATGAGAACCACAGAATCCCAGCCACATCATCAATTAAGCTGCAGGAAAATCAAAGCCAGGTTCTCAGAGGTGGCTGCAGCTCCGCGATGTGCTGTGCTCATGTGTTAAACGCAGTGTCTTAATGGTTTCCTGGAATGGGGCTGTCCATCCTCACCTGTTCTCTTTCCCTCTCCCCTCAGGCTGTATCTGCGAAAAGGCCGAGGCGAAACCCGAATCTGTAAGATCTATGACTCCCCTTGCCTTCCCGAGGCCGAAGCCATGTTTGCCATTAACACCGACGGAGTGGGCGACGCTAAAGACTGAGGACCCCCTTTCGTCTCCCCCGTAATCTCAGGGTCCCTAAAGGACTCCTCTCTTTGCAGCACCTTAGGGACACTTCCCCAGCGCAGCTGCTGCGCAGACGCCGTGCTTCAGCACAGAAACCCATCGGGTGAACACACTTTGAGCCCCCTCTGGAAGTGCTGCGTGGGAGAGCTCTGCCCTCGTGGCCCTCAGGGCTCTTGAGAAGGTTTCCCAGGACCACGGCCTTGGTCTTCTCCTCGCGGCCGCGGCTCCAGCTGGACTCCACTGGTGGATGCAGCGTGGAAATCTAAGAGTATGTGGCCACAGTTCGTAACTCGGGGAATTGGAAGTAGCATTGATGGGCTTGTCAGACACAAAAAGCGGTGACTTAAATACCTGCCGGATTGCTTTAATTATAAAATAAAGCAGGATGGAGTTCCACAGGCAGAATTTGAGGCTATTGCTGGGATTGATGATGATCACAACCCGGAGTCTTTATGTTAATCCTGGTTTGGATGCTGCAACACGCTGGGTTTTGGGAACTGTTCATTTACACTTCAATTACATTCTTTTGTATTTCATTATTTCTCTGTGGAAATCTGCTTTTAATAAAAAGGACCATGAAAATGCTGAGGACATCACAGGTCTCTGGGATCCAGCTGGCCCTTAATTCAGACCAAGACACATTTTTATCTGTGGGTAGGAAGAAGATGTGTAAATCCTCCACGGATTTCCGTCTGCGTTTCTTCTTTCTCCTAATTCTAACTAAATGCATCGTCTCCTTGATTTGAGACGTGCAGTGCAGCCGTGCTCCAAGTGCCCTGCAGGTGTCTTCTAAGGGCTTTTGAAGTTAAAAAGCTTCTTTTGTATTATGCAATCTTCTCTGTCACAGAATCATAGAATGGTTAGAGTTGGAAGGGACCTCAAAGATCACCCAGTTCCAACCCCCCTGCCCTGGGCAGGGACACCTCCCACCAGACCAGGTTGCTCCAAGCCCCATCCAGCCTGGCCTTGAACCCCTCCAGGGATGGGGCAGCCACAGCTTCTCGGGGCAACCTGGGCCAGGCTCTCACCACCCTCACAGCAAAGAAGTTCTTCCTAATATCTAAACTACATCTCCCCTCTTCTAGTTTAAAACTGTTCCCACTTGTCCTGTCACTCCCCTCCGTGACCAAGAGTCCCTCTCCAGCTCTCCTGGAGCTCCCTTCAGATCCTGGAAGGCTGCTCCAAGCTCTCCCCGGAGCCATCTCCAGGCTGACCAGCCCCAGCTCCTCAGCCTGTCTTTGTAGGAGCAGGAGGCCGGGAGCAGCGCTGCCTCCGTGCGGTCCTGGGAGCGCAGGGGGTCGGGGTGACCCCCGGTTGGCAGAGCCAGCGCTGCGGAGTCGAGCTTCTGGGTGTTTCTCCCAGGCTTTGCCAAAAGGAGGGTATTTTACGGGGTGGCTGGAGAGCACGCAGCCTGCGCTGGGGGTGGGGTGGTTTTTAAAACCCCACTTGGTGAACGTGCCCCGGCATTGTGTGGGTGTAAGGGATGCCCCAGGGAGGATGGAGCGGTTTGGTTTATTGCTTTTGGCTACACCAAATGTCAAAAATCTCCTGTTTTCTGTGCTCTTCATAGACTCCTGGAATGGTTAGAGTGGGAAGGGACCTTAAAGGCCATCGAGTTCCGACCCCCTGCCCTGGGCAGGGACCCTTCCCCGCTGTTCCTCCCCAGTGCCCTGTGCAGAGAGGGAGCTTTTCCCGCGTGTCACTCTGTGCCACCTGGATCGGGTTAAACCTCCTTTTTGTTTTTTCCTCCTTTCCACAGTTTCTGAGGGCTGTGAGCAGCCAGTGCCCCCCCGAGACCCTCTCTGCTCCGCTCCTGGAAAGGGTCTTTTCTGACAGCCTCACCCGCGAGAGGTTTGTCACCACCTGGGGAGCCCGGGGGGGAGAAACGAGGAGGAAACCCCTTCCTCGGAGCTCTGACACGGGGGTCTTGGGGGGGCTTTGGTTTAGTTTCCTTTATTCACTCACCCCCTCTTTTTGGGAGCTCCTTCTCCAGGCGTGACATCGCTGTGGCAGCAGCAGCAGCGGCACCAAGTCCCGGCGAGGCTTTAAGTCCCTTGTGACCCCCGCGACGTCAAACGCTAATTAAAACTCTCTCATTGTCAACATGGCTTTAACCGGCAGGAGGCACGATTAATACTCCTTCAGCAGACGTTCTTCCCGCTGCCTCCTTGAGCGACGGCTCCCCGTGGTCCCCCAGGAGCCCCTCTGGAGAGGGTGGCAGGTGGGTAGAAACCCTGCTCCCTTTTCCATTTTGTGCTGCGCTCCCACCCCTGGCTCCAAGGGGGAATTTTCCAAGAGGAAATTGGATTGGATCTTAGGAAGAACTTCTTTGCTGTGAGGGTGGTGAGACCCTGGCCCAGGTTGCCCAGAGAAGCTGTGGCTGCCCCATCCCTGGAGGGGTTCAAGGCCAGGCTGGATGGGGCTTGGAGCCACCTGGTGTGGTGGGAGGTGTCCCTGCCCAGGGCAGGGGGGTTGGAACACGATGATCTTTGAGGTCCCTTCCAACTCAAACCATTCTATGATTCTATGAAAATCTCTAGGGATTGAGCTGTGCCAGGGTAGCCGGTGATGCCATCAGCCCCCAAACTGGCCTTTTATACGCAAATTAAACCCCTCTGTCCCCCCCAGGCCCAGGACACGGCACCTCCCTGTGGGAAGGTCACGAGCACAGGGTCACGTTGAGGAATATTCCTGTGTTTTCTTGTGAAGAACCAGCCTCATCCCGTAATCCTGCATCCCCCCTGCAGTCAGGAGCAGCCCCTTCTCCCCCGCCCCAGCTTCACCAGCAAATATATATATAACATCGAATTTTTTCCAGCAGCAGCCGTGGGGGTGCGAGGTCCTGCTGGGCACCTCTGGCTCTCGCAGGATCACAGAATGATACGGGGCTGGA
>VZRU01021079.1:0-23633 GCA_013398155.1 Pedionomus torquatus | reverse complement strand
TGAAACAAATACAGACTGGCAGCAAGAGAAATAGTAATAAAGAAATTGTGGTAAATCTCTCTCCTTTTACAGATATCTTGCATATGTTTGTAATGTTAGACTAAGGAGTACATCTCAGGTCAAAGATAAGGTCTTCATATAGATTTAGGAAAGGAACATCAATATGACTGTTAGGCTACGAAGACTTCTTTTGTGATCTTTCTTTTGTAGGTTTGTAGTGACTTATTTGTACGTAGCATAAATCTTTATTTTAAAAATTACTTAATATGTTGTAACGCCTATTCAGTTTAAAGAGTCACCTTTTTCAGTTTATATTGTCATGCATTATCTTAAAAATGTTCATTTTCACTTCTTTACATTACATGGTGCTTCCAGGCACTTGAAGACTTCTTAAACATTCGTCTGTTTGGTTTTGTTTTCGGTTTCATTTCTTATTGTTCTTTTGATCTTAGTAGTATACATATATATTCTCCATTCTCCTGTGTTCTAATTAAACCACTTTTTAATTAAAACTTCATTTTGCTTCAGTAGGCCAGAAGATTATGATTCCTTGGGTGATATAAGAAAAGTATTGCAGCATATATTACAAGCCTGTAAAACATAGGGATTTATATTACACCTTTAAAACCACAGTGAAATTGCAAAGTTGCTTGCACTCCTATGAAGTTGTTTAAATTGTCTGCTGGTATGGACTTTGGCATTTACTTGGAGTCTTTACCTTCATTTTTCTTCGATGGCATCGAATAAAAATTGTCTGAGCCAAAAAGCTGGGCTGGAACTCTGTGCAAAACCACAAATACCAAAATAGGTATTATGACTGCTATTCTAATCTCTTCTGATCATTTTTGTAACTTAAAGTTATAACTCAGGAGAAATACAGAAATATGTGTTGGATATAGGAGTCATTTAAAAGATGCAAAGAATGGGACTGGAGAAACATGTATATTAACAGAGTTTGAAAATTGTCATAGACTTGTACAGTCTTTCCTATCTAAAGTTAGAACATATGTGCCCATAAACATAATTTAAAAGTAGTATTTTAAAAACACTTGAATAAATATTTTCAAGCAACTGGATTTTAATATAATAAAAATAAAACCCTAATCATTTTATATGGGGGAAGCATAGTTCCTTTTCTCCCTTTTATAGGTTTTTTCCAGACATTGCTAGCTACCACTGAAAAGTTTTGTGCCTATGATTATATTTATGATTGGAAGCAGAACTGTCAGTATGGTCTGTTTAGAGTGAAATATGAACATTTAAATGAAGTTTTTGAAGCAGAATTTATAGAATTGGTTGCTTTTACTCATTTGGGCTGGAGAGCAGGTATCTCAGCTAATGCTGAGTGTAAACATTTTCCAAAATGTAAATGTTCTTTAGAAAAATCTAGGCATTGTTTTCAGGTTAAAATTCTAGTTTATCCTAACTAATACGCATTCCAAAAAAGTGTACATATTTGAGTTTTATGGGTGAAGATTTCAAAATTTGTCCAGTGTGTGAACACTTGGAGTGTGTAATGATGAACACTGATTCCCACTGTTTTGAAAAAATGATCACAGGAAAGCCTTTCTCCGAATACCCATTGGAAATGTCTGTCCTACACCGTCGATTTCATTATAGTGTTAGAAACACTTTTGCCCTGAGTGCTTCTTCAGTCCTGGTTCTTAATTGTTGTTATTTGGCAGCGTGAAATATTGATGGCATTGGTCAAAAAGATTGACAGCTGCATGAATTGTTATTAACCAGCCTGTTGGTTGTAGCTTAAAGTTCAATAAATACCAAGATGCAGCATAAGCCTCAGGGAGCCTCTTTCTTTTCTGAACAACTGGAAATTAACTATTTGATGTCTATATAAACGTTCTTTCTTTTTCCCATCGTCCCTGCAAATAATTTTTATGACACTAAAAATAAATGTCTGATTTTACTAATACTTATTTCTCTACCCAAGTAGTCTCTCATAACTGGAGATTGTGACCCCGTCCTGACCGTGAAGAAGGAAAAGACCAGATAAAGATGTGAGTATCCTGTCTACTTTTCTTATCGGCATTCATCACCACAGCAAATGAGAAAAATCATTCAGAAAAAAGGACACGGGACACAGTATTTTCTGAAGCGAGTCAGGAATAATTTGTGTAATACTGATACATGAGAATGTTTTTGAACCTCCACATACAATGGTTGAAGTACTGTTACAATGTGGTTGTATATACATACATACACATAATAAGTTGTTGAAGAGGCTCATTAATCAGCTATTAAGCTGGAAGAGCAAATCTGTAACAATACTCAAAATCTTAACAATACAGCCTTAAGTGGGGGGCTTTTTGTTTGCTTTATACTGCTGTTTTTTGTACATCCCTTTTTAAAATGTGCACATCTGCTGTCTCAATCTTAAATCCTGCTTGAGTTAATCAATTGAGAGTATGCTATTTTTCCTACTTACAAGCACACAGTTAGATTTTTACCAACTGTTTCTCTGCTGGTTCAGAGATATCTGATATGAATCCCCTTCTATATTCATTAGTTATCTAGCTCAGTTCCCTCAATGTCTTAGCTTTTCAGTATTCTTTATTATTACTTGGGATAAGACATATCTTCTTTTGGTCTTTGATCAGAATAATGTAGTTATAGCAGGAAGAAGATATGAAAGTTTCTCAGTCTCTGGATGGTATCCTTGAATCAATCACCACTTTGAATTTTCACAAATGATTCAAATGAAAACAATAGCATCCCATAATTTTTAATTGCTACCACTAGTCAAGTAGGGTTTGTCTGATTGTAATAGAGCAGACCTACTTAACCTGTATTTGACAAGACACTGTGCATTAGGTTGGGGATGAAACTGGGAGGCATCATCATATTGAAGCATGCACTAGTTTTAAAATTTTGGGCCACTAATAATTTTTTTGTTTTGTTGTGAAGGGAGTTTTGTCATTAGTCAGTTATTTAGGCTGAGTGGGATATTTCACTATTAGATCCTTTGTTGTAGTAGTGAGTATGGCTATTTAATGTATACTGGTAATGACAGAAAATTCAATGTTTGATTGAGGTTTAATTGAACAATCTCTCTTCATGCCATGTTTACATTTTTTCAAATATTTTTAAGAGGTAAATATCTAATCTACTTTTACAGTCTCTCTATTAAGTTATACCAAGGCAAGGCTTTAATTTTATTTCCTCTGATACCATTCACTTACTATCCCATGAATATGTTGCAAAAGTTTTTTTCCCAGTTTTACTGTACTGTACACTAACCGAACTAATAATATATTTTGCAGCTGCAAAATTAAATAAGTTTATGTGCAGCTTTCCAAATGTTTTAAGCATTCTTTTGGTAAAACAAGAAACTGTAATTATACGCTAAAAAGAATTGATAAGTAACTGGTTTAACCAATGGTTACAATCTCCCTGTCTGTTCTCAGTGTCTGTAGAAATAAAACCTACTGTATTTCAATCCTGACATTTAATCAATGCATGTAAATCACCTTGGAGGCCTATTATTCTTGTATTCATTAATCCAGTCATGCAGAATACAAGCATGTAGGAGAATTATATACAAAGTTTTTGCAGCTGAGGTCAAAAAAGTGGCATGTATATTGTTTTGCTCTTAAAATTCCAAAATTCTTCTGACAAATGGAATATGATATAACACAATATGTCTGAATAAAATCACAAGATTGCTGAATTAAAATTGTATCAGAATTTTATTTAAATGAATTTGTTAGGAATTTTTCTACTGAGCAGCTGGTTGTATACCCTTCCTCCTGACTGTGTAATGCATATCTTTTGTCTACTAGCTTCTAGGTGTAGATAAAGATGATAGTAAATACATATGTAGCTTTTATATGGAAGGAGTGAACACTATATTAAAATGCCCTGGCTATAAAATAGATGAACCATACCAATAAAATAAATGAACCATACTTGTCAAGGAATCAATCCAAATAATTTCCAGTTGGACAATGGTATCTTAACATTTTCAGGTCAGTATGCCACAAGTATTTTGTGCTGGTGATTTTGTGCACCTTTATAACCCATTTGAAGTGAAAAATGTGTTAATATTCAGGTCGATATTTGAAGGAAGGGGGACTGAAAGCATCAGAGAAAACAGTAAGCAACCAACAATGACACAAAAGACAGATATGTCAAGATAAACCTATTATGTAGAAACTACCTAATATACAACCAGCTGACCTATCAGTTAGGTGAACTGGCATCATACTAGGAGCAGAGCCCAGAACTTGAAGGTGGCCTGAAGCCAACAGAGGAGGCGAAGGGATACATGAAGGACAGATAGAGGAACATGCTGCTCACCTGCCTCTCGAGTAACTTCTCCATTGAATGGTAACTATGGAAACCCAGGGAAGAAATCCAGAAAATACTGCAAAAGAGATGGATTTTCTGTCCTTGATTAGCATCCAAGGCCTGCCATTCTACTTTTCTCTCCATTCATTTTCTATGAACTAGGTATTCAACACAAAATTTTAGACTAAGACATTTTAAATATTAAATAGAAAAAAAAAATTGTATGATTCCTTTCATATAGCTATTTAAACGTAAATACATTCAATTTTAGATGAAAAAAAAATTAATTCAAATAGATAATCATTTATCCGAAAATTTGATTTTGTTATTATGTGAAAGTGATCTTTTTCTTTGACATTTTCCATTTTAAGAAGTTTTCTCATAATGAACATTTCTCAAAAATTGATAATACGTCAAATATGAATTATTAAATTATTTGAAATTTTAGGTATTATTTTTTAAAAAGTAAATATTATGTATGCATACGAAAATATTATGTACGTATGCAGATCCTCCTGGAAACTATACTATGGCACATGGAAAATAAGGAGGTGGTTGGTGATAGCCAACAGGGCTTCACTATTGGCAAATCATGCCTGAATAAATCTGGTGACCTTCTACAACAATGTTACAGCACTGGTGGAGAAGGGTAGAACAACTGATACCACCTACCTAGAGTTTCACATTTCACACTATCACACATAACATCCTTGTCTATAAATTGGAGAGACATGGGTTTGACCAATGGACCACCTAGTGGATAAGGAATTGGCTGGATGGCCACACTCAAAGAGCTGCAGCCAATGGCTCAGTGTCCTGGTGGTGACCAGTGACAAGTGGTGCTCCTCAGGGACTGGGAACAGTACTGGGACCAGTGCTGTTCAACACTGTTGTTGAAATGGACAGTGGGAATGAGTGCACGCTCAGCAAGTTTTCTAACACCAAGCTGTGTGGAGCTGTTGACACACTGGAGGCAAGGGATCCCATCCAGAGTGACCTGGGTAGACTTGAGAGGTGGGCCTGTACGAAAATCATGAAGTTCAACAAGGGCAAGTACAAGTTACTGCACCTGGGCTGCAGCAATCACAGACCCAAATGCAGGCAAGGCAGAGAATGGTCTGAGAGCAGCTCTGAATAGAAGGACTAGGGTGTGTTGTTGGACAAGAATCTCAACATGAGGGGGCAATGTGCTTGCCAACCTCATCCTGGACTGCGTGAAAAGAAATGTGGCTAAAAGGTCAATGGGATGTGATTCTGCTCCTCTACTCTGCTCTGATGAGACCCCACTGGAGTACTGTATCTAGTTCTGGAGCCCTCAGCACAGGAAGGAAATGGACCTGTTGGAGCAAGTTCAGAGGAGGGCCACAAAGATGATCAGAGGGCACCTCTGGCAGCTCTCCTATGAAGACAAGCTGAGACAATTGGGGCTGTTTAGCCTGGAGAAGAGAAGGTTCCAGTGAGACCGTATAGCAGCCTTCCAGTACCTAGAGGGGTCCTACTGGAAAGATGAGGAGGCACTCATTATCAGGGAGTATAGTGATGGGGTAAGGGGCAATGGTTTTAAATTGAAAGAAGGGAGATTTAGATTAGATATAAGGAAGAAATTTTTCACTGTAAGGGTGGTGAGGCACTGGATCAGATTGCCCAGAGAAGCTGTGGATGCCCCATCCCTGAAAGTGTTCAAGACCAGGCTGGATGGGGATTTGAGAAACCTGCTCTAGTGGAAGGTGTCCCTGCCCATGGCAGAGGGGGAACTCTGTGATCTTTAAGGTCCCTTCCAACTCTAACCCTTCTATAATTCTTTAAAAATAGTATGTTTCCCAATGGACTTTGGATAAAATTAGGCTGTATCAAGTCTTCTGTTGATCTGGTCTATAACAAATGAGAATGGAATCGCACAGAGGCTGTGACTCTTGATTGTTAGTCAGGAGTGAATAAAAGGCACCAGACCACACTGAGTGCAGACATGATAACTCTTTACTGGAAAATTTAGTTTAATTTAGTAAATTAATTAGTAATTACTGATTCTGCAGCACAAAAATCTTAACTAGCCAAATAGCAAGGAGAACTATGTCCTATCTTATACTTTACCAACTCTAAATTATAACACTTATTTCCTAAGTTCTATTTATAATAGAACTTTATAACCAAAATTCCTAAGTTCTATTTATAATGCTCCAGTGACAAATTACAGGCTTGAAGTCAGACACAGGGGACTCCTACAGAGTCACAGGGCTAATTTTTATTGTCAGCCTGCTGACCCCAGACATACCACTTAACTGTATGGAGAAGAGACAGAATTCCCTGAGCTGTGCTGTGCTTTTCCTCTGCTGGAGACCTGGGTGACAGAGATGCCCAGCATGGAGCAATCAGCACAGAGGTCTTCCCAGTGGCACTGGGGCTTGGACCTGTTCTATACAGTGCATTGAAGAAAGAGTAGATTTAGACTATAGAAAACTGTAATTTCCTCATATGGAATCTATTTTAAGCTATCTAAACTCAGGTTGTGATTCACTATGGGGAAAAGATGGTGAAGCAGGGAGAAGAAAGGGTAAAGCAGACAAAATAAATAAGAAAGCAAAATGGGAAAGAGTTATATAGTCCTGCGATGAAGTTTTTGTTATTACAGGGACTATGTGACCTTTAAGACAGACTGACTTGACTGGTTGCCTGAACAAGTTTCCACCCTGCAGTCCCTAGTCCAGTTACATGCCTAGTAGCATATTTTAAAACAAACCTTCCCTGCCACCAGCTTCTGAATCTGGTGTGCATGCTGGCTGAGCAGAGTATGCCTTGGAGGCACCCTTGACAGTGACCTCCTTTTCAAGAAGGTCAGAATAGTTACCTGCCCAAGAGGCAATGTCTTATTGATTCATCTACCTCTAAACAGATGTACCAGATATGCGCTTCAAGAAGCACCTGCTTTTCAAGCACTGAAAACTGAACAGATATTTAGTATAGCTGGGAAGTAGACAGCCATGGATGATCCCTTTAGCTTCCAGCAGGTATGAGCATGTGAATCTCTCTGAGGGATAACACATTCAAAGCATCTGCCCCTTATAGATGCCTAAGGCAATTATTGGAGATATTTTTACAAATTGTCTCCTCCGGCTGTACCAGGCACCTGCTCATTCATATGCCTGGTGTGTTTTCAAACATGGAAATATTTTTGGGACGCTTTTACATATATTAAAATGGTACTATTAAATCTATACAGACATTAATTTTCATATATAGAAAAACAGATTACTTATTTTGTTGATCCTTTGACCTTTGGACTTCAAAGATTGTATGATGATGTTACAGAAAGGATTTACCAACTTCAAAGCTGAAACTGATGCATCTTAATCTTCAGAAGAATCTGGATTATCTGTGTTATCTCTAGTAAAATCAAACCCTGAATTTTGCCTTAAGAATTCTGAAAGTAGATAGCAGAAATCTAAGAGTCTGCAACTGCCATAACATGGTGGATAATGTTAACTGTTGAAAGTGGGCATGGCAGAGAACCCAAAAGAAATGTCATGCTTTTTCTAGCAAAAGAGGCTAAGATTCTGAGGTTTGAGATACTTTCTTTTATCCAATTACCTATTTCACAGAGGCCAAATTTGGCTATATCTGCTATTTATTAAAGAGCAAATGAATAGTCCAAGTGACTTGAGAATTCCTTTATTGAACTCAAGAAGGCTTTGGCGATCTGCAGCTGAAGGGTTCAGTGGTTTGCCATTGAACTGTTGATAGTCCTGATGGAAGAAAATAAATGACTCAAAAAGTCTAGCTAGACTTCTGTTCTGTTTTTCTGATCTTCCACTAAGGTGTAGTCTGTTCAGATGCTGCATATGGCAGCCCTTGGAACAAGGGAGCCAGGACCAGATGTTTAGCCATCTTTTCTATGGTCCTTAGTACTCAAAGGACAACCTGATTCTAAATCATTTATGAACCACTAAAAATAGCTGGCAGTTTGATCCTTTTTATCATTGGCTTTTATTTTCTCCAATGACAAAGGGCAGATGAAAGAGGAATAGTAGGGCAAATAAACAAGGAAGATTAAGTCACACAAATTTATATATGAACTATATGTAAAATAAGCAAATTAAATCTCTGAACCAAAAGTTCTTTTACCAAATGGCAGTGTGTAATTTCTTTCCTTGCTTGCACAACTAAACATGTGCAAGGTGATTTATGGAAGCCTTTTGTTAAGACTTAAAATGAGGAATTGTTGAAAAGTGCAAATTCTGTATAGTTGAGGTTAAAACATTAAGTAGATTGAGTGAAGTAGAAGCTTCTCATTTATAATCAGTTTTAATCACATCCAATACTCTAAATCAGATTAAAATTGCACATTAGTGGTTTAGAATTAAGCCATGTTTCCCTCAACCCCACATTAACATGTTTTAAATGTCAGTGTTTTGGCCTCACAGCTGTGTGCTGTATAAGAAGGGAGATGTTTCTAATGTAAAGAAGGTTGTTGATTAATATCAGTAATTGCAAGGGACAGGATCAACAATTTTTGTTGTTGAAAGAATCAGAAACAAGAGGACACAGTGAAATCTCTGTGCTTCAGAAAGTAAACAGAATATGCCCAACCACCAATTGCTTCAGTACCTCTTCCCGTGGCTGTGTCCTTGTGACAAGTCTACACAGCCTGGCACAAAAGTAATAAAACATTTTAAGTAGAAGGATATGAAATAAGCTTTGTTCCTCTAGAAAAATACATTTTTGTTTTCTACTCAGCAGGTTTAGCATTTCCTGTTGCTGTAGTTGTCACAGCTTTGGTCTAGAAAGGAAGACTGAAGTGAAGAAAAGACTTCCAATGTCAGCACTGGGAAAAAATAAAAAATTGGATCTTGTTCATGTTTAACATGGCAAAGATTATTATTTTTTTGCTTCTGCTTTCAACAAATTAACAAGTTTGCGATGAAGCAGGTAGTGCTTAACATATGTCCTTGATGTTGACATGCAAATCTTCTTATTGTTTCTGCACAGCAAATGTTCCTGGATCTGACAGAATCTGTCTGGTTGATTCCAATGAGGTGGTTTGAGACTATGGTGAAAACCATGCCCTGTGATTTGCCCTGCAGCTCTAATTACAATGCAGAGATGCACTGTAAAGACTTTCGAATCACAATCCAGTTCCACTGAGAAAAGGAATGCAGTGGGGGTGTAGTCCTTATTGTTCATCTTCAAGGAAAGTACTGGAACAAATTGGTGTTTTGGTGCCCATGCAATTAGGTAAGATGACAGTAAATTTAATGCAAAAAAAAAAATCCAAATAGCATAACTACTAAATGAATTATATTCAATAATGATCTGTATCTTAGATCTTCTTTTCTAGCTGCTGGACTTTAAGATTTATTTCTGCATGATTTATACGAATTTGTGAATGAAAAACAAGGGACAAAAATTATACAGAAACTAAAAAAAAAAAAAGGTTTGTCTTAATTTTTAGAAAGGTCTTTATAACAGTAAATGAAAACAATTGTCACAATAAATGAAGGTTATTGTCACTACTTTAGTTGCTCAGATATCTGCCAATGTGAACAGAGCTTGCCCTGTTCCAAATGCCAGAGAAACCTTAAACAGGATGGGGACGCAAAAAGCAGTTCTATTGAAGCTATGGAATTAATCTGAAATTTCTGCTCAGTCATCTGAAGCTATTTGACTGAAATACTACAGCTAGAGGGGCAAATCGGTACAACACTAGTCTAAACCTTCTTATCTGTACCTGAACCCGCAATCCAAAATTTCTTCCACCTCATTGTCTTTGAATACTTCCCCTTGAAGCTTTTAAAACCAGTAAAGGTTTCTTTAGTGTTCTGAATGTAACACTGTTATATCTGCCACGTTCACAAACTTTGGATGTATGTCTATCAACACACTCTCCTTAGAGACTATTTCAAATTTTGCTAATTCTGACCGATCTTTAAAAGCATGTCAATTTATGTTGCAATAAATATATAGTGAATGTATGCTGCATCGCTTTTCCTCAATTATGATTTTAAATCCCTGCAGACACAATTTATATGAAAACCCAAAATCATTACTCCAACAAATTAAAAATGAAATCTTATTCATGATACTCAAAAGCATTATGAAATTTCAAGCTGGTTTCAAAGCAGTACTTAGCTAATAATGGCTATTGCATAATACTTCTCTTAATATCAATGACTTTGGGAGTTAGTGCTAGAAATCAGTATTTTTACAAAATGGAAAACTAATTAGTTGATAAATTGGTGGTTTTTATTAAGGTAATGTGAAAGGAAATGTAATTAATTAAAATTACTTTACTATGTTCCCTTTAGAACTATTATTTAGCATTAGATGTCACAATTGCTACCAGCCAAAATTGCTGCAAGAATGTATTATTTCCTTTAATACATCAGTTCATTTATGATGGACAACTTGCCTTTGCTGTTAGAAAATTAAGATGACAGGGACAAATCTCTTCCTCCTTCCACTTTGTCTGCTCAACACAAAGGAAGAATTCAATCCTTTTTGCTTTCACCAGAACTCATGATCCAGTAAGCATATGTGAGTCATGCATGCATTCACTGATGAGAGTGATCCGGATATCAAGAGGACTTTAGCACCATACTTCTTCCGTAAATCAAACATTAATCCTCAAGAAATCATTTGGTGCATATCTCAAGTGTCACATACTGCTGCTAGAAAACACAAATATTTCAGAGGACTGAAACGCTTACTATAAAATCCATTTTAATTTTGGCTCAAGATCATGAAAATAATAATTCTCTTTTCAACTTTCACAAAACATTTTTTTCCAATTTATCATTCAAAGAGTATTCAAGAGCTTTACAGCAGGAATTTCTTGAAGAAAAAATGAGTAAATAATTTGTATAATTATTTTATTATGGTAATTTTATTAAACTAATCAAGAAATACAGTAATCTAGAATCTTCAGTTCAAAAGCTGTAACAAGTAGTACCATATTTATATACTTTGCCTTGCTGTCTAGAACAATATATTTCATTGCAGGAGTTATGGACCATTTTGTATCTAAATGTGAGAGTATCACCAGACTTCATACCGGACTTGTTCTGATCAATGTCAAAATAATGAAAACATAACAGAATCAATGGCTTGTCCTTCCTAAAGGGCTCTCTTGTCCGTGACGGTGTTTTCAGGCATATTTATTCTACCTTATCTGGAAGTCTATGACAAGACCGAGGAAAAGCATTTGTCAGGAACAATTTATTACCATTAGCTAAGTCAAAGCTATAGAGAGTAAAACTATCTGCAGATGTTTCACGGTTTCTCACTGGCATTTTAATTCCATTGTTTCTCTGCTTTTCAGCTGTTTATTCTGTGACCACTGGCTTACAATGTTACAGGCAGATTTTATTGATATACTTTAGGAACTGAAAGGGCATATCTATCTTCAAACAAGTATATTTATGGTCTTGTCACACAGGGCTAATGACCCTGATGAGTGATTGGTGACCATTACTTTCAAACTCTGCATTTACAAGTATACAGAGTGTGCATGATGTCTAATATGGTGTACACCATTCCCTTGCACTCAAACAGGTTTAAAAAAAGAATTACCAAGGGAAGGCTGTTAAAGTCTTCATGGGCCAAATTGCCCACATATAAATTAAAATGTTTGGGGCATGATCTCAACTTCTATGTGTCTTCTATATTTATTCTACCTCTTCACAAAATTGAGTTAAGGTCTCATCTGTCCCCTCTTTAAAAAGTAACAAAAAGATTCAGGCAAAACTGAGGTTTCTATAATTTGGGAGGCTGGTGACTCCTTACAAAGGATCATTTCCCTCCTTTGGCTTGATTTGGCACAGGGATCTGGCACATTTCTTCAAGTTTAGAAGTATGCTGGTAGCCAAAACAGATCTCAACCAACAGAAACCTTACAGCTTGCACCCATATGGTTAAATTATCTTCCAAAAAAATGGTGACTGGATTCAGTCTGCTCACTATGAAGGATTCCACTGCTAATCCCAGCTATACTGAGAAATGGTCTGGAAGACACGAGTTGCCACAGGCTTGCATTGTGCTAAGGATCCCATTAAGACTTTCATAGGAAACAAACACAGGACCATGCCTGTGTCCTGGTAGTTTCACGATCTACTAGTATAGCTCACAGCTGTATTAAAAAATAAATGTCCCAGCTTCCAAGTTAAAGAATCGCAGGAGGACTACATCTATGAACTGAAATATCTCCAGTCAAACAGACTGAAGGAAACCTACCCAGATATGCTATGGGAACTAAAATGGGAAATGTAAATTTAAATTGCTTCAGACTAAAGCAAGGACATGACTGAATCCTCCAACATTCCTGCTGAATACTCTAACAATGGGATAAAGGAGTGAGAGTGAACCATTCACTATTTTTTTAATGGAACCATTCATTGCTATGTGACTTTTATGTACAGTTCTGAACATAAATCAACAGGTGCACAGATAAATAAATAAATAGAGTAAGTAGAACATTTTGTACAAATGGAAGAGGTTTGTGTGTGTTGGGTTTTTGTCTGGTTTTGTTTTTTAACATATGAGGAAAATATGAGGAGAAAAATAAGTTCAATTTTACTCAAACTCATTTCTTAGTAATTTTGTTAGTAAAACTTTTGAATAAATAGCATCACTTATGTGCAAAGCCTTGTCATTTTATATCATGGGATGTCTGGAAAAAAAACAACAAGAAGCCATAGTCTGGGAGTAAAGTATTCACTCCTTGCTGCTATGACAAATATCAGAAGAAAATTATAGATAAGTATATCACTTTACAAGAGCATATGTACAAATAAAATTGACTTTTATTGTCTTCACAACAATGCATGTTCCCATTTAAAGAATCTCCACTAATGATGAATATGTGCAGGCTAGACAAATTCCAACAAAACTGCAGACAATCGCATCTTTAGTATACAAGATTACTTAAATACTTACTCAAAATCTTTTTTAGGCAATAGTACATAAATGTTAGAGGGCAAGAAGACATTTAGAATCTCTTTTGGTATTTGCCTGAGATCAACAATTGTCTGGCAAAAAATTGTGTTTTACGAACGCACCTGTCTCATACTTATTTGTTGTCTCAAGGCTTTAGTGGTCTAGTGAGCGCATGAAGAATAGGGTTCATCTCTGTGGCATTGTGGTATTGGGAACAAACACAGAAAATGCCATAGTGGCCTCTCTGGAGGGGTTGTGACTTGTTTTACAACTCTTCAAGCATAAAAAAAACTCTCTACAGCCCACTTGCAGCAGTCTCTCCCGAGGTCTTGTTTCCAGTTGTTAGTATTTCCACTAGAAACAGAGACTACAGATTGCTCCACAATGGCAGGAGGCGTCAGGCAGCCAGAAAAATAACAGATGTTTTCTGCAATCTCCTTTACTCAAAGTTTACCATCATGATAGGTTTCCCTCACTGAAGCATTATAAATCAGTTCTGCTGGAATTATTTTGTTACCGCAATTTGTTCAGTGCCAGGGACTCAGGGCTCAGCTTAGTGCTTGGTATCTCCTTAGGAAAGCCATGTGTAAAAAGTGATTTTTCTCCCTGCATACATAAATGTCATGTTTTCAGTGTGCATGTATGTACATTTACTGTCCCAACATGTCCTTGCTGTGGGACAGGACATTCAGCAACAGACACTCTGCTTCCATCTTTTCCAGATCTGCCCCCGCCCAGTTCATGCTGGCATGGTGTTTATTCTTCTGTACAATTTTCCCTAGAGGAGGCTTCCTCTAGTCCCCAGTACACAGAAGGAAATAGGCGTGCTAGTTGTATGGACTCTTTTTCTTTTATGTTCATTAATGTCATATACCACATATAAGGAAGAGATAAATAGGATGACTAACAGAAGAGATAAGAATGAAAAGATTTTAACTTGGTTGCATTGCATCCAATGCAATATTCATATAGATGCTATAGTATCTGTAGTAAATTAAAAGATGATCTGACTTTACATATGATTTTGTCCCAGGCCTTTGATTCTTTCTGTAGGAACTACATGATCTGCTTCATCACCCAGGACATGTCTACTTTGGGTAAATAACTGGAATGTGGTACTAAGTTAGTTTAAGAATCATGAACAGTGTATAGAATCACAGGATCATAGAATTGCCTAGGTTGGAAGGGATCTTTGAGATCATCTAGTCCAACCATCAGCGTAACTCTGATAAAAAACAACAACCCATCACTAAACCATGTCACCAAGCACTATGTCAATCCATCTTTTAAATACCTTCAGGGATGATGCCTCAACCACTTTCCCAAACAGCCTATTCCAATGCTCAATAACCCTTTCAGTGTAAAAATTTTTCCCAATATCCAATCTGAACCTCCTCTGGCTAAAATGAAGGCCATTTCCTTGTGCTTTCTCCTGTGACTGCAATGCTATTAATGCAACTCAGGTCTAAGCTCCTGAACCCTGATTTACCCTTCTGCTGCAGNCCTCTCCCTCTCCCTCTCCTAAATTATTAGTGAATAATTAGTGCTCATCAGAGAGTACCCTCTTACGTGTTTTTACTGAAGCTAGAATGCTGGGACACAAACCTCTGGTGGATGTAAGGGAGCAATAAAGAATATTAA
This sequence comes from Pedionomus torquatus, assembly GCA_013398155.1. Classification (NCBI taxonomy): domain Eukaryota; kingdom Metazoa; phylum Chordata; class Aves; order Charadriiformes; family Pedionomidae; genus Pedionomus; species Pedionomus torquatus. Next base: position 8,762 of record VZRU01021079.1, on the reverse strand, counting down.
TAACATATAGAAGTAGATGAAGCCTTCAGTGTATAGAGATTGGGTGGGAAATGACCTGAGCTCCATTATTTACTTCATTTACTATAGTGAACAAATCAGTATTTTGTTTTAGTTCATAACAATACGGTAGTAATGTTTACCTGCCATAATAAAATATTTTTGCATTATGGATGAGGAGTGCTGTACAAATAAATTTTTGCTCCTTGTCTGCAGTGAATCAGTTTGTTAATCTCTGAAATCATGTTTCCTATTATGCAGAAGATAGAAATATATTATGGGTGAGGCAGATAAATTTTATTGGAGGGAGAAACATGGTGTCCTCTACTTACTTTTCCCCTTTCTCTTTTCAAACACGCAGGTGCCTCAGTTAATGACAAATTAAATCCACCTGATACTGATTTTCTTCCTGCTAGAGTCCTGAAAGCTCCAGAAAAGAGGCTTTGAGCTTTAAACTGTACTTTGTAGGAACAGTAGATTGAATCACACTCTCCCTCTCTAAGTAAAGTATTACACTTCATGCACTCCTTTGTATTCCCTTACAATGAGTCTTGATATAAAATCTCACATGACTGAGAAATGAAGTTAATGATCTGTGAAGAAAAAAAAAAAACAAACTTGGACAGCATCACAGGATGTGTGCTTTCCTTTCCACGTGTGATATGATGTTCAACAAAATTCAAAGAAAGTTCACTATAACCTAGACCAAATATATTTTTTCATTCGCTATTAAGTTTCAAGCTGATGGTCCTTCGTGGATTTCACTGTGATGGGTAATGACAGCAATTGTCTCCACCCACCTGTTCTGCACTTAGACCGCAGGCTGCCATCCCCTCACAGAAGCACCACAAATGGCAGTTTGTCTATTCCTTAGCCATCACAGGTTGTAATCTGACACGTTCAATTAAAATGCCATTGATTTCAGTTTGTGTTAACACAGTAGGCTGTGATGTGTGTGACTCAGAGCCATAGGATGACAAAGCTCCTGTGAGTCTCAGCTAGCAGAGATCCTATTTTATACAGCTTGGAACTCAGTTCTTAAAATGTTGAATTTGACCATATCTATTCCAGTTTTACTGAGTGGCTTAATTGGAAGAAGCATGAAATCTTTCTCCCATGGAGCATACTTAAGTTTATTTAATATTCTCCCCTCTGCACAGAGGTGAACTTATCTGCACTATGCATCCAGCAATGCTTATGAATGGCAGAAAGCAAAGGGCCAACATCAAACACAAAAAGTTTGTATCATCAGAAATGCCATAGTTCCTTCAAGCCACAGTATTTCCCTGTCAAGTCCCTGCCAAATTCCTACTTGCTTTCTTTTCATCATCTGTCCTCTTCAGATTTTCTTAAATAAGATGCTGAGGTATTTAAACTAACTACATGCACACAAGCTCCTTTAAAGAGGAATGGAAAATTCTGCTTATAGACAGGTTCTTGCTTAGGCTGAAGCTGCAGAAAAGTCCTTTCACCCTTCCATTGTGAATATTCTGCTATTTTAGGTGAAGAAATTTTGTTATTTTTATTCCACCTACTGCTTAGAAAACTACAGTGTTGAAAGGAGCTTGCCTGGATGTACACCAACGAGGTGGCTATATTCTTGAATTTCTGGAGTGTAAAAAATTCAAAATTCATTAGAAAAAAAATCAAAATTCATTTAATGAAGCTTTGTTTACCTTACATCTCATTGATGACCTGAAAAGCCTGCTCTTTAACATGGTGTGTCAAGCTTCAATACGGAAATACTAGAGGAAGGAGAATGTATTGCATAGTATTTTATTTATTAATTATATCATTAGAGACAAAAGGCTTGACTTTCAGTTGACCCTAAAGTTGACTTACTGTAGAAAATGGTTCAGTAACATGAAATGGGCAGCAGAGACTGGACATATGACATTAAGAAAAAACAACATTCTCTTGAATTCTCCAGTATGACTTTCTCCTTAAATCCAACCTCATATATTCCTTCGTGTATCTATAAAATGTCTCCAGTAGCAGGTTAGCTTGTTATTGCCAAAAATATATTTATTCATTTAAATAGCGTATTCATTTTAGCATATTTATAGGACTTCTTCCTATACACCAAAGCGTAATCATAGCTGTATATGCATAATAAACCAATAAAAATATACAGTTTATCATTCGGCTAAGATAACCATTGCTCAAGGATAATATTCATTGAGTATCTTAAACACCTGTCTTGCCAGCAAATCCATTGTTTGTATATTGGTCTCCTGAAGGTCACTTGATTATACAACTAAGACCTTGTGCAGTACAGAGGCATTTTACAAGTATTCAATACAGAAATACAGAGCCAAACAACAGGAAATTCACATTTTGATTGTGAATACAGTTTTCATAAAACTTACCGCACATATTCCCTGTGAATAAAAATTATAAAAACATCATAAACAAAAATATTGTCCTAAATGTCCTCTAAAGATTATCCAAAAGGTCTGAAAGCAAATCAGCTTATTTATTGAGTTCTTATTCAAGATATCTCCACCACTAGGGCTCCTCAATTGAGGTAGTTGCATTAGCATTTTTAAGCAATATGACTCTGAACACTACTGAGAAATCTGAAACACTTCTGCAGTTACAACAGAATAGAAATTAGAATAGAATTAGAATAGAATTTTTGTGGACCTCTTGGAAAAATAAAGTTAATTACTACAAACTTTAAAGTAGTCACTAGTACATAGGTAGTTAATATAAATATCTATGCAGAATTGTAAGATATTTATCCTGACTAGTGTCTACTTTTGGAACTACGGATGTTCTGCTCCTCTCTTCTCCTTTGTTATAAAAAGTCCTTTTAATACCAACAGAAGGAAATGACACTTTCACATCCTTGGGATCTACAGCTGCCTCATTTCAAATTCTCCAGCAAGAAATTCTTAACTATTCTCTTCCAGCTGCTATTATTCTTCTTTGTTATGTTAATGCTCTATGAAAAGATGTCATAGAGGATCAAAGAATTTTGTGCATAATATTTATACTAAAAATAATATTTTAAAAACCTTGAAGCTTAAAGTAACTTTCCGTTTTCATTAATGAACAAAATTAAGAGTGAGAACAGCTATGTAGCTGCATGGGGAAGTATGGGTAAATCCAATAAAGAACAATAAAAAAAAGGACCAGTGAAGTCCTTCTGTTTCACCACGGCAGAACTCTTTATCTAAAAATAGGCAATATCTTTTATTTGAATATAACAGGAATCTGAAACTATTTCCTTAAACCAGTAAAAGTTCTTTTATGATAGTATAAATTTACCAATCCTAGACTGGAGGGCAGGGGGTAGAAATTGCTTGTCCTGGAGAAAAACATGGTAATAGAAGGTAATGGGATACCTGAAAGTATGTCCTAAAGATGTCTAAATGTTTCTGTGTGCTACTTACATGCTGTATTTCAGACATACATCATGTTAGGCAATGTAGTAGCTCCAATTCAAAAAGGAGTAGGAATTAAAGCTCTCTATTTCTTGAGCCTTAGAAGCCAGAATTTTCCTTTCCATGTTTCTAAACATTACATGAAATGATCTAGCCGCAGCAGAAATAAAGAAATCACTACAGGTTATTTTGAGTATAGATTTTTGCTACTGAATAACATGGGGAGAGTTTAATAATTGAAACTGAGTATCATATGCCACTATATGTGGAATATATTAATCACATTCTTTCTTTTTTTTTTTTTTTTTTTCTTGAAAACTAGTGGTGAATTTCAAAATCTTTCAAAAAGAAAAAGATGATGAGGAAGGTGCTTTGGTGAGAAGTAATCTAACAGTGGTCAGAAAATTTGTCACCTGAATGTTGAAGGAGGAGAAAGAGACGAGGTACTAACAGCCAACACATATTGAAATGAGGTGGTGAGGGTCAGCTTCAATACTTCTGCTATCAGGGAATGTGAAATGTCAACAAAGGGAGTTTGCAGTGAAGCTCTTCTAATCTTTGCAAAAGCTCTGAAGTTACCACTGTTCAAGCTCCATAGCTGCTTGAACAAAGCTACAAGAGCCAGATTTCACTGTTTAAAAGCTGTTAAAAGCAGATCCCTCTGGAACTCAGTCACTGTAACAGACATGTGAAAGCTCAGTCCTTCCATAAATATCACATTAAACCTGCAATGTTAAATTTGATACCACAAAGATGCAATAAAAAATGCCAGGTCTAAAATCTTGTCTGTGAAACAGAGATTCCGTATGGATAAAGAGAGTGGGATCACAAAAAAATTACAACAAACACCTGATAGTTGCATTATTTTTACATAATAAGCACAGGACTATCAAAATCATCTGAAGCCAGGGGATATCCTAACTTCAGATTTAGAAAGAATTTTGACATAAAAATAATGTTTCACTGGGTAAGCTGATAAAAAAACCAATATATGTACAATTTAATCAGAGTGATACCCTGGGGAATAACAGTCTATTATCTGCATCTCTGTAAATATCAGGAGACTGTAGTTAAAACTAAAGTGTAGTTCAGATCAGTAATATCCCTTTCTTTATAAGTATAAAATTAATCAAAAAAACTGCTATATGTATTTATTTGAAAGTGTCATCTATATCCACACAAACTTCTGTATGTGCAAAATCTTGCAGATATATATTAAAAAAATCACATATCTTATCAGGACCATTAATAAAGAAATTTGGACTACAACGTTGTTAACTACTCTCCAGATATGATCATAGAACAGCATGAAAAGTGGTTTCTTCTAATGGTCTTTTCCAAATATTCTAAGGTCATACCACATCTACCCCACAGTATGTTGTAGAGACCCTAGAAACTTCAGCATCTACACCTGAAATGATGGAAGGGACTCTACACCTGAAGTGATTATTTAAGATCTTCAATATTTACCACATGTAGGGAAAGTGTCCAGAAAAACATATCTGAAAGACTCAATTTTATACCAGACTTTATATTCCTAGGAAGTTTTTTATTGTATCTAAAAAGTCGCTATTAGAGAATCTGAGTATTTTTTTTGTTAGTTATATATGTATGTTTAAAGGATCAGATGAAGCACACTCCCTACTTTGTGTGGTTTGTGTGGAAAAGAGGATAGAACAGAGAAAAAAGATGAAAGTTATTTCAGATATAAAAAATTTAGCAAAAATTTGATAAAACTTACTTTGTATTTAAGATAGTTAAGGGATTGTTTGGGCAATAAAGAAATACATGTCCCATGATTTACACAAATGTGATCTGAAATTTAGATGTGAATCTGCTCATGTTCTAAGATTTCAAACATAAACTAGGACTACATCCTAAAATAGCACATACACATCCCAAAGCTTTTTGTATACTGGAAAGGAAAGGTTGTTCATATTTCTGAATCTCCCACATTGTTAGGAATCAAAATCAAACTTTGCTTTTCTTTTGGAAAAAAGAGTCACTGTATGTATTGAGCTGTAGAACTTGCAATGCAACCAGCTATCAACAATGACCAGTAATCAGTAAACTACTTTCTTGTGAGATGTGCAGTCCAACTAGATCTAACAATTTTCATCTAGCACTTGTTTTTTAGGGGCTTGTCCAAATGAAATCTACAAATCATTTAAATGTCTCCTCCCATTAGTTCTATTCCTCTAAATATGACATGAAGTGAGCATTTGTTAGAGAACCTGTGACTGGTAAAGATTTGGTACACTTCCTTGAATGTTCCCTCGCCAAGATTCAGTAACAGTGAATTCAGTGACAGTGACAAAAAACCATGAATATACTCACTGTCTGTCGTCCTTTATTACAGATTATGAAATTCACATATTTTTGTGTCTATTCTGTAAGCTTAGTTTTTTCAGAGTTTAAGTACACTAATTCTATGTGTTTTAACTTTGTTACTACCATATGCTATCTGTCTCTAGATCATCTAGAAAAACTGTGAATTCTAAATGTATAGGGAATTTGATAATCATTATTTTCACAGTTGTGACTTGAATGAATTAAAGCAGATTGGTTGCTATTTTTACAGTAATTTTGACATGTCTTTCATCTTGCTAATTTCTGTCTATATAACTGCTGGCACTGGATTTGGTTAGTAAATAACATTTTTTTCTTTTCTAATCTTTCTACTTGATGCAGAGCAATAATTTACCATCCCCATGATTCTTTGAGTGTAGAAAGAGTATTGATTACAAACATTTGGATTTATATTTCAAGTTGTGTCCCTATACTTGGATTTTTCTCCCATTTCCCCAGATTACTATTCAAGCAAGAGTTCATCTTGAAATAAAATATTGAGTCCCAGGACATGGGACTCTGACACAAGGGTTCTGCTGGATCCCACAACAGTAGTTTAAGAGATTACAGAAGGCCCCACACCTCCCCTCAAAGTCATTACATGATGGTATCAGCAGAAGGGAATGACATTTGTCTTTCAGGCACTCATTTCAAATCAATCCACTGGTGATGTTTTATTTGAACTGGTGGAAGACAGAGAAGACAAGCTAACATTTTCTTGTGCTGACTGTAGAGGGAGGACAACACAGCAGGGTCGGTCCCTTCTAGAGGAACAGAGCAGTCAGATGAGGATAACTACAATCTAGAGCTCTTCTGTCAAAGTACTTATTTACAAGATATTCAGTAATGTCCAGTCATTGTCATCTTTCTTCACCATTATTTTAGTTTATTGAGAACTTCTGGTGAATTTCTATGCTCTCTGTTTCAGTTCTTTGCTACCTGCCATTGACACATTTTCTTATTCCACCCTTTAATTCCTCAGGTCTGAGACCCATAGAACCATAAGAGTAAAATCATATTAGATAGATAAGATACATGGCATTACATGACTTCAAATTTCTCCAGCACACAAATGGGGTAGAAACACATGTTGCTGATTAAATTGTTATCTTTAGAGTTCTATCTCTCGTTGCTATGGCATAGCAAAATATTGATATAATCTGGTTAGTCTGTTGAACACAAAATTTCTATTCATCCAAGCTGAGATAGGAAAATCACTGCCACATGACTTGTCCAAAACATTTCTGCTGGTAACATTTGCTAGCTCATGGGCACCAACCATGAGCTGCAGCTGAAGCTAAGAAATAAAAATAGATAAATTAGCCATCTTGAAGAAGTAAAATCAACTTTTCTGGTATTTGTGTCATTAAACCAAAGGGACTGCATTACAACTGACAATAATCCATCCTTTAAAAAATTAATTGCCCATGTGTTGTGTGACACAGAACTAACATAGCTTTCTGCAACAGCACCATCTACTGATAGATCTTTTGCCCATTTTTAAAAATAATAAATGGAAAGAAAAAAATAATCTCAGCAACACTGCATATATATTCACAGTAACCCTCATAACATTGTGTGGCACATTTCAAAAAAGGATCCGACATTTATAAATTAGACTATCATGGACAGTTCCACTGACTAGGATAACAATTACAGGGACAAGTAATGCTCATACTTTGTAGCATTAGTTGGGCAACAGACAGAATCAAAAAGCAATTTCCTTCCATGGTTAAATTTTGTGTGCATGCCAAGGCCTTTGTGCTTTCCTCTGAAGCATGCAACCATTGCCTCAGGCAGGATGCTGGACTAGACGGACCATTGGTTCTGTTCTGTTATGGCAATTCTATTGTTCTTAGCTCGTGTGCCAATGAAATATCGAAACACACCATCTAAATTGCATTTGATATATATACTGTGTCACACTTCAAACCAGTGAAGCAACACGGACAGTGTGATTCATGTGGAGAATGTGCTTGAGTTACTTTAGACATGGGGAAAGCAATATCAGAGCTAGGTCTACAACTAGTGCACACAGCAGGCTTTGGCAGTCTGTGATGTGTTCTGTCCATATGGAAGTGAAAAGGTATTCAAGTACTATCAATAAAAACAACACAATGTGTCTGTTTCTGAGCAGCACACATCACCAAGCTGCAGTTTGTGGGTGCAAGTGTAAACACAGAAGCTGATACTCCCTGTAGAAAAGATATTCACAGACTTCTTAGTTGCTATTTACTGATTTAAAAAATGCTCGAGCTTCTCAGAAGAAAAATTTACTTGCTATTTCATTAAATTTTCTGTTCTCAAACAGCTTTGTAAGGATACCAAATAAAAAAAAAAAAAAAAAAAAAGAAGAATCCTAGGAAATTCTTACTCATTGCAATAAAGTAAGTTCTCCTTATTATCATTATAACTCACGAAACACAGACTTTAAAAATATTGGAATACGTAGAACATACTAGAAAATTTTACCTTAACAAAATAGGTTAAAACACTGCATATGGATAAAGATATGAGAATTAGAGCCTAAAACTGGCTTGACAAATATTTGTACTTATTGATACATATAATACTGATAGAATTACCCTTGGATCTGGGTGTACAGAAATTTAGACCTGGTTGTAACAGAGAACTCTTTCACAAACTTATTTGTGTAGCTTCTATATAGCATGAAAATTGCAAATTTTTACTGGATTCCTATCTCAAATGATAAAAAATGTTTGTCCTTCATGAACATCTAGTGAAAGTTCAACAGGGATGATTATTTTTATAAGAGATATAATTGGTTTTCACTTTATTTTAAACTGTGTGTTTCCATCACAGATTTCAAGAGCTTTTATTCACTTAAGGCAGTTATCATTCAGGTTTCATTTCAAGCAGTTATCAAAAATACAGCTACATGAAAAACTTCTTGCAGCATTTTTTTAAATTATTTTTCTGATTAGTATGCAATATCTGTAAAAGGAGAGAGAGAGATTTACCACAATTTATTACTGTTTCTCTTGCTGCCAGTCTGTATTTGTTTCA
>VZRU01021078.1:29478-56596 GCA_013398155.1 Pedionomus torquatus | reverse complement strand
GCTCCGCACAATGTGCTGTTAATTTCAGAGTCCAGCTAGCTAGGAGAGGCCTAGCTAAGAAAGCAAAACTGTAAAACAGAAAATTGGTTCATTTTTCCCCAAACCAGGACACAAGATGATGATCACATCACCATCACATGACAATCCATCACATCACTGAGGAGGTCCCAGAATAGACTCAATGGTGGGTGGGAACTGCATTGCGAAACTGTAGTCAGGGTCACACAGACTGGGAATTAAAAAGTAAATTTACTGAACAAAAAATCTCCTTCAAACCAGGTGTCCTGGTTTCTGGGAGGGACAGGGTTAATTCTCCCCTGGCTCTAGCAGGGCCCAGGTATCCCACCCCACTGAGCCCTGCCCAGGGGTCGCTGGGAGCTGCCGGGAAGGGGAGGGGTTACCAGAAGTGCGGGGTCTACGACAGGTGCGCGGCTGAGGTCGGACGGGCGGCGGTCGGTATCGTACCTGCGTTTGTATCCGTCTCCATCCGAGTTACTGTTACTGTTTTTCCCTGTTCTACCTTGTTGTCCCGTTAAACAGTTCTTGTCCCAACCCACGAGTGCTGCCTTTTTCTTCCAACTGCTCTAACGCCGCCCCAAGGCGTTAGCCAACCAGGCTGCCACGTGGTTCTTTGTTGTCGTCTGAGGCTAAACCACGACACCAGGATACATAGCAAACATGCACAACTGTAAAGTTTCCCAAATACCATATATTTCCACCTTTTTGAATGTTTTTACACCTTTGAAAAAGTATTAATCCCCTAAGTAATGTGATCCACATGGCAGTTGACCTGAGCAGGCGCGGGTCTGTGTTGTGCTGTGATGCTTGGACAGCATAGCTTTCAGCCCTGTCTTTTGCTGCATAAACTCTGAGGCTGGAGAATAACCCCAACCAGCTCATTGAAACAGAATTGCTGTCAGGCAGCTCCCACTTGGTACAAATGATTAGTCCACCTGCATGGCTCTAGCTTTATTTAAAAGGAAGGCAAGAGTTCTCATGAGAGCACTTCCCTTTTCTACAAGGAAATTATAGAACAGCTCAAGTGACAACAAGGGAGAACTCTTCATGGGCAGCATCTGTGTCAAAATCCATCCAAGCTTTGACTGATGCTTCACAAGTGAGCTCAGCATATGAAGGTGTGCAAGATTTACTCACTGTCCATATTCCTCCTCTTATTCTATTTTATTAAAGGAGATATCTTATTAAGTAATTTGTTGTCTGACCTTTCTTATTGAGATCTAGACTCTCTGTCTCTCACCTCTTCTCATGGTGCTTCCCCCTCCTTGCCCCAGTACAGAGTATTGTTATTGAAATGGGAAGAGTAAGTTACAGCCCACTCCTCAAGTAGAGAGTTATCAAAATGGCAATCTAATGGCTGAAGGAAATGAAAGAAAAGAACCTTTGTATTTCTTATTTTTCAAGCTTGTGCTGTTGAACAAGTGCACAGTGCATACTGAGCTGCTGACTCTTAGATTGGTTGGGGAATTCTTGCTTTTCACATTACTAAAATGTTCCATTGTAAAAAAAATAAAAATTATGTACTGTTAGATTATCTAAAAAAGGCTCCCTAAAACAGTGAGGCTAGCTAAACTCTAGAGGAACTATATGAACAATAACACTTTGAGACATGTCTTAGACATGGATTACCTCCATGCTTCATTCAGTAGGATGATAATGTCATAAGAGAAAAAAATTTCAGTATCTTCTGTACTTTCTCATATCATATGTTGGATGGTTTTGGGACATGTCAAGGGATAACTCACCTAATACAAGAAGGATACACTTAGGGACATTAAGGGCTCTTACTGTCTTTCAAAATTTTGTTTTTCTGAAGAATTTATACTGCAGATTTAAAACATTAGAAGCTAGCTGAAGATATAGCCCATGTAAATAATAGTGTTGTCTACCTGGAATTTGGTAAGGCCTTTGACTCTGTCCCCCACAGCATTCTCCTGGAGAGGCTGGCAAATAATGGCATAGACAAGTGTACTCTCCACTAGGTAAAAAACTGGCTGGATGGCCGTGCCCAGAGAGCTGTGATTAATGGGGTGAAACCTTGTTGGTGACAGGTCACCATTGGTGTCCCTCAGGGCTCAATTTTGTGGCCAGTCTTGTTTAATAACTTTATTAATGATCTGAATGAGGGGATTGAGTGCACCCTCAGTAATTTTCCAGAGAACACCAAACTAGCTGGAAGTGTTGATCTGCTTGAGGGTAGGAAGGCTCTACAGAGGGATCTGGACAGGCTGGGTCATTGGGCCCAGGGCCAATTGTATGAGTTTCTGTAAGGACAAGTGCCAGGTGTCCTGCATTTTGGTCTTAACAAGCCCAGGCAATGCTGCAGGCTTGGGGAAGAGGGGCTGGAAAGCTGCCTGGCAGTAAAGGATCTGGGGTGTTGGTGGACAGCTGGCTGAACATGAGCCAGCAGTGTGCCCAGGTGGCCAAGGCAGTCAACAGCAACCTGTCTTGTATCAGGAATAACATGCCCAGCAAGAGTACAGAAGTGATGGTGCCTCTGTACTCGGCACTGGTGAGGCCTCACCAGTTCAAGTTCGAGTACTGAGTTGAGTTCTGGACCCCTCACTAAAAGAAGGACATTGAAGTACTGGAGTGTGTCCAGAGGAGAGCTACCAAGCTGATGAGGCATCTAGAGAACAAGTCATGAGAGGCTGAGGGAACTGGGTGTATTCAGTTTGGAGAACAGGAGGCTAAGGGAGACCTTATTGCTCTCTACCAGAACCAGAGGAAATAGTCTGAAGTTGCAGCAGGGGAGGTTTAGATTAGATATTAGGAAGAATTACTTTACTGAAAGAGTGGTGAGGCACTGGAACAGCCTGCCCAGGGAGGTACTTGAGTCACGATCCCTGGAGGTATTTAAGAAAAATGTGGTACTTCAGGGTATGCTCTAGTGGCATGCTCTAATGACCAAGATTTAAGGGGTTTTTTTGTGTATGAATGGTTGGACTCAATGACCTCAGAGGTCCTTTCCAACCATGATAAAAAACCAAAAACCAGCCAACCAACCAAAAACTAACACCTCTTCCCACTTAAAAATAGTGTAATTGTTTAATGGAACATGCATTAGCTCTAGTACACTTGTAAGCCTGTCGGTATTATTATTAGGCTTCTGAATTAAAGCTGAAGAAAACAAGAAAACCTATCATTTAACAAGACATTTTGCAAATTTTGAGTCCTGTATCAAGAAAGCAAATGAAGAAATAACCCCTCCCCCCAGCTCTCCAGCTTTCAGAATTCTCTAGAGCACATCTAGTTATTCCTCTATATAAAGGTGCAGGCATTTTAATTTTGCTATATTGCATTGTTTTATTGCCTCCAAATCATGTTTAATTATAAAAATAGTAAACCACGATAACATGTCATGTTTTTCCTGATACTCAGCAGAACTAATTCAAATTCTGTCACTAGATTTCAACTACTCACTTATCAGCCACTTCTTAGCTTTTCTTGAATTATTCTTTCATTCATAAATAAGGTCAAAATCTGCCAAAATCTCATAAAATTTATTTTAAAAGAGCAGAGAAGAAAACATTTTCTCTTTACATTTACTTATTTTAGGAAAATAATGTATCTGACTAATTTCTGTTAGAAATATGTTAACAGAGTTTAAGCCCTAAATGTTTGTACAGCCTCTGAGAATGCAGAAAGTCAACTGTTTTCTAGCTATAACTACAGTTGAACAAGCACACTCTTGTCCTCTATTAAGTGGATCATTTGGAAAGTAGTTAAACTTTCATTACCACTTAGAGTAGATATTTATTCAATTCTTAAGCAAGAAAATTCACACATTTGAGTTTCATACATCAGTCATGCAGAGTTTGTCTAGCTATTGAGTGGCTTAGATAAATTCAAAGAGCTTAAAATATCTTTTAAAATCCAATGGTGAGTGCGTAATTTATTTTTTTTTAATATGACTCTTTGAATAGATGCCTGAAGTATAGAAGTAAGATTCATCACTTTTGAGTAGTTAGTCTATACTCGGGAATGAAAATATGTTGATATGTAATAACACAAGCTTACCAAATGAAGAAACAGAAACTCATCTGGCATTCACTAAGCCTGTTGGCCTGCACCAGTGAATTTGCAGTCAGGCATGGAAACAGCCAAGCTCATGAAGCCTACATTTTTAGAGCAGTAGCAGCCATCATACAAATTATTCTGCATCTAGGTCTGCATAAATAGCAGACAGATGCACAATGCTAGTGCCAGTTTTATAAAATATTATCCCAGTCAGCAAGATTCTGCAATAAGTTATTCGTTATTAATGTCATTGATATTCATCATAAAAACATTAATCAAGATGAATTAATTTTGAGTTACCATGACAGCAATGTGAACTACCAATGGTATTTACTTGTAAATCTAGCTTTTAAAGACAGACTCAACTACCTTCACTCTCAAAACCAGTCTTGATTTCTGTATTTTTTCACATAAAATATGGACTTCCATGCTAGTGCTGATACTGACATAAGGTGGGTATTTTCCCCTTACAGATTTTTTGTTTGCAGACAACTGCCAGAGCAATTGTCCATCCAATTTTTCTCCTTTCAATTTTATTGCTGTGTGGGACCACCCAGCCAACCCGGTTTCAGAGCCCAAGAGGTAAGATGAACTGAGTTGTCATTCGATTCAGCTTTGTCTCTACCTTGCCTTGTCTATGCAGAGATAACCTAGGGGGAGCTACAAAAACGGCTCAGCCTGGGTTTTTCTCAAGATTGTATCACAATAAGAACCAAAGCTGAATAGAGCCTTAACAAAGAAAATGCCCTGAGTTCCATCTCACCACTATTCCTGTGACTTTGAGTGCAAGACATCACAAAATTAGGAACAGAAATTTAGGAGCCATTCCACCACCAGAGGCAAATATTCCAGATAGGGTAATCCATTCAGGTGTAATCCTGCACTCCCAATGAATCAGGAAATATAAACCGTCAGGTTTGGGGAGAAGAAGGGGGAATCTTCAGACAATACAGCTGGCCTGTAGGAGATTTGTCTCCCCCTTGACCAGGATGTTGTACAGGATATCTTCCCAGGGACTGAGCGACCTTACCTGAGACAGAGGGTAAGTGATTAAAAAACATATGTATGGCATATGGTATGCTATTAAGGTTGTGATTGGTGCACTCTTTTAAGACATTAATATCTAACATGTTTGTGGCTTGTGTTGTTATTGTTTGGGATCATTTGTAGGTTAGAATAGTGTATTTCATGAATTCTTTTTAAATTACAATAGTGTATTTGTCATTATACCCATTAGACCTGCAATAGTGGCACATTGGACCTGTGATCGAAGTCCAAATAAATTGTTAATTTGAACCTCTCAGTGAAGTCCTTTTCCCTTTTCGCTACAGTTGCTGGCTAACAATTGTGTTGAATAGTTTTTGAGCCTACTGAGTGGTACACTGTTTAACAGTTGCATGATTAATTTTTCCCTTGAAAAATAGTACTTTCTTTTTTTTCAGTCTCAGGTACCATCATATAAATAAAGCTTCTCATACATAGAAAAGCTCCTTCATGTGAACTGATAGATATCTATAACTATGAAATATAAGTTTCATTGGTCATATTCACGATGAAGTTAAACAATTAGAATCTAGGAGTTAACCCCATTGTAAACACATATAAATACTGTCAGAAGTAGAATATAAATTGGAAAATTAGTAATTGCATTTTTATGTGCCATCTGTATGGAAGTCTCAGCTGCTGCCTCTAGTACAGAAGAAGGAGGAAAAACTATGTTAAGAAATCAAACCCTAAAACTCTTAAGTCCTGGTTCAATACCTACACAAGATTTTGTTTCACTCTTTGTAGTTCTGGGTCAGTGTTCACTATATTTCATTAACAAAGTATTAGGTTTAACAAAAGCTTCTGATACACTTTTGGGTTTTTTAAATGATTTATAATTAAACAAATATGCTGAACATTCCAGAATTCTGCCACCTTGAGTTCCCTCTGGAGGATTCTAAATCTCATTCTGATATAATTTCAGCATCTGACATGAGATGGCAATGCATAAAAAATGTGCATAACAGTTACCTGTACATTTGTGTATGTGTATGTAGGTATGTGCATGTATATACACACGGACACATGCATGTTGTAGTTCTCCTACTGGACACCAGATGGTAATGCATACCAGAGCAGATACAGGGCATTACAAACCTTCTGTAGTCAGTTATTGCTGTGGAGCTGAAAATTAATTTTCTTTTGCAGTATTTAACATACTACATTTAACATGATGAAGCTTTTGATGGGAAGAAGATGGGGGAAATGGGTGTGAGTTCCTTACGTGCTTACATCTGTTTTGAAGTGTATATGTGTATTTTAAACTTAATCACACAAAAGTTCATATCTATGCCTTTTAATATTTTTAACCTGTTTTCTTAGTACATGTTCTAGTTTGTAAAGTATGAGGGACAGTTCTGCTCCCTAATTGCAGTATTGTAGCATATAGAAGTGAATGGGAGCATACAGAACCTGAATGGGAAGCCTCAGCTTTTCTCCTAAATTTTGCAATTTATTCCACTGAAGCCACAAGTTCCAGCTCAAGTTGCCTCTGAAGAAGCAAAAATTAATTATAGTAAAACAGTAAATGCATTTTAACTAACAAAAATTTAGTAAAAACTTTTAAAAGAAGTTCAGTGACTGCTCACAATTGCTGTGTGGGTTATGTATGTGTAAAACAAATATTGTTTTCTACTTTTCTGGTTGTTTTCCTCTAAAATCAGTTAAAGGTTTAGTAATTAAAAAATAATAATTAGTATTACATTCTAAATGAACAAACATGCTATTAAAGAAAAGATAGCTCTAATCAATCACCTTTCTTGGAATAATTAAAATTCTTCTGATTTATGTCAATTAGTTGCCAGGTGGGAATATCAAGCCTCTTAAATGGTACAATTAAAAATAAAGAATTCAAAAGGTACATTAGCATCTTGCAGAATTCACATTCAGCAATTTCTTGCTTCCTTGATACATTGTTGTCCTTTGTTTTGGTTAACTCAAGAGTACCACAGACCAAATAACAAATGGAAGCAATCTTAGGAGGTACAACAAATCTGGAAAAGCCAATACCACCAGCCTTGAGTTGTAGCATCTTCCTTGGTTCCATAATCCCAGAGGCCCACCCAGTTATGTTTTGCAGTTCTGCCCAAAGACAGAAGCGGTGAGTTCATTTGTTTTCATGCTGAATTTGTCAATATGAATACATTTTATGAACAATACCACCAATTCACATACTTCACAGCAGAAAACATTCATAAAGTTCACAGAGATCTCTGTGTGGTGTTTAAGATATTCCTGACTCAGAGATGGATACAACCAAAGATTTATTTGAAATGACTGGATCTATCTAACATCACATTTATATAGCTCAGCCAAAGTTGTAGAAGTGCTACTGAAAGCCAAAAAATATCTAGTTCAAAGATACCAACTGACAATTTATTAGATATTTTTATGTAAGGTGTAGTGAAAAGAATTCCATGAACTCATAAGCTTAAGGGAATCCTGCTATCTTGTTTTTTAAAAAAATCTAAAAAGAAAAAAAAAAAAAGAAAAAAAATCAAAACAACAAACCAACACTTTCCCACTAATGAAACTGTATTTTTTCTGTTTGTACAATAGATGGGAGAACCATTGATTACTTATCAAAAGAACAGATTCATTTAATGAGGACTGTGAAGAAAAACACAGTTTTGAGTCATTGGGAGAGTCCTCTTGAAAACTACCATTTAAAACCAGAGCAATTTTACAGAGGTTTTATAGATTTTTACTTTATCTGGTAGTTTGAACAATGGACTTTGAAAAGTCACTACCATCACATGGAATATTGTTTGATTTTATAAATCTACAACTAATAAGTACTCCTTATTTCATGTTGTCCTTACATCCGCATTCCAGATTTTGAACTGCTTTTTGTTTTTTCTTGAATTCTGGTTTATGATGCCATATAAAGCCTCCATTATTAATCCACAGAGAATTATAGTACATAACTACTGTTATTAGATGGTTAGAGAATGGAAGCCTTGCAAAACCTGGTGATTATAAGACAGAGATTGAATTGCTACTCATGACAGAGACCAAAAAGTATGAAGAAATTGTATGGAGACTTGTCATTTAACTTCTTCCAAAACTGGTGAGCTTCAAGCAACATTTTTCTGTCATACAAATCTATACTCAATTTATGAATATTTTAATGTATTTAGTATTCTAAATTTTATTTCTCACCTAAGTTTTAAGACTATTTCTTAAAAAAAACCCCAACAACCAAAAAACCCAACACCCCTTCTCTACTAAAAAGAAATCCAAACAAAAAAACAAAAAAACAAAATGAAATCCCACCACTGATGGTTCTCAGTTGATGCATAGGTATTTGTTTCTTAAAAAAGAAACATATAACTGTGGCTCATAAGAGGGACCAGTGCTAAATAATCAGGAGGCTGAATTTACACTGTAAAATGAGCAAAAAAGATCCATGGCTGCAATGACACGCTTTTAAAGCAGAGACTGAAGTTTGATCCCTTTGACAGAAAGACTCAGTGTGTCCATTGCTTAATAGTACCTGACTTCATTTTCCTCCTATTTTCAGAGGAGGAGAAAATGCAAAGGGGGAGGGGAGTGGGCATTAGGGGAGGAAATTTGGAAATTATATTGTTACAAACAATCATTTTTACTTGTTTGCTTTATATTCTTATCAGCACAACTTCTTTTTGTTTCAGAATCTTTGTAACAAGGGAGAATTTTTCCAAAATATGGGGTGACAGTCAGAAGACAACAGCTCTGCTGGTTGTTTTATTTGAGTGAGTGATCTGTGTCATCCTGTTCAAAGTGAACTAAATCATTCTGCAGTAATAATGAAAGGCACATTCCTTGTTTCACAGACCTGTCACATAATATTTCCTTTCTCAGAACCCAGGCTTCCTACTCCCAGACTTCTACTATGACAAGTAAGCAAATACTAAACCTTATAAGTCACAGGTTTGGTCTTGCACCAGGAACAAAATATTAACAATGTTAGGTCTCCCAGCTTGAGAATTTCCCACAGTATACTTGAGTTCCTCATATGTCAGTGAACCAGCAGAACAGTCCTAAACTACCAATTAAATCTCCCCAAATACCTAAGGTTGGAACAGGTATTTCTAAACCACAACTGAACACTCTGCTGCTGGACAACTCCACAGTGAATTGGTTTAGTCTGTGTAAACTGGAATAAATCACAGAACTGCCTGGAATTACAACATGGGGTCGGTCACTTTGCTCACATAGATACCTTCCTTTCTTTTTCTGACTTCACCTGTACATTCTTAGCTGCTCAGTGGCACTATCTATAGAACTGACCTCAACTTTTGTCTAGATAAAACCAAACCAACAAAAATCCACCACAAAAACCATTAACTTGAGCAAAATTTATGAAGCACAAAACTGCTCACAATAATGGTAAAAATGAAAGGTTCAGTACAGATGCCCAATTGTCATGCTGTAATTTTTGAGGATGGCATGGTCTTGAAGCACAGGGCAATGTTCTTTAATTTTATGTTTGTTCTGTAGAGCAAAATCTAAACTGGTGTTACACACGACTCTCATTGCTAAATTGTTCTTTGCTAAGGATCATTAGAGAGTTTTAAGAAAATAAGATTTTTCAAGCAAAAATAATTAGCATGGTGTAGTCATTGTTTTGGTCTGCTAGTTTCTAGTCTATGTTTTGTACCTTAAAGTAAATAACAGGTACAACAGGTTTTCAGTGGATAAGAAAGACCATCCCCTCTGGTACTGCATTTCTGATGATCCATGAAAAAAGTTTTATAATGAGCTGGTGACTGACAGATTATCAGTAAAAATCAGTGAAAATACACAAACTGCACTTTAAAGTTTTCTCTGTTAAGTGACATCCACAACGCTGGTGTTTATCATGGGCAGAACTCCTGCTTCCCTGGAAATGAAGCATGAGTTTCAGAAATTACGTGTCTCCATTACTTTCTGCTCAGAGGCAGTCACAAGTATGTGAAGATTTGGGAAAACACAAACGTTTTTTCTTTTTAAGTTTAGAATTGTGTTTTAGAAGTATGCTGAAATCACTACATTTCAGCAAGCTGAATATGAGTTTAGAAATTCACCAATGGACAGCAGTATTTATGTGTTGATTCTAGAATGCTGACGACAGATCTCATTTTCCTTCTCCCTCACTCTCTTGTGTCTTTGTTAGAGTAACCCATACCAGGTTGGAAAGTACAATTATATCCTAGTCAGTGATAAAAACTGCTCAGTTTTAGAAAAAAAACACTCCTTCTGCAAGCTGTTGCCATGCTAAATCTGTATGTCAAGTTACAGTATCTAAATATGTTTTCTAGCTTGTTAGAATACCTGAACAAATCAAAACACCCTTCACGCCAAAAAAAGTTACCCCTTAAGCACCTCCCTTGAAGGCAATTTCATTGTTAAGGCATGTTGCTTTGCATGACCTTTGCATCACACAGTATGTGTAAGGAAGGTCTACAAAGATGATTAGGGGAATAGAACAACTCGCTTATGAAGAAAGGCTGAGGGACTTCAATATTCTTTGTCTGGAGAAGACTGGGGGGGGATCTGATCAACACCTATAAAGACTTAAATGATGAATGTCAAGAGGATGGGGCCAGTCTTTTCTCAATCATGCCCAGTGATAGGACAAGAAGTAATGGGCACAAACTTGATCATAAGAAGTTCCACTTAAACATGAGGAGGAACTTCTTCCTTTTGAGGGTGGCAGAGCCCTGGAACAGGCTGCCGATGAAGTGGTGGAGTCCCTGTCTCTGGAGACATAAAAAACCTGCCTGGATGTGTTCCTATGCAACCTGCTTTGTGTGGAGCTGCTTTGGCTGGGGGGTTGGACTAGATGATCTTCAGAGGTCTCTTCCAAATCCATATCATTCTGTGATTCTGTGATTTACTATTATTTGTTTAAAGTGTCTTCTTTATAGTTATTAAGCGATATCAAGAAATATGCCTTTTTTTTTTTTTTAAATAAAGGGATGCTGATATGAATAGACTACATATCTGTTTGGTTATAGTGTCTTCTCAGTCTTCCTCTATTCACAATGATCAACTGAAATAGTAATAATTGTAACAACAACTACAGACCATAAATTCAAGTTCATCCAGTTTTCACTTCTTTGACTTTAATGAAGTGACACTACGACTAAAACCTAAATACAAGTGAGTCCCCTGAAACATATATCTTAGATATAGGGTAACTAAGTCCTGTAAAATGCTCATTGCCTTTCTGATGGCTTTCCCATACCATCTGAAGTAGGTTGCACCACTAATGAAATTCTAAAATCCCAATCCTGTAAACTATAGTCACTAGCATTACATCAACCTCTTTTAATTGCCAGACATTCAATTCTTTTGCCAAGCAAAATACAATATCAAATTGCAACCTGCTCCAGTGGGAGGTGTGCCTGCCCATGGAAAGGGGGTTGGAACTTGATGATCTTTAAGGTCCCTTCCAACTCTAACCATTCTATGATTCTATGAAATGTTTTACCATAGAAATGCTATTACATCTTTTCTATTAATAAATTGATCTTACATTTTTTATGTTAGTTTAATGACTAACATTTTGAAAAAATAATGTAATGCTAAATGAATAAAAACTATGAAAGTTCTGTGATTTGTAGTGATGTGTAATGTTTCCTTAGTTCATAAGAAAAGACTCCAATAACAAGAAATAATTCACTTTAATAATATTCAAAAGAAAAGATGATACTTTGCTGCAAAAGTTGTAACTGAATTTCTATCCTGTATGGCAGAGTTCCACATACTGTCATTTTCAGAAGTTATAGTCTGTTGAGATTATTAGGAAAATGGAAAGCAGTGGTCAAAACCACTTTAACTTGCACACAGATATTTGCAGATGAAACAGTAGGGCTGGTTAGTTTGAACTTTTTTAAACTCTCCCCAGTATCAAAAACTACTCCTATTTTTTTTAATCCTACACTATTTCAAGTATGCATAACAAAATTTTTTGAGACTTTATTTACAACATATCAGTGTAACATTTAGCCTCACTTTTTTCATTGTACAAGGAAAAGTACAAGGTAGGAAAGACTATGGTGTTCTACCTCTAGGATTGCTTCAGAAACAACAAAAAAAGCCCAACCACCAAAAAAAACCCACAAAAAACTTCAATGAAAACCCACAAAACAAACTATACCACTTTATCTGGCTGGCTCCTGCAGTGACATTACCATATCCTGAAGCTAATTTGAACATCTATCGAACCAAGCACTGGTTTGAATAAGATTAAATGGAGGATTTGCTTCAGTAAGACACCTTTCATATGTAAAATGTTTCACAATGAAAGAAACAATAGTGAATCATTCAATCTAGTAGAAAGCGAAGCAGTTTGTACATGTCCTGCCATGTCCTTGAGCTGCTCAGCACAGAATGTCCTGCAGAAACCAATGCACTGACTGGTGTGATAAATTTCTGGGGGAGTTTAAATCAGGAACAAGGAGGGGCCTAAAGCTTTTTCTACTTGTCTGTAATTTTTGGTCTGATAAGATAACACAGCTTTACCATTTCATGTCTGTATCTGTTGACAATTGTGATTATAGTGTGCGTAGCTTATCAATAAGGAGTATCTATTAAAAATATGTACAGAAACATGAACTGAAGGTACACAAAAGCACTATACTAGATTTGTTCAAAAAAAAGAAAGGTGACCACTGTTTTTTTGTCATGGTGATGGTGTTGTTTGTTTTTTTTTTAAAAAGCACACAAGTTGGCAGCTGTGGAACTCCTAATCATAAAATACTGTCAGTCTTGGAAGTGGATGAGGTGATGGTAGAATTATAGAATTTAGGGTCAGAATTTGCATCTATTGAGTCACTGAATCAGATCACTGTTTTCATTTTTAGATTGGTTTCTCTGTAGCAGGACCAAAACTTCTCATTTGGAGCTAAATGGACTCCACTTGCTGGACTGACTTCTTTTCTGAATATGACTTAGCAATTTCCTCTTTAAATGATTTAAATGATCAATAACAAAATTGTACACAACATTTGAGAAACAGTTTCAGTAGAGCTGAAATAAGAGGGAACAGTTGTCTACTATGTGTTCTCTTCTGGCTTATACATCCAACTAATACATTTGACTCCTAAGCACTGCATGCGAAGCTTACATTCCAACTAAAATCCAAAATACCTTAAATAACTCCCTTTGAAACACAGAAACTCAGGATCAGGCTTTTCAAATGACTATTTATTTCTCATAGAGTTAAGAGATTATATTTTCTGTCTGAAACACCTCTCCCCCCCAAAAAAAAAGTTAGAAAATTCCCCTTTTAGTGCTAAAATAATAAAGTTTAGAATTATTTCTTCCATTTCTAGATATAGCATTATAGCAGTTTTTTTAGGACTCATCATGCCAATCATATGTTTGTGTGTTGGGTTATTTTCTGCCTTAAAAGATAAGTGCATTTTTTCCCCACTCTAACTCAGTTAGACCATCAGTTAAATTTTGTGTGAGACAACTATAGAAATAATGGGCAACTTGATCTTCTGTCGTGAACTCAAAAAACTTTATTAACAGCTGAAACATGGAGAAGAAAGTATACTCTCATCCATATTTCACCACAGCAAATTAATGTGAAAAATTCATCATGAGAAAGTAAAATTTATCACAACCTTCCAAGGTCATGTCTGAAGTGAACTACTCATTTTATTCACTGAAACAAAACTCATGCAAAGTCTCTTCTGAAGCAATGAGGCTATGCATGAGTTCACACCACTCTTCTACTTGGTGTGTCAAAGCATCTACAACATCTCAACATCCCACCTACACAACCAGATCTTTACTTTCTATCTAGAGACATCCTTTTTTAAGTGCTGAATTTTATCAGATTTCCAGTAATGATGTTTGAGCAAAGGCCAGGAGTACTACTAATGAAATATGCTAAGATTAAAAACTGGAGGAGCACTGTCACTGCAAAAGAACTAGTTAACTTTGAGGTGACTCAATGATACCACAGAGAAAACAAAAAAAATGGCGTAAAGATATTGAATGGGAAATCCAGCACTTGAAGACAGAGCTGAAGTAATGTTCTGAGAGGGTGAACTGGAAGCAAAAGAGGCAGAAAATAACTTGAGAATACCAGCAAGTCAGTGTCTGGATGTCTGGCATCATGGAGACCCCTTCCAACTCCCTAGGATTTAAAAGGCATTTTCAAAAGGCATAAAATATTTCAAGCAGATGAAGGAAGTTAATTACATTGTACAGAGCATTGATAAGAGCTTTAATGTAATACTGTATTCAACTTTTAAATTTATATTACATATATTTGCATATAATATATATATGTTTGAGAAAGAGGAATTAATTGAGAAAATGCTTAGAAAACACTTTGGGGGTGGTCCTTGGAGAATTGCTCACTCAGGGCCTTGTTCATTCTACATTAACCTTGTAAAATAAAGGTAGAGAAAGAGTAGACATTTCTGTATATAAGTCCAGGGATCATATAATATCAGGATGGGGGAAGAAGGAGTGAAGTTGTTTCACCTGGAGTAACAATGGTACAAAACCTCTTCACTATTGTCCTGGTTTCTGGGAGGGATAGGGTTAATTCTCCACTGGCTCTAGCAGGGGGCACAGGTATTCCAACCCATGTGAACCATGCCCAGGGGATAGCAGAGAGCTGACCAGGAAGGGGAGGGGTACCAGGAGGTGAGGGGTGTAGGGTCGGTGATGCAGTCGGTCGGTCAGCGGTCAGTATCGTAATCCCGTTTATGGCTTTCTCCATCCATGTTACTGTTACTGCTTTCCTTGTTCTACAGTTTTTGTCCCAACACACAAGTTTTGCCTTTTTCGTCCAATCCTCTCCTCACCGCTGTGGGGTGTTAGACCAAACAGGGCTGCCACGTGGTTCTTTGTTGCCGTCTGAGGCTAAACCCTGACAACTATAAACTCTCTATAAATACAGTTGGCTAGTAATCTAGTCATTTCTGTGAGCTAGGGACTACTTTACTTTGGGCAACTAACTCAAAAGACACAGCAATAAAATGTTCCTAATGTATTTTTCAGAAACTAAATTCAAAGTCATTTCTGTCTAGAGACAAGAAATTCTACCACAGTTATTTTCATGTGTGTATTCATAACTTTTTTTTTTTTTTTCACTGACAATACAAAAATAAATAGTAAATTATATATAGAATAATTTAAGATAACAGCCTAGTAGTGACATAATTTTTCAAACACTCTCTCTCCCATACTGCTCTTTGGTCATTTAAGAAGCCTAAGACAGAGAAAGAGGCCTTCAAAGGTTGTGCTTCAAATGTAAAAGTAAAGCCTAATAGTCTTTCTATTTATCCTTCTTTGAATCTAACATGAACAACACTGTGTGGATCCAGCTGCTCTTTTACTGTTTTTTTTCTAATGTGTGGTTTCACTATGAGCCTTTTAACTACTTCATACCCCAGAATTTATCTGGGCTGTAGTAAAGGGTGCTACAGAAGTGAAAATATTTTAGTATTGCAGGTATGCTATTTACTTAGTACAGATTACAAAACTAGTATTTTGTTACTGGATGTAAGTAGCTTCCTAGTTCTTCTCCAGCATAATTTTAATTAAAATAATAGTGTCTTGAAAGTTAGAGTCAGCCACTGCTAGTTACATTAAAAGCTATCAATAACCACTCTCTACTTTCAGTAAAAGTAAACAAATCCAAAGTAGATCAGAAAAATGCTGGAGCTCATATAGGCCTGGGTGAAAATGGGGCCATTAATAAATCCATCCATTTCTAGCTCTGATAAGCTAATTCATCTGCCTAAAACCAGAAATCATAACTCAGAATAGATGATACATAGAGCTTTTCCCTTTTCTACAGCATTACTTATTGTAATTACAGTCTCCTCATTCTTACTTCTCTTATATTGCTCATTATATAATATTGTGATTGTTCCTTCAAAAATCCCTTATGTGCTTATTATTCAAATTAATATTTGAGTAGAAATGGCTTTGCTAAAGGGTGCAACATAACCAGGTACTGCTCATCTTTAATGCACAAAGTCTTGATTTGTTCAGACTCACATATTTGAATTCAGGTTGAAAGCAAATAGCCCAGCCCAAGCAATACAGCTGAATAGCTGAAGAGAGTGAAAAATTGAAGAGACACTTACTGCTTGCTCCTGCAAGCTATATTACCTTCTCTTGGATTTTCACTCATCCATCTTCTCATACCTGAATCTACTCTAGCACTGTAGTGAATCTGAATTTTGCCTAAACTGATAAAAAACCTTCACCAATTTTGTACTCATTCAGGTTCACTCTACCTGCACAGCTGTCAGGACTCTACCTGCATCATAGAATCATAGACTCATAGAATTGTCTGAGTTGGAAAGGACCTTTTAGATCATTGAGTGTAACCACCAACCTAACACTGACAAAAACCATGACTAAATCGTGCCCCTAAGCAGACACTGCAATTTCTTTTCCCCTCTGCAGAGCCTCAGGCCCTGGGCTAAAAGTTGATATAGTACAGATGTGAGACCTTGGAAGACATTTCCATCAAAAGCTCTATGAGAAGTCTTGTCTACATAGTAATTTTGTATCTTACAATCCAATGTGTACAGACAGCTGCCATTATATTAGGACTTAAAGGTGTTTACCTTCTGAAAGTGAATTCTTCACTTTTATAAGTTTTAGACCAAGAAAATTCTAATATTCCCTAACTGCTTTAGGGAACAACAACATTTGCATAGGAACATAAAAACCTACATGCCTGAGGTAGGTATCTGCCAAGACATTTAGCTGTATCAGATTTTAATGGAAGTGAGATTTTTTTATCAACTTTTAGAAAATGAACAATGAAAAACCAATTTGTTTAAATTATCAGTTAGTTGCCAATTCTCTGTCTAGAATATTAAACACCAGGTCATATGTTTCATACTCAAAAAAGTTTATTTAATTTATTATGATTTCTGTAAATATTCTCAGAGTAGGCCTTCTGTGACAGTGGCCAAGCTAACAAAGGTAAGCAGACCTCCAGGGCAAAAGTCAGGTTCACTCAGCTACATCATTTCCTGCACTTAGAAAGGACCTGGAATAAAAAATATTTTGCATGACAGTAGTTATTAGAACAGAAACTGATCTCTCCTGTGCATCTTGAGTTGTTACAATGTAAAGTATTCTCATTTGTGTGCATGGAAGCAAATAATTTTAAAAAACACCTTTAAAAATTAATAATAAACTCATTAAAACTTTCTGTTTGTCAGTGAAAAGAGTTCAGTTCAGGGTCAGTTCAGGCTGGGTTCAGGAACAACTGTTGATGTTATCTCTGCTCAAACCTCATGACCTCTAAAACTGTATAAGAAATTCATAGGATCAGATTTTACTTTTTTAATATTAATCCCTTTGGAGAAGAATTAGAGAGGGAGATGATAACAAGAAAAAATAAAATAAGGAATTATCTTTTTTTTTTTTAAACCAAGGAAGGTGTCAGAGCTTGTTAGTGGTGGTTTGAGCTGCTTCTTGCATCTTTAGAGCAATAAAAGTTGGAGGTGGTCATTGTCATTTTAAAGCTCGTTTCTTCGAGGCTGGCTGACCATTGGTCTGTCTGTGGGATGTGATGAGTGATGCTTTTGCATCATTTCTTTTTTTTTCTCTTCCCTTTATCTCAGCCCACATTTTTTTTCCTCATTTTTGCTCTTCTAGTTCTCTTCTCTTTCTTGGTTGGGGGGAAGCAGGTGACCCCACCTGTAATACTGTGTCTAGCTCTGGAGTCCTCAACATAGAAAGGATATAGAACTGTTGGAACTGGTCCAGCAGAGGGCCACAAAGATGATTAGAGGGATGGAGCAGCTCTTTTATGAAGACAGGCTGAGAGAGCTGGGGCTGTTCAGCCTGGAGAAAAGAAGGCTCTGGGGAGACCTTCTAGCAGCCTTCCAGTATCTGAAGGGAGCCTACAGGAGAGCAGGAGAGGGACTCTTTGTCAGGAAGTGTAGTGATAGATCAAGGGGTAATGGTTTTAAACTGGAAGAGGGGAGATTTAGATTAGATATTAAGAATATATTCTTTACCGTGAGGGTAGTGAGGCACTGAAACAGGTTGCCCAGGAAAGTTGTGGATGCCCTATCCCTGGAGGTGTTTAGCTGGATGGGGCTTTCAGCAACCGGGTCTACTGGGAGTTGTCCATGACAATGGTAGAGGGGTTGGAACTCAATGATCTTTAAGTTCCCTTCCAATTCTAACCTTGCTACGATTCTATGAAACAGGGTTTACATTTGTAGTTTCTTGCTTATAATACTGCTATATTGATATTGAATTAAAACAATATGGTCATTTTCAGAATCTGTCATTAAAAATATGGAGCAGAAAGGAGGGAAGTTCACAAGCACTGTGTTACATGACAAGTCAAATAGGAATGCCTGCATGGATAAATTGTGTCTAGCACAAACTGACTAAATAAATTACAGAATCCTAATCCACAGTCGTAAAACTGAGGTTAATACTATTTATTGAGTGAATAGATATAGTTGCAATATAGAAAATATATGAAAATAGACATATAGGAATTATAAGCTTTCTTTTTGATAAAAAATGCAGCTTATTGTACTTTGGTACATTCAAAACATTGATTCAAAAGCATACTTCTTTAAAAAACATATAATGGGCCATGAGAACATAAAAGTATTCTTTTACAACTCATTTGGGCATTCTTAGAAGAAAAGCACTCCATGCTCTATGGGTAGTTTATAGGTCTAGAAGTTCTCTGTAAACATTTGTGTTGACTTCTGTACTTTTCACAGCAGCCCATTACATTTGTAAAGGGACCTTGGACCCTTTTTCATGCCATATCATATAAAAATTATTTCTTGTCCTTTAAAAAATTCAAATCCATGATGTAAAAATGGAAGTTTAAAACTTCGTTGAGCATGCAAGAAAGAATAAATGAACATATTCTTGCCTTGAAATTGAGTAACCTGAATCTAATTAAGTATGCTAGTTTAAAAGAAAGCCCAATCCATCCTTTTCTTTTAGTATTTTTATATTAAGTAATTTGTCTAGTCAGAGACATGGTATACTGGTAGCTTTTAGATAAAAGAAACTCAAATATGCAAACTTTTTCAAAGAGCATTTTTCTTGCCAGAGCAACCTTCTGTTCCTGCTATAACAATGTGTAGAAAATGCTGGCCACATGGTGGTTTGTGATGATTTGTATTTTACATAAAACAGCAGCTGTTGAGAGAGAGAGAATAGTCACAATGCTTTTACATTTCATACCTAAATCATGTTTAAATCTGGAATATGGAACTGTAAGTTGTCCTTAAAAAAAAAACAAAAAAAACCCCAAAAACAACAACAACAACAAAAAAACCAACAAAAACAACAAAAAAAATCCCTCCTATTTTAAGTTATAGCTATATTGGAATTCCCTGTTTTTTCCTGTCTTCAAAACCCATGCTAGTACAGGTTGAAATTTTAGATGTGTTATTCAGCTTCATTATGCAATATTTGTTTGTCTAGTGATATATATATTTTTAATTGGTTCACTTTTAACTCCCTCACAAACTTTACTGATTTGGTATTAAAGGATCTAAGATGAGTCTTTTCTGTGTCAAAATATGTATAGGGATATCAAGTTGTGAAGTATTAAAAATATTCTAGTTTTTTTTTTAAGAAAGCTAAGCACAGTGTCTGAGCTCCTCATTTTAGTGTTTTAAATTAATGTCATCTGACCCAAAACATCCTTTAACTTTTGCAAACCATAAAAATGATCCATAATAAAACCATAGCATAACAAAACTATGCTTACATCTAAATTAGAAAATTGTTCTCCTGTTGATCTGTATCCTGTATTAATGAGTCGAGAGTTCTGTGTTCACTTTCTCTGAAAAGTGTCTCCAAACATCCAGGTAACTGTGAGGAGTGAATGCATTGACTGAGACCTTGGAATCAGAAGCTTTTTTATTTTTGAGGGGAATACTGGTTATAGCCATCATCAGATTGTGCTCCTGAGGCCAGGCAGAAAGGTAAGTAAGCTTAAGAGAGACACAGAGGCATTCAAAAGAACATTTAAGAACAGAATATAACAATTCATATAAGCTTAGAATGATTTGGGTTGAAAGGGATCTTAAAGATCATTGAGTTCCAACCCCCCTGCCATGTGCAGGGGCACCTCCCGCTAGACCAGGTTGCTCAAAGCCTCATCCAGCCTGGGCTTGATCACCTCTAGGGATGGGGCAGTCACAGCTTCTCTGGGCATGCAGGGCCACTGTCTCACCAACCTTACAGGAATTTCTTCCTCATATATCATGTAAATCTCCCATCTTTCAGTTTCAAAGTGTTCTCCCTCATCCTATTGTTCTACTCAAGTTCCAGATCAAGTGTCCCTCTCCATCTCTCCTCTAGCCCCCTTTTGATACTGGAAGGCCACTATATGGTCACCCTGGAACCTTCTCCAAGGCTGATGTTCACCCCAACTCTCTCAGCCTGCCCTCATACATCATCCAGTACCAGTCATATTTGTGGTCCTCCACTGGACTCATTCCAACAAATCCATGTCCTTCCTGTGCTGAGGACTCCAGAGCTGGACACAGTACTCCAGGCGGGGTCTCACCAGAGTGGAGAAGAGTCCACTAGCTATGTTTAAATTTTTTCTAACACCAACAAACACAGATGGGGCTTTCAATTTTTTTGTGGCAGGCCTTTGTATTTACATGTAGATGTTGCGTCCAAAAGCTATGGGCAAATTCATTTAGTATTTATCCCTAAGAACATCTTTTCCTAGGAACATTGTTTCAAGTGTTTCTTACCCATTATAGTTGGAATGTTTCTTGCTATTATTTTGATAGTAATAAACCTTATAATGCACTTTATACATTATGTCTGTGGCTCAGCTTGTATTTGACTTTCAGAGTTCTTCATCTGTGCATGGAGAAATAGCATGGGAGACATGCAATGGCAATATCGCCGTAACAGATTTTCAGTGTGCTTTCCCTAGCTATGTGTAACAGAGATGA
The DNA here is from genome assembly GCA_013398155.1 of Pedionomus torquatus. NCBI lineage: Eukaryota > Metazoa > Chordata > Aves > Charadriiformes > Pedionomidae > Pedionomus > Pedionomus torquatus. The sequence goes on along the minus strand of VZRU01021078.1, from coordinate 35,585 downwards.
GACTGTCTATACACAGACCAAACACTGAGGCCAGGAGTGAGCACTGGGTTGTGTTTTTATACCAATCTTTGTGTCTCTCTGGTTTAGAACAGAGGTTTGTTGCCCTGCATTCATCCAGGCATGCACAGAAAGTGATTGAAAGGCATCTTTATCACTTCTAGTCTCTATAACCCTGGCATTTCTGCTTAAATTTACAATAGGAAACAACAAGTAGCTCAATAAAACAGAAAGAAATGCATTGTGTCTTTCTGTCACAGTAGATGAGATGCTGCTTGGCACTGGAATACACACCTTTTACATAAATTTAATTATTGCCACAGAAGTAATTGTAATGCAATTATGGTGCAATTTGTAATGCAGGTTTAGCACATGATGTAATTAAAATTGTATTTCTTTAGTCTATCACAGTCTGTGTCAGCTCCAAAGTGAGGTATAGCTGATGTCAGATGCAAATAACCATTAATTCCACCATTTATCCTCAAATTAATAAGAATGTTAGGATTGGCTGATTTGATTTTAAAGATAGTCAGTGGCCCATCAAAACTTTATGGGTTCCTTTCTTTCATTTTTTTAATGCACCCTTTTGGTTATATGCAATGGGTATGGTCCAGTGCTGCTTCTCCTGATGTCTCATGCCACATGGTTGTCCTACTTGTTAAAGAAGTAGAAAGATTGTGTTAACTAATATGGAATTATGCCAACCCTCCCTCCCAACTAAATATGCAGTATGTCCCATAACAATTCTAAGGAAATGTAGGTAAAATCTACACAAATGACTACAGAGAACTGACTAACAATTAAAAATTACTCTCACTTACCTATACAGTATCTAAAAAACCGTCAAGAGGACATAACTGAGCCACACTTAGTGTGGCCTTTGTGCAAACAGCCCCATCGGTAACACAGGTTAAAAAAGGTAGAAAAAAAGATACTGAACGCAAGAATCACAAAAGTCTTTTAGGAAATGGTACACATAAATAAATGGGGGTTATTCCAGACATCTTGGGCAATAGACAAGCATTGCATGCAATGTGTTTCCCATAAATATATCACTGATGTGCCTTGTTTGCCTTTTCCAGACAAAATTTAGGAAAGCTGCAGCTCAGTGTTTGGAAGAGTTGTAAATAAGCATTTCCCCTAACTCTATATTACTACCCATCTTTAACAACAACAGACAGTTCTTTCTTCCAGCATAGGATTTATACTAAAATTCAACATCAAAATTAATTGAACTACCTTGATTAATCAAAATTATATGTCATCATGCTGATTGCAATCATCTATCAAAGATAATTTCCTCCTGCAGTTTATAAAGTATATAATCAGTGCAGAAGAACAAAAATCCAGTTCTATAAAGTGGAAAAACTATCTGCTAATTGTGTGTTAAATAAAATTACTAAGTCGACAGAAATAGTCTGACACTTACGGAACCTCCCACATACATGTCATGCCTCTCACAAATTCATGTGAGATCACTTCACAGCCTTATTAACACATGCAACAATTCTTTTTTGACTTGATACCAGTGTCCCAGTTTAAAGACGTGAATCTTCCTAGTTAAGTAAGTTTAAGTTAGAAATAACTGATACAGATTTGCTGAAGATTCCTAGATAACTTTCCTCTTTCTTGACAACTTCTTAATATACAGACACCAATCTTGTCCTTATCTGACTCAGTGCTGTCTTTGTCATCAGCCAGAATGGGTTCTTCAGGTTTGTTATCAATTAGGAAATGAACCAGATGGTCATAACCAGCCAATGACAGTGATATTGAGAATCAGCACTTTGATTTCAGATTTCATAGAATCATAGAATGCTTAGAGTTGGAAGGGACCTCAAAGATCATTGAATTCCAACCCCTCTACCATGGGCACGGATACCTCCGAGTAGACCAGGTTGCTCAAAGCTCAATCAAGCCTGGCCTTAAACACCTCCAGGGATAGGGCATCCACAATTTTCCTGGTCAACCTGTTCCAGTGCCTCACCACTCTCACAAGAAAGAATGTCTTCCTAATATCCAATCTAAATCTCCCCTCTTCCAGTTTAAAACCATTACCTCTTGTCCTATCACTACGCTTCCTGACAAAGAGTCCCTCTCCTGCTCTCCTGTAGGCTCCCTTCAGATACTGGAAGGCTGCTAGAAGGTCTCCCTGGAGCCTTCTCTTTTCCAGACTGAACAGCCCCAGCTCCTTCCTTCAGCTCCATCCCTCTAATCATCTTGGTGGCCCTCCGCTGGACCTGTTCCAACAGTTCCATGTCCTTTCTCTGTTGACGACTCCAGAGCTGGACACAGTATTCCAGGTGGGGTCTCAAGAGTACAGAGCAGAGGGGGAGAATCACCTCCCATGTCTTGCTGGTCACACTTCTTTTGATGCAGCCCAGGATACCGTTGGTTTTCTGGGCTGCCAGTGCACACTGACAGGTGATGTTGAGCTTCTCACCCACGAGCACTCCCAAGTCCTTCTCCTCAGAGCGCCTCTCCAGCCATTCTCTGTCCAACCTGTATTTGTTCCTGGGATTGCCATGTCCCAGGTGCAGGACCCTTCGCATGACTTGCTTGAACTTCATGTGATTTGCATTAGCCCACCTCTCAAGCCTGTCCAGGTCCCTCTGGATGGCATTCCTTCCCTCCATCTTGTCAACCACATCACCAAGCTTGGTGTCATTGGCAAACTTGCTGAGGGTGCAAGTTTGTTTCAGGTATGGGCACACTAGGAATAGAGAAAGAAGTCATTCCACAGTGATACCTTATTTTTTTTCTGTTAGCTTGAGTTCCCCATACTTTCTCCAGATTGCATGTCTGATCCCGTTAGAACTCAGGGTTTTCACTTACTAAGTCAGACAACAATATACATTTTTCTAAACAAACTATTTTTCACTGAAATTCTCTCAGTTTCAACAGTGTGTTACAGAAGTACAGCCAATCACTACAGTGTTGTCTAAACCTTTAGAATTAGCTGGTAAATGTCATCAGCATATTAATATGAAATACTTTGTGTTATGTCCCAAGAGATTGATAACTGACTTGGACTGTAGCCTGGGCTGCTTCCATAGTTGAAAACCCCCCCAACATTTTGGCAGTTTCTTGGGATGAAAAGAAAAATTAATGATCTAGGCAGAAATATACATACCTATAGTAACTCTTTGTTATATGCTGATGTTTAATTGCTTATTCTAAAGAAGCTTCAGCTCTTTAGTGCTTGAGTGGTTAACTTGTGAGTTGGCAGATGAGTACAAGTAACACTAAAAATCACACAAGTTTAAATCAAAAGCAATAATCTAGCTTATAAATCAGAATTATCTTGGTTTGAGCAACAGGATTAATTTATCTTTCAGTAATTTCACTTTTCAGTAAGATGTCTTAATATGTTTGGGAAAACTGTACTTTAAAAGAGTCTGATGTTTGAATTTATGAAAGTATTTACTTAATAGCCAACTCTGGTGTGTGGCTTTCAAGGTCTCAGTGCTTTTGAGCTCACTAGGTGTGGGCATGAGGAGTAGCGAGACCCGGGCCCTTGACCCAGACTGCCAAGAGGTTTATTTCACACAATGAGTGTCACATCAATATCAATTAGAAAGTTTGGTGAGCAATTCTCTATCTTCCTTGATATCTGGCATTGTGAAAACTCATTGCTGCAGTACTTGAGCCCTGAGCACCTTTCTCCCAAAGCCACAGCACTTGCATTGTCCTATATTAGCTGTCTCTGCTAAGAATGCACAGTTTTCTGGAGATGGAACAAGCTGAGTATGATCCCTGTGTATTGTATATTGGTATCAGGATCAATATCAGTTCTGTGGTGTTATGAATGCTATTTATCTAGTATTATTCTATTAAATCTGCTTATATTTCTAAACCTTTTGTATCTTGTTTTTTCCTGATTCCCCCTCCCAGGTGGGGAGACATCATCAGGTGATAGAATAATTGTCTAAATGACAATAAATTGTTGTAGGTTCTTCAAACTGTAACAAAATGTCATAAGAAAATGGTTCCTTTGTTATCAAAGTCAGAATGTACTTGAAGAAAACAAATTTTGAAGTAGATCACTTCAAAAGTATGAGAATCCACTAAATCTTATCTTGATGACACACCTGTGACCCTGAAAAGGCACTATGCAAATTTTGAAATCCTGAATGAGTATGATATGCATTCAGCAATTCGACTTCAGTGGTTTCGATATACATAACTTTTGGGTTTAAGCCCCTTTATTTCTGACATAACATATGGAACATCCCCTAATTATATAACTGTGACTCTTTATTTATGTTTTTTCAGATGTTTCTTTTTCCTGTTCTTTAGAATCCATAATTAAGTGGACAATTAGCCTAATTCTCCAATTGAAAGAGAAACTACCAAAATTAACAGAAACCACAGGCAAGCCATCACACAATTAAGTATTCAAAGACTGAACACGTTTTCTTTCATCTTTGTTAACATTGCAGTTTCTCAATTGATACATTCTGATTTTTAAAGGAATGAATAAACCTGAATGTCTGAGTTAAGCTTTATGATATCTGATTTTTTTTGAGATTTGGCTTTCAGAAACAAAAAGCAATGAATAAAGATGAAGAAAGTACCATTTTGTTAAGGAGAATTTGGAAAAACCTAACTGAGAAATGATAGTTCAAACACTATGGGGTCAGAATTATTAACAAATTCAGACTAACCAGGTTTCAGGAACAGAGAAACCAAAAAGCAGAGAAATATCTACTTAAAAACAGAAACAAAAACAACAACAACAACAAACCACCCAAAAACCCCCAACTACAAACAAACAAACAAACAAAAAAAACCCAAACAAAACCAAAATGGCCCTCTGAGGGAGGGAAATGGCCCTCAAGGACAAGGGAGTGGAGCAAAGTTGGCAGATCTTTAAAGATGCTCTCTATAGGGCATGAAAAATCTCAATCCCAGTGTGTAGGAAATTGGGCAGGGAAGGCAAGAGACCACTATGGTTGAGCCGTGACCTGCTGGTCAAACTAAAGGGCAAGATGAGGCTACACAGAAAATGGAAGAAGGGACAGGCATCCTGGGAGGAGTACAGGGATGTTGCCTGGCTGTGTAGGGATGAAGTCAGAATGGTCAAAGCACAGCTAGAAATGAATTTGGCAAGGGATGTAAAGAAAATCCAGAAAGGCTTTTACAGGTACATTAACCAGAAAAAGAAAGTTAAAGAAAATGTATCCCCCCTGATGAGCAACAGTGGGGAACTTGTATCAACAGATGAGGAGAAGGCGGAAGTTCTTCCCAACTTTTTTGCCTCAGTCTTTACTGGCAACCACTTTCCTCCTAGCCCTCATGTTGATGGCCCACAGGTCAGAGGCCGAGGTGACAAAGTCCCTCCCACTGTAAGTGAAGATAAGGCGTGTGAACAACTGAGGAACCTCAAGATATACAAGTCCATGGGACCTGATGAAATACATCCCAGAGTCCTGAAGGAACTGGCTGATGTAGTCAACAAGCCACTCTCCACGATATTTGAAAAATGTGGACTGGAAGAAAGGAAACATTACGCCCATTTTTGAAAAGGGTAGAAAAGAAGACCCCGAGAACAACTGACCTGTCAGCCTCACCTTCGTGCCTGGGAAGATCATGGAACAGATCTTACTTGATGCCATGCTTGGGCACATGGAGGACATGGAGATGTTTCAGAACAGCCAGCATGGCTTTACCAGAGGCAAGTCCTGCCTGACTAACACAGTGGCCTTCTATGACAGAGTTAGTGTGTCAGTAGCTAGAGGACGACCTGTGGATGTGATCTATCTGTGCTTCTGCAAGACCTTTGAGATGGTCCCCCACAACATCCTGATTGATAAACTGGAGAGATACAGATTTGATGGGTGGACTGTTCAGTGGATAAGGAACCGGCTGAATGGTCGCATCCAGAGGGTGGTGGTCAGTGACCTGAGGTCCAGATGGAGAGCAGTCAAAAGTAGTGTCCCTCAAGGGTCTATACTGGGACTGATACTCTTCAACATTTTTATCAATCAGACAGGGGGATTGAATGCACCATTAGCAAGTTTGCAGATGACACCAAGCTGTGTGGTGTTGTTGATATACCAGCAGGAAGGGACGTCATCCAGAGGGATCTGGACAGGCTGGAGAGGTGG
>VZRU01021075.1:101949-123804 GCA_013398155.1 Pedionomus torquatus | reverse complement strand
AATCTAAATCTACCCTCTTCTAGTTTAAAACTATTACCCCTTATTCTATCACTCCACTCTCAGATAAAAGAGTCCCTCACCATCTCTCCTGTAGGCCACCTTTAGGTACTGGAAGGAGCTATAAGGTCTCCCCAGAGCCTCCTCTTCTCCTAGCTGAACAAACCCAACTTTCTCAACCTGTCTTCATAGGAGAGAAGCTATGAGGTGAATGAACTACAGGAATTGGACCAAGTTACTCTAACAAAGATCATTAAGATCTCATCAAGAGGCAATAAGCTTCTTTTTAAGGTCTCATCTTCAAGAATAATGAAGTTATAGTTCTAATTCAGACTAGTAAACATAAGTCAGTACCAAGTAAAATCCCAATAAACAGTTCTACATTTTCTCTTCCTAATCTGATAATATGCTTTCTTTTCAATAGGATTTTGTTCTATGGTAGTAAAACCTCTAGCAAACCACAAGTAACCTCACATCAGCAACCATAAGTCAAGCATCACCCTTTCTGCTAGGTTTGGAGAACAAAGCAGGCAAATACAGGTATTTATCAACAGAATTATTTTGCACAAGGTACTCAAAGAAAAACTTGAGGGGCCCTATTTTATTTTTAGGGCACTACAATGTTCTTTGTAGGTCAGTTTCTTTGACTGAAAATGCACTGAACTGATGTTAAAACAATACATAGTGCAAAAAAGCATAAATTTAAGGGTTATAATAATTTCAGAAAACAAATGGATCATTTCATGTTCTTTTACAAGATTAACAAGGCAGCAAACAATCTTCAAAGAAAGTCAGAAAAATTAGTGAACCTTTTAAGCCTATTTATTACACAATTCATGTTCACATACAGTAACTTTGTTACACATTATTTGGCTACTCTCCTTTCATTTAGCAAACTATGATATGTGTTCCTCTGACAAAATCTGACCTAGGTATATGACAGCACATTGTTCTAAGTTTCACAAAGATCTTGCAATTTATCCAGACCTGCTGCAGCAAGCAATACATCAAATGACACATTACACTATATAATACTAGTACCATAGGACTTGGGAATTTTTCTATTTTGCCTCCTTCATCTACCCAAAAACTATGATATGTTACCAAGAAAGGAAATTCTACCCAAAAATAAACATATTCTAGGTCAGCATTAGAAGCTAAACAACAACACTGTGTTCACTTTACTCTATGTTCTGTCTCTGAATATGAGAATCATGTTTGTCAGACTAAACATGATCAGAGGTAACTCAAAAAAATCTCCAGCAGTTCCTCAGAATGCAAGCAAGATCAGAACCCTCCAGCTCGAAAGACTCACATCTTAAGTAGTACTACACTGCCCTGAAAATCCAATCCAAGAGAAAAACCCCTTAACAGTTTCCTCAAGGGGTAGAGCAAGGGAGAGGAATAATAAGGGTCTTCTGTGCAATGGTTTCTAATTCTTCAACTGACAGGTTTCATGGGAATGCTGATGGAAGAAAGAAATTAAAGTATTAGGAGGCAGTGTTCTCATGTCACCCTACATTGGTCAATCTGTCAGGGTAGCCAGTTTCCTGAAAATCTGCTCAGAACAGATTTTTTCTTAAATCACATGGTTCTCAAATCATTAACAGATACCTAATTTGAGTCTCTCCTTTCTTTTTCTACTTTGCTTTTTAACCCTGTACACCCATGTGGTGGATTCACACTGTTTTCCAGCTAATGCAGACCCTTGTCAGTGACAGATCCCCAAGCACCCTGTAGCTTGTGTTAATGAGAAGCATGAGTTTCAAATCAAGGCATCAAAAGAACAAATTTCTCAGAACATTATCCTGCAAGAGGTCTCTAAAGCAGCTTTCCCTCTGGGTTTCAATAACCTAACTAAAACAAAATTCCTACAGTTCAGGTTGTGATAGGAGAAATATCACTATTTTGGACAAGTTTTTTAGATAAAGCTTGCAAGTGAACCTCATATGACTCTAGATCAGAACTTCCCATTGACCAAGAGTTCTGTTCCATCACATCCAATTTCCATGATCCTGCCTAGAAAGATTTAGAAGGCAACCATGGCTTGACTGTGGCTTAACCTCAAGTCTGACTCAGAAGCCAAGAATTTCTCTTCTCTGTTTTCATTTCCTGCCTGATTTTGGCAGGCCAGCATGGAGTCCCTATAGAACATGGCCCACATATATCATGTGCTTCTATCCCAACCACTTAAAATTTTCCTTTTCCTTCAGGGGTTCTCCTGCCTTCCCTTCAGAGCAAATTCTGTTGGATAACTATATGGTTCAGGTAGGGAGGGTTGTCTGCTTTTTTAAAAATAAAAAGAAATTCTAGACAAAGAGTAATTTTATACAGCAATGATCATGAATCAGCTGAGAGGGTTACAGAAAATTCTGGTCTTCACAATTAGCATGGACTATTTCTTAGTGGCATAAGCNGGGGGGGGGAAGTGAAGATATTTTCCATTAAACATTTTTTCCATGGCAGAAAGAAAACAACAAACAGAACCACACCACCACATTCTGAACCACTATCTAGTTCCTGAGTCTTCAGACTGTCAAATTGAAGTGTCGCTCAGTTCCAGCATAGTACCTTTGCCAATCTCTGATTTTCCACCAAAAAAAAAAAAGTGGTTTTGTGCTAATCTGGAATGAAAGTCATTAGTATCTCCAATGTGAAAATGTTTCAGCATGAAACATTTCACACTGCAGGAACAAAGACTGAGGAGGTTCTGTTAAAAAACTAGTAATTTGCACATTACCTTTTTGCTAATTGCCAGCTGGCCCATTTAAGTTCTGCAAAGGCATCAGGCCTTTTCAGAATATGGATAAGGAAAACAACTACCATCCTTCTATTCCCAGCTATTCCCAAAGAAGAGGTGTAAGAGCCTGGGATATTCCTTTTTCTTCATCCCAGTTTTCTGTATGGGCACTTTCACAGCTGATGAAAAAATCCCGGACATCCAAGATCCTGCAATTTTTCATGTTAGCCAGTTCCTAGGCATATGTATGGTTCACCCACACTCACAGTTTAAGGCTAGAAGTAAAAATAGCTCTGTTCCTAATAAAAGGTATTTTGCCAAGGGTATTTTAATGCTGGGGACCTTAAGAACTTAAAGTGCCTTAGTAACATTTAAATATTGGGTATTTTTTAAGAGTCTAGGGAGTTTCCTAAAGGTTTTGATCCTGGTTCCTGCAGTAATTACTGAGACCCAAAATAAAATAGAGTATGAGGTATCTAGGAACCACAATACAAGCATCTTCCAGTTCAAGAAGCAAACAGATGCCATAAGCATAATAAACATTTTGTACTGGTGAAAATATCATCAAGATTCATGTGCCAACTGAGCACGTCATCAGTGAAAAGAATATAGCGAGACACATATAGATACTTACAAATGCTTTTATAAAATCATCAGCAACCCTTAATGAACTTTCTCTATCACTTACTCATGTCAGGAGACAGAGCTTTGTCTTTGTGAGCTCACCTTTGACTCTGATCATGCAACAAGAAGTGCTTCCAATTCAGAGTCAACATGTGCAGGTCATGATCTTCCACTTGGAAAGATGTCATAAGCACATCTATTACTCAAAACCTCCCCCTTTGAGGTTTCCCATTTGTAAAGCTGAGGATGCAGCAAGTGTTGTGTGGTTCTGACAGAAACATCACTTTGAGGTCTGTACTTGAGGCCTGTGGAAAAGTGTGGCAAAACCACAAAGTATTGCATGTTATTTTCAGCAAGACACTCAAAATGTTTTTCATGGCTTTCAAAAACACTTCAAACTGATGCTACGGCCTGGATTTATGGGTTACCATTTAAGGAGATGCTCCTGCTTTCAGTTAAAGTAATTTTTCCTTCCCCATTTTAAACACAGCATCAGTGCAAGACACAATGTATTCATCTAACTGTATGTTATATGTATATATGTATAATGTCTAACTTTTCTATACAGAGTTGTGTAGAAAAGGCATCAACATTCTCACAGAAGACCTCGCGTTTGTCATATCAAAGAATTCTAGGCAGAGGACAGAAAATATTCAGTCCATTTCATGTTGCAATGAGTTCAGAGAGGTTTTCAACCTCATTTCCTAAATCACTGTAAACTAAAAGGATGCACCACAGTTTACTGAATAACTGAAATTGTCCCTATGTCTGGATCGTTACTCAAATCCCAGAAACTACATTAGATCACTATTAGTGATAATAACACATTTCCAAATTTCACCTAAGTTGCACATTTTCATGTGGGCTAACAAAGGTCCTTCAATTATCTATGTTTTCCGTATTTATCTGCTTTTCCTATGATTAAATCTACCTGGGCCACTGCATGACACTCAAACACTAGGCATTCCCATCCTATCTTGCAACATTCCAAACATCTGCATCTTCTGAAGGCTCTTTTTCTGAGTATGAATATTAGAGTTTACTTTGAGACCTTGGCTCCTCGGTCTGCTTCTTAAAAGGACATGATTTTATGTTTCACAGGTGGTAAAGATGATCACAAAGAGAAGAATAAAGTTGCTCAAGGTTTTTTTGCTGCAAATCCATGGCAATGTTTGGGAATAAAACATCTGACCTGCCAATTTCCCACCCATTTAATGATAAGAAAAAATAATCATGAATTAACAGCAAGCTGAAGACTTAAATGTTATTTATTTCATCTGCCAATTTAGGGCATGATCCTTCTGCAACAGAAATTAATGGTAAACTTACAGGGAGTTCAGCAAGGTTTCTCTCCTCCCACCAGCTTCCCTAGAGAAGCTGACAAATCATGAAAATTTAATTACTATCTTTCACATAGAAATAACGGTGAAAAAAATTGTACACAACAGTCATTGCATGTTTCTTTTCCTATTCTTGGACCAAGCTTATGATTTTTACTTGGAAAAAATCAACAAAAACACACACACACAAAAAAAACCAAGATACAACAGAATTCTGACCAACACATAAAACCTGTCTTGGACTTAATTTTACAAAGTAGACACTTTAAAAAGTATCCAAAATGTAAAATTGCATTACCTGAACTGAGAATTGCTTTTCTCCTACATCATCACTCCCTTCCTACACATTTTCAATCTATAGTGACAGCCAATATGGAACAACCTACTAACCTTGACAATTGGCAGGTATATTCGACGACTTCATAAAATCCTGTGTCAGCTAGAATCAATTGTGTTTCTTAAGCAAGTCAATCTGCTAAACAGTTTAAGTCACAAATCCATTCAAAATACTAGAAAAACAAACTGATTTGGATTAAATCCTACCAAATGCCCAATTTTCTATATTTAATGGTTAACGAGAGTAGACATTTTTCACTCTCATTATGCAAAGCTGCTTGCAGACTTTTCAGTGCCTGTATACTGATTAATAGAGGGCAACTCTTCACTTGCTGGTGAAGTTTACCAAAGGTATCCCCAGTCATTATACCCACATTAGTAACATGCATATAGTTTCCTACTTTTTTGGACAACTAATGTGACCTAATATGAAGCTAATGACTAGTGATGGGTAATACTCATTTAATTGTTGATATTATAAGCAACAATCAAACAGACTTCTTCAAATAATTCTTGCAGTTGGCCCACACTACACCATCTTTTAGAGATTATAATTTCATGCATCAAACTGAGACACCAGCTCTACACCACATATCAGTTCTCTTGGTATAGGCATAATGTATGCAGTGCACATGGGAAACCACAACTATCAACCAAAACAGAAGCAACAGAAGCATCTTTTGAATCTGAATGTCAGACTGATGTTACCAAACACACCACTAAACGAATGAGACTTTTTAACCCTAAAGTGAACTTTGGCAGAATGAGATCAGCATAGAAATTCTTTCCATAATTATTTCCTCTTTAAAAATACTGTGTCAATGGATTTCTTTGGCCAATTTGCTCATTACTGAGAACAATCTCAGTAGATTCTGCTCTCTGCCCCCAAGTAGTCCTATGAGTATAATTTAAGTGATTTGTTAATCTCTTGCATACTTAATCTGTCCCATGAAACAAAGAATTTTTCCACTTCACCCTTTGGATAAATCAAAATAAATAAAAGTTAGTGGAAAAAATACGAAGGAAAAAGAAACATGAAGAAGGTACACTGAAGGAAAACTAAACCAGCTGAGAAGGACTGAGTATAACAAAGATGTGAGTCACTGGAGTCATGTGTCTTGACTGAGTAGACAGATCTGTGTAGGTAATATACAATAAACTCTGATAAGAAAAGGACTTTCACTACCTGGAACACATTGCAACACCATTTAGAAGTAGGGTAATAAAGCAGAAGCTTGCCACTTAAAACTTCATTTGATTCCTACAGCAATTCATAGGAATGAACTCATTCTCAGAGAGCATAACCCATTGCAAAGTACAATAATAAAACATGTTTCCATTCACAAATTAAGGGAAGAATTTTACTGTGAAATGAGAGCAGTGTGAAAGGTACCTTCCTAGGGAACAATGACAAATTTCCATTCTCACCTGGACCAATAAAAGCACGTAATGCAGACAAAGTATCACACCTTACAGGTGTTTGTCCACGTGAAAGTTACTCAGCATCAGACAGCATCAAAGACTGGGTTAATTTGCGTTTCCTAGGTTGTATCTTGTTAGACTTCTAAATTAGGAATCTAATTAGAGATGAGAGGTTTGTTTGGATTGGATTTAGGCTGGGAAAGGATTAAATGTCAGAATAATTTCCTACTTTTACCTGCCAGAGAAATTTTGAATTCTCCTGGAACAATAGGAGGAAAAGGAATTGGCAATTGTTAACCATTAGCTTCAACAACGACGGGCATGTACCTGTTTTCTTAGTGTATTCCTGATGGGAAAGGCAACAGATTTGGAATTGTGGTGTCTTGATGGTACTTTATCACTGTGACAGTCTGAGGAAATGTTTCAAACATGAACTTGCTAAATCAATCACCACCTAAACACAACAGCTTATCTTTTCTCTCATCAAACCTTTTCTCATCAAACGTTGTCCTTTAAGTTAGCTGCTTATTACTGATAAGTGAAAACTGCCTCAGAAGGTCAAAATAATAGCTTTTAAATGCAACTAATCATGGATTTCTCTTATTATCCCCATGTCCTTGAGTTAGGATATGGCAATTTATTTCTGGTGTGAATAAGCAAGCTGTGAGAAAACAAAAGATCACTTGCTCAGAACCTAAACTTTCTCACCTGTACAATAAAACTAAAAGCTAATACAGCCTTTACATAACTGGATGCTGGAATCAGTTTCAAACATCACAGTTTAAAGCTGTGGGACTGGGAAAGAGTAAGGGAAGATGAGGGGACAACAACTGACTTGCAAAGAATTGCAGCTATTGCCTCCATGAATGCCATCATACCAACTCAGGGCTGAAGCTCAAAGATGAGCTCAACTCCAGTCACGAGTACATGAATATGCAGGTTCACAATCTGACTCTAGTGTCACATGTCTAAGACGCTGAAGTCTGTTTCATGTTTCTGATTGGTATTTATGATCAATTGGTGTAAATTTGTTCAGGGACTTGACTTGAGGAGGGGGAAACTAAATAAAAGTTCAGGCCTCACATTCACAATCTTGACAGACACTGACTCAAGTTCTGGAAGATAACAGATGAGCCATTGGTTCTAATGAGAGTTCTTTGGTGCTTGGCCTGATACACTACAACAAAAAGTTAATTCTTAAATGGGTAAAAATGCTGCCTTTAAACACCTAGAATGAGAAGGTTTTGTCTGCATGGCAAAAAATGCAAGACTTTTTAAATATGTGTAAACAAGACCACTTCCAGGTGCAGGACAGATATACTCTACCAGAGAGCTTATGGGCCTGTGGACTACAGTAAAGCTCCCTCCAAGCATAGCTACCAGTTTCATTTCTACACAAAACAAGGCAAAAAGAAAACTTCCTTGCTTTACCTTTTTCACAGAATAAGAGCTATGTATATTCTGAAATCAATAGTATCTTTATCGTATGTATATATTTATACAGTTTTGAATTCATGAACCTTTGGTTCATGAAGTATTAGATGTTTTCAAAAATCTATCATATTACAAATTATTTTGACCATATATATTTCAGTACAATCTTTGTTCATCTCACTCCACTGCAGTTATCTGTATTTCTAGCACAGTATGTCAATATCATGTATATTAGAAATATCCTAAAATTTGCAAATAGAAAACACACACTATTCTCACACAATGTACCATTGCAGCTATTCTCAGAGACCCCTGGAGATAGGATTTTGCAGGAATCACTAGAAGACTTTGCTAAATAGCTGCATTTGATGCCACGTGTATAACATATCCATTGATTTTTGCAAAAATCTGGGGAACCATAAATTCCAGATCAACCAAAGAAATAGGATTTTCTGTGGATCAGTATCACCTGCACTTTTTAACAAGTTGTATAACCTTTTCCTGATTCTCAATCATATTTAATTTTTATTCTAATTAGAACTACATATTAATATCTATCATCTAGAATACAAATACACGAATAATCATAGTTTTACCAAACTGGAACCTGAGTCTACCTGGCACCACTAACTGTTCATTTGAGAACCACAACACAAAGGATTTTTCAAAACCATATCTCTCAGATGATTGGAAAGAGACAGAAGACCTATGCCTGGAATTCTGGAATTCCTTATCACAAAAAAAAAAAAAAACAAAAAAAACATGACAAGACTGTGACATCAAGTCAGAGAAAACTGACATTACCTGACTCTTGGCTCCAGGAAAGCTCCAAAGCAAAAAGAGGTGTCCAGCGGAAAAGGAAAGTAAGAAAAAAAACCTGAAAATTTCCTATGATTGGCAAAAGTACTCTTTAAGCAAGGGTATCAAGATAATTTTGAGACAGTAAGTGTGAGCAATATTTTGCAGGGTGGCACTGCTGCTCTCTGCTTGCCTCAGATGTGTTGCAAGACTTCAGCAAAAGAGGCAACAGGCAGTTTACAGATTGCACCAGTCTGTTAATTACTCCATGATTTTAGTGCTACAGCAAAAGTTCTCAACAACAGCTGTATGGAATATTATTTTCTTTGTACACAATCTTTTTCAAGACTGACAGGTTTATCTGGGCTGAGAGATTATACAAAAAAGATGTTTATCCTCCCATGTAACAGCAACACACAATGGAGAGTAGGGGGTGGGGGAAAAACACAAAACATTTCAGGAGAGCAAGATTCTAATTTGGACTCCTCCAACTCAGCAATGTGACTGAAAAGACAGCCTGCAAAAGTCTGGTTGCAACTGTTTGCTCCTTTTTGTATGCAAAGCTGCTTCCTGGAGGTCATCCTCTAAAAGTGAAATTTCAGCCTGAGGTCTGGCTAAGACTGCCTTCCAGTTGACATCTCCAGCATCACAATCTTGCACCAGATTGCTCAGTGCTTTAACCAGGCACAGCGAAGTCAGGGAAAAATATATAGAACATTAACACATCTTGGACTACAAGGTCATGCATCATTTATAAAGTTATGAAAACTGTTGGCTGTTCAGCCTCTGCTGAGAAGCTTTACAATAAGCAGGAGGGACACAAAGAGTCATTAGGAGTGGTGACTGATTTGAATTAACTGGTTTTATGCTAAAGAAATTGTCTGAAGCTTTGGTGAAAGAATTTGCCCTCGTGTATTCACATTTGAGAAATGAGAAAATCCCAAGCACAAAACAGAGAATCCAAGGGGAAGCAGGGGACCTGTAAGTCAGGAAAGGCTCTCACAAAGCTTGATGCAGGATAGAAGGAAGAATTTATGGATGCTAAAACAAAGTTCTGACCCAACCAAAGCCAAGGAAGGCAATGGTGGCAAGTCGTCCTTGCAGCATTCTGACCTTTCATTCCTGGTCCCTGTCAGATTTCAGTGAAAGTGCATACAACAAATAAAAACACTGAAAGCTATGCAACTATTCTGGAAATTCACCATCGTCCAACACTATTTTAATACTTAAAAGCTGTGTTGAAAATGGAGAAATATTAACCATCAGTACAAACAGTACTGACTTGCTCTACCAAAATGTAACTAATAGTTACATTCAAAACTTTAGGACTATAATCAGCCTTCTGTTGAATCAAAGCAACTTCTTTAAGGTAAAAAGGCTGTGCAATGGTAATTAGTATACAACACAGTCAAAAACAAGATTTCCAGTTCAGTTCTGGAAGACACTAACATTGCTTGCATTCACAGAAGCTGTGTTAGTTCTGTTTACTCAATAGGTTCAGAATTTTGGAGGTTTTCAATGTTTGCATAATTTACTTTAATTAGGATTTTACTCAATAAGTTATTGCATTTTTCACAAATTAAAAGCACATGCACATTTTCAATGGTACTTAAAGCCATGTGAACCTTATCGCTCTTGGAAGTTCTATAATCTTATTAGGTTTGAAATTAAACCAGTAAAACCATGCATTTGTTTAATCCCCAACTAATCACTCACATTACTTATTAGTGACATCATTAAACATTGTAAATATACCACATACGGATACTAATATTGATTGCATGCATCCTACTTGCTAAAAGCAATTGCCTTGCTTATAAACTGTCTGGCAAATGGTTTACTCCCCCATAAAATTTCTGGTTTTAATTCTGAGATATTTTAGTGCTTTCTCCTTTTCTGCATCTAATCATGACTCTAAAAACTGCTTTAAAAATTCCTGCAATTTTGTTGAACTGAAAGATGGTCAGACTCACAAACTCAGGATACAGACACATACACAAGCTAAGACGTAAGTTGCTCATCATCACTGAAAATTGATCACAGGCATGTTTTTATCCCATGGAAAATGCAGTCTCGTTTAAAGGAGCAAACTTTGCATTGCTCACAAGTAGCATAAGATCATGCACAAGCAAAACACATGCTTTGAAACACATTCCAGGATGTCCATCTATCTTTCATTCTCCTGTACTGTAATTAATTGTTCACTGAAGTCTGCAGTCTATAGCCTGAAGGCCTTTTGGAAGCAATGTTATGAGAGTCAAACTATGCACTAGGTCACACACTAGCAACATCATGTTCTGTTAAATAAAGCTGAGAGAAGAGACCTGCTCTGGTGCAAGTCCAAGCATATTCAGTTACTAGTTACAGTCATTACATGTCAGCAAGAACGTCTTGCCACCAACAGGTCCCATGGAGCTAGATCCAGGAAAAATGCAAGGGAAGTTTCACAGCACAGAACCTCAAAATGTAAAGAAAATAAATAATGTTGCCATAGAAACAAATTATTTGCCATACTGTGGAAGCTCAGCCTTCCAATCAGACAAATCCAGAATTTCCAATGCAACTTCAGTGAATTCACTGTCAAATTCAAACAAGTGTGTTTTTAGAGAAATCAGAACAAATAGATTTGACAGTCTCTGATTACAGGTACAGTTGTGAAGTTAAAATTAAAAAAAAAAAAAAAAAAACGCGAGATTTATAATCCCACATGAGTTTAACATCTAAATTTAAGATAAGCTCCACCCCATGTAAATTAAATTAGAAATTCTAGGGAAAAAAAACACACCTCTATGCAGTAATGCAAGATATGTGCCTGTCTTAATGAAACAGAGGTTACAAATACCATATAAAAACATGAACATTACAGCTCAAGTCCAAAACAGATTAGGAATCAGAAAGAAAGTATTATTCATGTCATCTTGTAACAAGTGCATTATAAATGCTATGGAGTGGCATAAAGGATGACAAAACATGCACTCTTGGCTGTCTAAACTGAGTAGGAGACTAACCATTCCCATGCACTGTACGAATGAGATTTCCCAAGAGTACTGGAAAAGCACAGTTAAAATAACCAAACTGACAATAAAAACAGATAGGCTCATTCCAAATAGATGTAATTTCCAAATTTTGTACTACTAGCCCCTAGAAAAATAGAACAATACTCTAAATCCCTATTGCAGCCAGTGATGAAAGAGTGGTGGGGGCTGAGATTCCTTTTCATCCCTCCAGTGCCTTCAAGACTTCCAGATTAAAATGCCATAGACTGAGTACTTCAGAATCACCCTGAACTTCCTGTCCAACTCACAATCTGATACCTGACAAACTCAGGAAAATAAAGTGATCGGGTCATTACAGTTCAAGAGAGTTTGAAGCATTAGGGTTTCATTCGCAAAAGATCAGAATATCTTCCACCTCAGAAGCCCTTCTGTTATTAAATTAGAGTTAAGAGTTAATTAAATTAGAGTCGTAGACTCTACCAGGTAAATTTTAGGATTAAAGAACCAAAACTTATCACTGCGTGTTTGGTTTGTTTTTATGGCCATTATCAAAATAAAGGTCTAAAGAACAAACAAAAGTATTAGAAACCATCTAATACTCTATCTTTTTACTCTTAGCTTTCTGTCAACTAAGGAGTTCACCATTGTAGTTGCTTACTGTAAGCTGATAGCTAGAAAACACCCAATCCCATCTTTATTAAATTTAAAATCTGGCTAAGCATACACTTCCTTCAAGCACTGCTGAGAGGTGGCACTAATGTCGTGCTGCACTATAAGCAAAGGAGAAAGCCTGCCAGGGTCTTTGTAACACTTCTCCGCATCATCACAGCAGCAGAAATGCAGCTTGTTCAGAAAGCAGAAAGATTTTTCTCCATTTCACCAGCTGGCACCAGAGCTTGGGTCTGAACTTGCTAATGACTGCTCCACCAAGTAGTTCTGGTCAGAATTCTGAAGTCAGACTGCAGAGAAGGCATGTAAACCACATAGAATGGTTTGGGCTGAAAAGGACCTTAAAGAACATTGAGTTCTATCCCCCCTGCCCTAGGCAGGGACACTTCCCACTAGACCAGTTTGCTCAAAGCCCCATCCAGCTTTTAACACTTTCAGGGAAGGGGTATCCACAACTTCTCTGGGCAACTTGCTCCAGTATCTCACCATCCTCACAGTAAAAAATTTCTTCCTGATCTAGTCTAAATCTACCCTCTTTCAGTTTAAAACCATGACCCTTAATCCCTCCCTGATACATTACCCCTTGTACACTCCCTGATAGATTTGAATCTGTCTCTATCTTCCCCTTCAGGTACTGGAAGGGCTTATAAGGTCTCCCCAGAGCCTTCTCTTCTCCAGGTTGAACAGATATAACTCTCTCAGCCTGTCTTCATAGGAGAGGTGCTCCAAGGTCTACATATTATTACCGCTACTCCTCACCCTGTGGTAACAAGGGCATCACTGTTCAAAATTTCAAAAATTTAAAAATTAAAAAAAAGAAATCACAGTAAGCCCAAGGCAAGATATCCAACTTTTCTTCATGATGATCTGAAGAACGCACAATCGTCAAGGGTGTCCTCAGAAGCTGATTTCTAATTAAGCTGTGTGTAGCACCATAGAAACCTTCTTAAAGACATTGAAAAGCCAGGGGAAAATGGCTGCCAGCCATCAGTACTTACAATTCCTGTTGGAATCCTAGAGTATACAGTTGTTTTGTATTTTAGGGGATGAATGAATGCCTTCATAAAATGAGCCTAGGAAATAAGTTCTAATGCTAAAATTGTTTATGAACTGTGTATAATGAATATCAGATCTGTTTTAAACAGCAGGAAAAAAAAAAAAACAAGGTTACAGGGTTGAGATGGAGGTGTCTTTCAAGGAAAATCAAGTCACATTTTTTGTTTTCTTTTAAATCACATTTGAATCAAACACTACACAGCTACACAATTGTCCCTTCTTTATGAGACCACAGAGCAGGTAGCTCCTTCCTGCATGGTTCTCCAAAAATGCTCCCTACAGCTGAAGTTTTATTTTCTGCCATGTAAAGCAATTCACTGCATTGCCATCACACTTAGTCTTCCATGTTGATGCCACTGAGTACATTGTAAAGTTTTATTCATAAAGCCAGAAGGGCTATATCAAGAGTTAAAAGTTTGAAATGTGTGTATACAAAATGGCAGTCATCTAGCTTATTTTGTTGCTGATCAATATGCCTTACTCTGAAGAAAATCACTTGTGTAATATTTTATATCATTTCTTTTGCATACACATCCACCTCAAGTGACCATTTAAAGTTTTCTTGCTATGTGCCTTCTTCCCTGCCATTCTCCCATTTATGAGTAAAGTGATGTTTATCTCCATTTTCCTTCTGAAGAAGCAGTTCAGAAGGAGCTGATACCTGACATAACCCCATCTCCTCTCCCAACAATTACCAGTAAGAGGTTTCTCCAGCACTTACAAGTATTACCATCACTTAGACAGTACCTCATGATGAAATGTAAAATGCACACAGAACTAAAAGCCAAGAATGCTAATTATCTCTCCATCTATACTTGCCTGTAGAACAAATGCAATGAGGAAAACGGTAACAGCAGCAACTCAGTACAGGAAAGAAAATAAATGTTAAAATGCAAACCAAAAAGGTAGAACTTATATCCTATCAAAAAAGTAGGCCAAATGGTGTCAGGTACAATCTTCTGCATTTCATGGGAATTGCTCCCACACCTGCGAGATCATAACTTGGCTCAAGCAGCATTTTCACCATCACAGAAATCATCACCTCCGTAAGAGAAGTCTAATGTAAGTTTAGGCTGGTTATTTTAAGGTTGAAATTGGTTCTCATTAGAAAGCTATGAATCACGTGTTAGAGAGAGAGAGGGGTGTATTTTACAACACGATTTGACAAACTCAGAGAACCAGAAAAGTTTTCAGGCACAAATGAAAAGACTGACCTCTCATTTACTTAAACCTATGTAGACTGATCAGACTTACTTCAAATCTAGGCTCACATAACAAAAAGGAAGATTGGGTAAAGCATGTAATTTAGTCACCAATTTCAACATTTCTAAAGTTAGCTTTGATCTAGCTTACACACAAAAAGTAGCTAATAGTAATTGCTTAATAAATAACCTGGATTGTAACAAATTTTCCACGTAGCAGTCTTCATAGGATATAAAAGCATTAGAACCACAAAAATTTACACACTAACAAAGTTTTTTTCACAGCATTAGTCAGTAACGACCTTAGAAGTAGCTAAAAACAGCAGAGCCTGGAGTTTAATCTCATTTTTTTAATGTACACCTCTTATGGTTTTGTCCCTTGATCATTCCTTTTAACAAATCTCAAACTTGAACCTTAGTCGTAAATACTGACACACATGCTCAAAGTAACTTATTTTGTAGAAATCAGTCTAATCACAGGCAGAAAGTTAATTATGTTGCAGAATGAGGCCTAGAAGAGTCAAGTAAATAAGCCTAAAACTGATAAGATGTTTTAAAACCAGAAAATTTGGATCCCATAACATAATGTCTAGTGAAAGAACACATCCCATATCACTAGCTCATATAAAGCCCACATCACAAGGAAAACTGGGACAGTATTTATTATCATTTATTTTATAGAACTGGTTTACTGTATGGGCATTGTACAAAGAACTTACTTAAACTGTTATAACTTCATTTTTGTTTATAGTTTCAATTGTTGCAACTCAGATTCTTGTCCCTGATTTTTCTTTAAACCATCCTTATCACAGATAATTTAGTCAGCTAAGAAATAGAAAAGCTTCTATTGAAAGCTTGATACCAAAAACATAATTTCCTGTGATCCCAGATATGACTTAACCATTAACACACAAGTAGAAATACCTAAATCATTTGGACCTTGTGTCGTGAAAGGAGTAGACTTGCTTTTGGCTCCTCAACCAAGCCCTAATAACTTTCCTGACAAATAAGCAGTGATCAATTTGTCAAAATTAGTTGTTCCCGAAATGCAGTAACACTGAATATTTTATCTTACTGTCAGTGGGCATTAACATTTTGAATCTTAAGTCAAATGCTACAGCAGACCTATAAAGTATATTTTCCTTACAAAAGTACACTCCAAACACCTGCTGTTAGATTACGTGCTGTTCACTAACAGCCAAGTCCCACCTCACCTTATTTTCTTCTACTGCTTATAATGCTGAGAATTTGTTTATAGCTTATGTTTCCCAGAAACAGACATTAATGTAAATATACAAGTCATGTTTCACAGGAGTACTATAATCCCTTTCGGGATTTGAATTATCCCCATGCTAACTGGAGTCCAGTGCTCAGCAAACTCAGCATTACAGACTGAGAGGCTGAATAACTGTCAAGCAGCACGACTGGTGCCCTCCTTAGCCATGGGTGTCATTCCAAAGGGCATTTTAGAAACAGTTACAGGCCAGGCTGGTAACCCATCATAAATATTAATGTATTATGCACTAGCAGCCTATAAATCCCTTCTCAGTGGCATATCCCTTTGGGAAAGGGCATGCAAGCTTCCATATGGTGGTGATATATCATGTGATTTTTTAAAAGGCATACTATAATTCAGACTTATTTACTGTTCTCACTCTTCGTATCTGTAAACAAAGAAAAGCTTAAAAGGTTACATTCCTTTCTACTCCTTGCTATGTTATTTAAACCAAACCAAAAGTTTAGCTACATGAACGTCTGTCATCTGTACTTAATTCTTGGTACTTTCTCTTTCTTCTTCTTCAGAAAATTAAATACCCAGATGTGTCTGACTAAATAAAAGGAGGGCTGAATCATCTAATTTTTCTGCCAAAGTAGCAGAAATAACGATAGCTGAGAGTAAGGGAAAAGTCTTAAAAAGCAAAATGACTATAAAAAAGTTAAACATGCTGAACACTGACCATATCCCCTAAATAGGCTTCCTCTATCTACCACCATACATTAAAAAGCTCAAAATAAAGTAAGATACCATTTACTTTTGGTGTAATTCATAAAAACCTTAATTCATAAAAGAATTCAGGGATGTCACCTTATTTGTACAAATCATATCTAGGAAGGGACACATATAAAAAGCTGTTTGAATATGTGCTAAGGAACAACATCAAATTATTTTAATTTTCTTTTTACATTTTTCCCTAGCTCTCAAATACAAGATTCAAAAGAAAAATGGCAGATTCCGTTAATAAGCAAACCAAATAGTGGGACCTATTCAATTCTCCATTTTTGCCACTTCCTTTCTTCAAAGTAAATCATTCATTCTTCAATTTATTATTCCCTTTTAAGTCAATATGGTGATGAAAAGGCAGCAGTCTACTAGGAGACATGTGAATCATAGGAAAATTCAGGTTGGAAGGTACTCAGGAGGGCTCTAATCCAACCTCCTGTTCAAAGTAGGGCCAGCTCTGAGGTCAGACCAAGCTGACCCAGCCAAGTCCTGAAAACCTAGAGGATGAAGACTGGCCAGCCTGTTCTGTTGTCCTGGGAGTCCATGGGAGGAAAAACCTGTCCTTATATCCATTCTGAACCTCTTATTTAAATTCATACTTGTTTATGCCAGAGTAAAAAGTTTGGCTCCATCTCCTCAATAATCTCCTCATACATGTTAGAAGGTTGCCCCAAAGCTGTTTCTTTTTCCATACTGGAGTTCCCTCAACATCTCCTCACAAAGTGCTACCACGGTCCAGTCATCTCAGTGGGCTTCTGCTGGGCTCCCACTTATTAAAGGCTTTCTCATACTGGTCAAAACTGGCTAACACTGTTTTAGCTGCCTTTGCTGGCAGGGCATTGTAACCATTTTGCAGTTAGATCTGCAGGCAGAGAGGAGCCTGCCTGCTCCTGCCAGAAAGAAGTCACAGGCTTCCAGGCTCCCTCATTTAGCCCACCTGAGACCTCAGGCTTCAGCTGCCCCTCCTCCTGTGCACTTTGGGGGTTGAGACTCTTCTCTGAAGGGTCTCTGTGAAGACCCTGTTGTTATGGTTTGATCCTAGACAGCAACTAGGACCATGCAGGCATTCACTCACTCCCCCCCAACCCAGTAGGGTGGGGAGAAAAAAAGGCAAAACAGAAAAACCTCATGGGCTGAGATAAAGACACTTTAACAGAACAGTAACAGAAGAGAAAATAATAAAAATAGTAAGATAATATACAAAATAAAGGCTGCAATACAATTGCTCTCACCACCTGCTTATCAATTGCCCAGCCCACCCCAAGCAGAGATCGTGGATTCCAACCCCCATTTATATGCTGAACATAATATCTATGAAACACAATATTCCATTGGCCAACTTATCTTGGCTGTGCTCCCTCCCAGCTTCTATGGGAAGATGAAAGAATCCCTGCATTAATATTAACATTACTTAGCAACAACTAAAACAGTATGCTTTATTAACATGCCTGCACTGCGCCCTTTCCATGGCTCCACATGCACCCACTGCATCATGTCCCATCTCACACAAGTTGGAGCACATATACACGGAGATTTCACACTCTTTGGGCACAGAGAAGCCAACTGCTCATTCTACTCCTATTTTGAGTGAATTAGGAATTAAATGGAAAGAGAAAATACAGCTGACTAGAGCGACACACCAATCAAGGTTGTCACAGCTCCATTAACCTGAGAAGAATATCCCCAAGAGCTGTGGCTCTTTTTATACAAAGGGAAGAGAGGGGTGTAGCAATAGCCCTTAACTAGGTGCAGATAGAGAATCTGCTGCATTTTCTTTTCCATCCTGGAGGTACCAGGCAATAGACCAATGAGTTTAGTTTTCTCTCACTCCGGTTGGTTCAAGGTGACACAGCAACTTTTTAAGTTATCAGGTTTGGACTGTGAGATTGTGCAAGGAATGTTGATTTTGAAGAGGCTGTGGAAGAAGTTTTTGAAGACAAGAAAGAAAGGAAAGTCCAAGGGCCTTGACTCCAAAGATCTAGCAATTCACAGAGAGCAGGAAGAATGATGCATGGCTACCTATTCCTTTAGTCTGCCAGAAATTACCATCCCCACCACAGAAGTGGCAGAACAGGTGGTACATCTACTCCTCAGCTTGAGGCAGTTCAGCCTGTCATATTAATGTAGTTGCCACTAGTTTACATTACTATGTGAGACTGAACTAGAGCAGCAGAGAGCTCCAATTCACAATCTCCGTTGGAGTTAGCTGCAGTGGCTATAGAGGTAGCCTTCCCCACATCTCCTCAGCCAATACAGCTACATCTCACTGGGATCATCAATCAGAGTCTGGGAGCAGGGGGAATAGATTAGGAAAAAGAATAAAGACAGGAAATAGGGAAGAAAGAGAATAAAGAAGTGAGGGCAGGAAAGGAAAGAGCATTAGCAGACAGAAGAAAGGGTTAGTAGCATGCCAAGAAGACAAAAAGGGGAAAAAGATAGAGAGGGATATGAATTTGTTAGGGTATTTCTCAAAAGCCTAAGTTTAGAGGGGTAGTGAGACAAGGAACCTCACATCTATTAATACCTAGAGTTACTGATTCTCTTCAATCTTGATTTCAGAAAGAGGCAGTAACAAGCTGTAAGAATCAATTACAATTATGAAATTCTATAACATATGGTTAGCAAACTGAGTGAAACAGCTTCCATCTGGAAATTGGATATTCCAAGCTCCAGGATGAAGTGGGGTTACACCCTGAAGAGTTAATAACATCAATATGGAAATACTTATTATCTGTCTGTACGAGCAATTGAGAAGTATCCAAGTGATGCACAAGAGAAATTAACACCTCCAAAGCATAAGGCAGCAAGCAGTGGCTTGGTAAGAAGAAAGGCAAAAACCTTTCTTACTCTAGTTAATAACTGACAGGTTCTGGGGGAAATCTTTCAATTTAAATGATTCAAAAGGTGCATGGGTGCTAAACAGAGAAAAGGAACCTGTCAGCTTCAGGCTCCATTCAGTGAACGTAATCTGAAGACATAAAGACTTAGTGAAAAACAGAGACCTTGGTTATAAATGCTGCCAGGCATTTGCCAGCTTGTCAGTTGAGTCATATGGAGTAAAGGAGACCATCAGATCTGAATTAAATGCTGCTTAGGGAGTATGGTGGTTTGTTGTTTTTTTTCCCATCCCTTTCTGTTCATCTGTATCTACGAGTTTGCATATGTGCCATCTGTTCAAGATTTTTAAATAAAGATTTACTTTTAGCTTAACTTTTGTTTGGAGTTATTCCAGAGAGGACTAAGTCCTAAAGCATTCCTTTCCTTGGGTATGGCCATCCTGAAAATCTGTACCATAGATATCTGCAAGGTGACCATCAAGCCCTACCTGCTCCCATATGCACACGTAGTTCTGCGTCTCTGCATGTGACAGACTGCTGGAGAACTGGCAAAAAGAGCTTATAAGGAAAAAAGTGTCTGTGGGTGACCAGTGGTGGCCAGGAGAGCCATGGGGCAAGACAATGACTCTGTATTTCAAAGGTCTCATGGGACACAAAACAGCGATAAAAGCTGGAAAATAAAGTGAAGAAGGGAGAGAATTATGCTATGTGCTTCAATAGAATGTAAAATTTTCCATGTCCTTGACAGTACCAGAAGCTGGCCTCAAGCTGAAATAGTCCAAAGAAATAGGACTAGCCTTTCTGCATTAGAGCAGATGAAATTAAAGGTCAGAAATGAGAAAAACAGAGGCAGCTAAAAATGCAGATAAAGAAGCCAAACAGGCACCCAAGAAGCAGAGCGCAGGAGGTGAATGGGACTGACAGCCACAGTCAGTTGGCCGAGATGAAAGAATATAACCAGCAAAACAGGAACATCTTTCCAGGTCACACAGCCTGTAATTCACAACGTAAATATGGACCCTTTTGACAGTTTGTGCAGCATCCCCAATGTAGCAAAAGACAGTTAGGTATTTGTTTTATTCTTCTAACTGAAAGGAAGAAACTTTGCTCATTTTCAACAATGTCAACCAGACAGTATATCAAATTACACTCTGGTTAAAAATATTTTTTAAAAAAAATTTAATTATTCCAGCACTGATGGAATGATGACATGTTTGGAACTGGTTTCTCAGGAGCAGAATAAGAGAAACTTCAGCACAAGCAGATAAGCAAAGGAGGGATTGTTCACTTGAGCACAGCCTGAATCTGAGCAGTTGTTTGTGTTGCTGCTGTGCTCTCTTCAGCTTCTAGAAATCAAGCTCACACAATATCACTCAAGAAAGTGGCAAAAGTCAGTGTGAACCAGCACACAGTTCCCAGCTTAGCTAGTTTAGTTCAACGTAGGTGAGGTCTTTGAAGTATATTCCCATTTCTCCAGGAATAGTAATACCCTCTTGCAACATTGGCTCTGCTCAGAAAGCACAGGTCTGCTTGAGAGTAACTTGACTGTTCCCAGGTGACCCCTACAGTCATCATCAGATATCACTCTCCTTAAGCTAACCTGCCAGCCCCACACTTTCACGTGTCTGGGTCTTTATTAAAGTTAATCTACAAGCTAGATAAATCACTATGAAGAGCTGACTATAGTAAGAACTGAATGCTCACCTACCACTTCATGCATACATCTTCAGAGTATGAATGTTGGCAGGAAGTAGCTATTCTCTTTCTTCTGTTAGTTGCTGAATGGTATAATACAGTCTTTTTTCCCTTCCAAAATGTGTCCCTTGTTCTGAGAGTGAATTTATAAAGACCAAATAGTGACACTTTTGTACAAGAGAGTCTTAACATTTGGGTAGCTCAGAGGCACAGCTGGAAAAATTCAATTCCTACTCAGTAAGCATTAGCCTTTTTCTACTTCTTTCCTTCCTAAAATTTACAGTCACTTCTATCCACCTTTCATCTGCTCAAGGGAAAAAAGAAAAAGTTAAGGAAAGAGCCTTTTCTTACATTATTCACTTAAAGAAAACCAGTCTTTCACATTCAAAGAGATTCATATCCTACTACCAAGATAATAGGTGAGATGTGAGTCCAAAAGTCCCCCTACTGTGTTCTTAGCATTCATGGGTGGTCAAAGCTGTAACTGAGCTACCTCACCATGGTGTGACAAGAATTCAGAGTTTTATTTTATGCAACTGGCATTCTATTTATACTTTTTGGTCCACTGTATCTCGGAGCACATTATGGAACATTTAATCACAATATACTGTACCTACAGCACAGTTCCATCACAGTCATTTAGCACATGAAAAGGGAAGGAGAGGGAGGAGATAAGAGAAAAGAAGAAAAAAGAGAAAAGAAGAAAA
>VZRU01021075.1:81595-101801 GCA_013398155.1 Pedionomus torquatus | reverse complement strand
GGGGAGAAAGGGGAGAAAAAATAAAAAGAGGTTTTTTGATTTTGTAAAATTTAATTCTCATCTGATTAAAAAAAAAAAAAGTTAAGTACTTGATCATCATCTTCCTCCTATTACTAACTCCTGTCAAGGTCTTCTCACTCACTGCACCTCTTCTCCTCAGCACCTCAATTTATTTTGCCTTGACCTTCTGAAAGGTAACCCTTGATTTCTAATACCCATTGTTTAGCCACAACATAATTCTCCACTAATCTTTCTCTCAACTGCCATTTCCTGAACTGCTGTGGCATCGGCTGCTGCCTTGTGTCCCAGGCTTTATTGTTTTATCTTCTTCTGAATGTTAAACAGCTCTACCCTTGCCCATCAAGTGTAAATACTTCTTTTTACCCTGTGCATGTTAGAATTCTCTTTTATAATATCCCAATCATTTCCCACTCTTCTCTGGTAACGCATGTCTACAGTTCTCTCAGGGTTTCTCTCTCCCATTCCTGTCTTCTTGTTTGTTCTGTGAGTAGGCCTGTCTAGCTAGGAATCACACAGCCTGAGTACAGAAATACCTGTTCTCTCTTCATGCAAACCTTAATTCTTTCTGGGAAGCACCAAGTTAAAGGATTTTAAAAAAATACTCATTAAAGTTTCCTACACAATATGTCTTTCTATTTTGGTCTGTAAACTAAACTGCAGCTCTCCAGAACAGGTAAAGTTTTCATATCTATGCCTTGTAGCACGCTAAATATATTGTATTTGACAAGTAATTGCTGCCACCCTAGAGTATTCTTCCAACTTCACTGTGGATCCCGGAGAACTACATAGCCCCAGATAATTCAACTCAGCAGCTAACCAGAAAGGTCCAAAAATTCAAATAAGCATTTTGAGGAAAGCTCATCTCTTAGCTGCTTCTGGAATCAGAAGCCAAAAAAAAAAAAAAAAAAAAAAAAAAAAAAAAGCCAACATTAAAATAACTGCAGCCAGCCTAAAAATCCTCAAACCTTCAAACCTTCCACTCCTTGTCTTGACAAGTAAGGAACACAGTAGCTTGGCCTCCCCTCCAATTACTTTGGCCTTTCTTCTAACCCATGGTTACAGGCTCAAAGTTAAAGGAACAGGTAGGCTACAAATCTGTAGTGGTGGTTTATTTAGTGCATTTCCATCAGTGCACTTAACTTTTCTTCCTTTTTTTTTTTTTAATGAGAACATTTTTTCATTTTATAATACCAAATAATGTCAAATGGAAATTTGATCCACATCAAATGTTTGGATGCACACATGCAATCAATGTCAAGAATATTTCTAACACAAATGCTGCCTCCTTCTTGCATTCTTTTCTGCTTGACTTGCTTTTACTTATAGTGCACATGAACAGATTTAAGGAGAACCTTCTTACGCAGTATCTTCCCCATCACAATCATCATCACCATCATTGCAATTACATCACCCCCAAGGGAAAACAATAATTTTTAAAAAGTGGGGGTTTAGATAGAAAAATTATCATAACTCAGCAGCACCCTGATTTTGTTATTATTTGTAATAGTCAATTAAAATATAGCTTTATGGACTCAGACATCACCGACTAGAAGTATCCCAAGTAAATGTAAATTGAGACTGTACCTTATGGTTTACAGATTAAAGTGTAATCAAAGCATTAAATCTGTCTTTTCATCCTGTTTACCCCAAAGAGAAAATTCAGTATACATCTAACTTCTGTTCATTTCATTTTCCAACAAAGAAAGAACTCATGCATTGACTGTAAGCTGGAAGGAAGGAGCATGCAGTGCTTCAAATGCAATGAAGCTTGAAAAAGTTAGTTTGGTGGAGGTTGTTCCCTAGAACTGCATGTGACTGAATTTTCCAAAAAGTAACAAACAGCCAAATAAATTTGTATTCAGATACATTTGGCTCAGCAGGCTGTGGTTCAGCCCCATAGGTAAGCTCAGGTTTGACACGGGTTAAAATAAAATAGTCCTTGGCGACCAGTCATGGTAACTGAAATCTTATTCTTGGAGGACTGGTTAAGAGTGTCTAGATCCAATTCTTCCATAGTCACTGCAGCTGGAACAGAGCTGGTCTGTCAGTGCCCAGCTCCATCAATCCTGTATGTCCGATCTGTCTGAGTTTCACTAAGAAAAAGTGAGGGAGCCTTGAGTTGCACAGACATAACATAAATAAAAAAATACATTCACATTTCCAACTGTCCACACATTCTCAAGAAAGTTGCACCTATGTTATATTATTCAGCATGTGGTTTCAATTGTAACAACAATGCACATTTGTTCAACTGCATGCTGGCTGCTAACTACACTACTACCCCTGTTTAAATACAGCATGGCCTGCTGCTGCCTTTCAGGAGTCAAGTGTCTGGCATGTGCCTGCTACGTTATGGTCGGTAAAATCTTATAGATTACCCAAGCATCAAACCCAGACTCTTTGATGTCATGAAGGCATATTTATATACAGTATGCATACACTGTGTATTTTTCANAAAAAAAAAATATATATATATATATATATCCACCTAGTATCTATCTAGGTCTTTCCGTTCCTAATAGGTTTACTAAATTAAGCAAACAATGATTTTACACTACTCTCTTAAAACTGAATTTAAGTATTTTTCACATATTTTTACAAACAACTGCTCATGAAAGTTGCCTTGCTCTCCAGAATTGTTTGCACCTACTTGCACGTACACTGACTATTACTAAAGAATTTGTTCAGAAATACTTGCTTTCACCAAGTTTTTCCTGATAAAACATTTACATTGGTGGTTTACAGTTTTATTTATTTTTTTATCTTCATGGATTTAAGACATCAACATTTTCAGTAGTAGCTGTTGCATCTGTATAGTGGGGAGACAAAGAGTAGAAGTCAATAGACCTCATTGAAAATCTGTACCAAATGTACAACTTCAGCACAGAATTTAGTGAGAGGAGGACTTCATCACCACCTTGCTAGGAAAAGAATTTAACCCATGTTTTTCAGGTGTGCTCTATTCCTATCTTATTCCATTACCAGCCTTTCCTAAGCTAGATAATGCTTTCTAATGACATTTCTCTAGATACTTGGTTAGAGACATCCATTTAACTTACATATAATTTTTTGCAACTGGTGTTTTGAATGAAATCTTGCTGTTACGTGATTGTATTCAAAACATCTCCGGACCTCACATTTTGAGAGACCTGAAATTAAACAATGGGATGACCAACATATGTGACAGTGTAATTAAAACCAACAATATAATGCCTGCTCAGAATAGGACCAACTTAAAGCTTTGTCATCTGCCTCAACTGTGACATTTCTTGACATATCAATGCTCAAAGTTGTGATCTTTATAACGTTATAATCCTTATAATGTAAGAAAGATAATTTTACAGGGCAGGGAAGAGAAAGTTATTCACAGAGTTAAACAGTCTGAACTAGTAGTTCAGGACACTTTTTAACCCTTTCAGTCCTGATAACAACCTCTGAACTTATTATTCTCCAACTGATACGTCACAAAGAATCATTGAGAGAAAAGTTCCTAACGTAATTAGAATTTCAATGAATGCAGCCATTAAATGTTTCATAGAAAGGAAGGAAAATAAAACCTAAACCCTAACCTATTTAAAAAATTTATGCCCATCTTTATTGTAAAATATTCCATGCTGCTCTTCCTGCCCCATGGGCTTTCTGGTCTCATATGGCCACAACAACAGAGCCACACTTTTCAGCCACACACCTAGCTCTCCTGGTGCTAGTTAAGGAACTGCATAGAGATAGTTGCACAAGTGATAATTAAGAGGCTCAGTTTATATTTAGATTTAGGCCAAATGTTTCCAGTGAAAGCCCCAGAAAAGGAGAATAAAGATTTATTCTGTTCTGAAGAATGTTCTCTTTGTAACAAAGAGGTTTTTTTCATCACAAGCCTTGAATATAGAAACCACATAGAACACAAGTTCTTATTTTGCTAACATTTCTGTGCTGTTGAGATGTAAAAACATAAACTTGAATCACAATGAGGTATAAACTGTACCAACATGTGAGATGTAAAAAAGCCCACAACAAAACAAAAACATACATCACTGATCACATACATTACTGATAGATTTCTCTTCATTTTACTACACTTCTGGAGGATATTAGTGTCTGAATTCATAAAAATATTTACTTTATGGCCAGCCAGGCTCTGTGAGATTCAAGGTCTCAGTGTTTTTGGGCCTTGCCGGCTGCAGGGATGAGGAGGAGCAAAGCCTGGGCATTTGACCCAAGCTGGCCAACAGGATTATTTCATACCATGAACATCACATTCAATATAAATTAGAAAAGTTTGCTGCATAGCGGGCTCTCCCTTGATGGCGGTGATCCAGACAGCTCCTAGCCCCAGTGCCAGACCCCTCCCCTTCTTCCTGAAGCCCTTGCACTCGCAGTGTCCGACACTTGCTGTCCCTGCTGGGAGTGCACAGCTTCTGCTGATAAGAGTTGGTTGAGTCTACTTCTTGTAAATCTCCTATCGGTGTCGGGATTAATACTGGTTCTTGAGTATTATTGTTAGTTATTTAATCTTATTTTGTTAAATCTATTTACATTTCAACCCTCGTGTTTCTTTGCCTCCCTGATTCCCCTTTCCTGGTTGGGGAGGGGTCATCGGGTGACAGAATAATTGTCTACATGATAATAAATTGTTATGGGTTTTCTCAAATCATAACACCTTTCAAGCTTAAAGCCTATCAGATGAGGTAGCAAGTAATTGCAAGGGGTTTGGTATGCAAGGTAAATTGCATCCTTCCTCCGGAAGGAAATTATGACATTTGACAGAGTTGCAATTCCTAAATTTCACATTCATAACATTTCTAAGCACCTGCACATGAATCCATCTCATCTGGGCAACTGAAAATCTTTTCATGCTCATAGGTACAAGCTCTGAAAATAGGCACATATCCATGACATGTAAGAACACAGCAGAGAGTCCCACCTGATGATGGTTTGGGGTTTTTTTGTACCATAGAGAACTGCCACCAGTCTTTTTGGGTAAAATAGCAGAGTAGATTACTTACTGCTCAAAAAGAACTTAGTAGCACGCAGGCAGTCTTTAGTGCGTTACACAATACTAAGAAAGAGACAAGCAGATTGGCCTTTGAAATATACGGAAAATATACTGCTGACAAAACTGTTATTAGCAACATCTCTCTTAGCAGTAGTTACGGGTGGTCTTTGAGGAAAAAGGAAAAAAAAAATTAAAAAATTAAGAAAACCTTGGCTGCAGCTAGCTCGCTGGCAAATGCAAAACCAAGTATCTGGCACCAGGTGTGAAAGAAGTGAGGCACCCTGACCTCACAGTCATTAGAATTTTGCAAGATTTCCAACTCAAGTAAGATTTCCTAGCTCACACCTCCTTCATCAGCCCTCATCACACTGGCTGAAATTATCTTGGCAGTGGGGATAATTATTCATCAGTTACAATAAGTGTTAGAGACGTATCCGAACCAAACACAGAGCACAGAAAAGACATACGGCTTTGGGAACTCCCACCATGTCTGTTGAAAACTCTACTTGGTGGGGCTGGGAGCTGTGCCTGCAGCCAGCAAAGGCCCAGCAACAAAACCACCCCTTCATGTTATCTTGAGCTAGGATACCCACTACAGCCATGGGACTTGCCACCAACCTGAATCATCTTCTGAATATCTCTGAGATGGGCTCCTGCAAATGCTTCATTTAAAGTTCTCACTTTTTTAAGAAACAATCCAAACCACAGATCTGTAAGTAACCCCTGATCGATCCCCACCCAGAAGACACAAGATTGATCTCCAGCTCCCATGTCAGTAACAATTTATTTGCTTGTCCAACCAGGCCTTCTCATTCCTCTTTGTATCAAATGTCACTTCAGGTTGCCATCTAGGTCCCTGTCCTTCATACAGATAGCTCATTATTGGGAAACGTTTATTTTGCCATATGCCATCATTATCCTGGGATGAAGTATCAAATGACAGGCTTTCATCTGGATATAATTTACTCATTATATCACTACTTTATATTAAAGAAAATGCACTAGTGTGAAAGTATGAATGGAAAACACATTTTGGCTATTGAATAACCTGGAAATTATTAAAGTTAAAAGCTCTTGAGTCAGACAGAGCAACATCATATTATTAGAATAATATGTTAATGTTTCAGTCATGCAACCTCTGTGGGTCTTTTGAAACACCTGTGGAAATAAGTTTTGCACTATTACAATACTAACAAATACACTGGACCTAGTCAGTTTAATTGCTCAAATTGTCCATATAACTGAGTTTTATGAGCTAATAAAACACATCCTGATATAAATATAATAAATACTTTGTACAAAATACTACATTGAGTCTATTTTCAACAAGTTCTTCCTATTTTCTTTTTCTCCTCTGTTTTCCTGTGCCCAGGTTGCATTCAGTACAGACACTACTCAGAAGACCACTGATGTTGCCTGTGATGGAACAGAAACTGTGAGAGCACATCATCTACCATAAAATGGATAGTCTATCTTTAATAAGAGAAGAGAAAATACTGCAGAATACATTTAATTCTTTCCAAGGAAAGCCTGTCAATAACTTCAGCTCCCTCTCTTTTTCAGCACAGCTGAAGAAACACCATTTCTTTTGGTTAGGTCAGATTCCCAAATGTCATTATACCTCAGCTTCACCTACTGGACCTTAACTTTTACTGCCTTCTCCAAGTATTTTGTTGTTGATAACAGCCTTGCAAGCCATTTTCCTTACCTGACATTAACATCCCTGTTTTTGTACTCATAATTTTGTCATAAAATTGAAAGGCAGTAAAGTTTTATGATGTCTGAAGACAAGCCTGAGTGGTGAAATCTGCACACTGAGTGAAAATCTTCCCAACTTAGGAGATGTAGTGTTTCAAGCTCTACACAACTTTTTCCCCTCCTAAATGAGTACACATTCTGCTACTTCCTCATGAGGAAAGCAATGTGAATATAGTAAGGCTTTTTCTTGTTTTGTTTCTGATTACAGAAAAAAAAAGCATAGTCATTAGAGGTAAGCAGGTTGAGATGTGATAGTTCAAACATTTGCCTCAGGAACAGAGAAAACAGTGGGGAAAAACAGGTCATTACTTTAATGAATTCATTATGCAGTTTTTCATTTTAACTACAGTAATTTCAAAAACTGATGATCCATGTCAGTAAGGGATAAGCAATTAGCAAATGGAAGTTAAAGAATTTATTACCAAACAAGTGACTGCGTAGAACTAAATGATGACAAGAGATAAGTCCTTCAAAATAAAATGCAAACACTAGCCTGATCTAACAGCTAGCACAGAAAGGATTTATGATCTTCACAACATTAAAAAAAAAAAATAATTCCTTTACACTCTTAAAATCGAATTTACAACTATATGAATCTTTGTCTGTTAAAGAAGAAAAGTAGGGCATACAAGCTTTAATCAAAATATAATCACACAGCTTCTTTATCCTCCTGACGCAGCATATTTCAACAACAGTTCCATATTACGAAAGACATTCAGAACTGCCCACTCCCTACTGTGATGCTCTAAAATAGCCAAACTCATCAGCTGATTAACTCTATAAAACTTGGTTCAAAGTAAGAAATCTGCAATGCAGAAGAAGCTCTCCTACAAACCTTCTTGTAATGTCTCAGGCTCTCTGGTTTACCCCTCTACCAGACCTAATCCCCTCCAGATCAAAAGAAAACTATTCCTCACCATGATGATGAAATAGTGGCTTCAAACTGCCAACACACCTGATTGCACATTACTCTCACCTGGCTCTGAGGGGGAGCAACCGACTGTTCTTGCTCCACACAGGTGTGCACACTTCAACAGAGAAGTGCAGCAGATGTACTGCAGCTAGATCTACTGGAGATCTCTGAACATATAAAAAAATAATAAAACTATTTTAATACTAAGAGCAATACAAAATAAAATAATTGCTCAATCAGCAGCCCAGGTACCTTCCTCAGTTTTGCACCAGCAAATGTAGTATAAAATATCAAGAAAAGGGAAGAAAAACAAGAGAAAAAACACGATGAATCCATGCTTTTAGTTATATGAGACGGTCATTAATATAGAAAAATCTGGCAAGTCTGAATTACAGGAAAAACATCTCCTGATTAATGATCCCAGAAGACATCCTGATCTCAAAATTGGAAAATCATGGATTTGATGGATGGACCACTTGGTAGATGAGGAACTGACTGGATAGCCACACTCACGGGATTATGGACAACAGGTCAATGTCCAAGTGGAAACCAGTGATGTGTGGTGTTCCTCAGTGGTCAATACTGGGACCAGTGTTGTTTAACATCTTTGTCAGAGACATGGAACAGTGGGATATAGTGCACCCCCAGCAAGTTTACCAGTGACACCAAGCTGTGTGGCATGGTCAACATGCTGGAGGGAAGGCATGCCATCCAGAGGGATGTGGACAGGCTAGAGAACTGGGCCAAGTGAACCTCATGAAGTTAAACCAAGCCAAGTGCAGGGTGCTGCACCTGAGACATGGCAATCTCAGACACAACTACAGGCTGTGCAGAGAATGGTTGGAAAGCAGCCCTGAAGAAAAGGACTTGGGGTTGTCAGTGGATGTGAAGCTCAACATGAGCCAGTAATGCACGCTGGCAGCCCAGAAAGTCAACAACATCCTGGGCTGCATCAAAATAACCATGGCCAGTAGGTCACAGGAAGTGATTCTACCCCTGTACTCTGCTCTCGTGAGACCCTGCCGGGAGCATGCCATCCAGCTTTAGAGTCCTCAACATAAGAAGGACATGAACCTGTTGGAACAGGTCTACAGGAAGGTCACAAAGATGGTCAGAGGGCTGGAGCAGCTCTGCTATGAAGACAGGCTGAGAGAATTGGGGTTGTTCAGCCTGGAGAAGAAAAGGCTCTGGGGAGACTTCGTAACAACCTTCCAGTACCTGAAGGGGGCCTACAGAACTGATGGGGAGGGACAATATCTGATCAGGGAGTGGAGCAATAGGACAAGGGGTAATGAATTTAAACTGAAAGAGGGGAGATTTACATTAGGTGTTAGAAAGAAATTCTTTACTGTGAGGGTGGTGAGACCTGTTGTAAGCGGTTGCCCAGAGAAGCTGTGGATGCCCCATCTGTGGAGGTGTTTAAGGCCAGGCTGGATGGGGCTCTGAGCAACCTGGTCTAGTTGGAGGTGTTCCTGGACATGGCAGGGGAGTTGGACCTCTATGATCTTTGAGGTCCCTTCCAACTCTAACCATTCTATGATTCTATGGTTCATCAGCTTATACATTTAACTTTCTGATTATACAGAAACATGTATATACGTATATATGTATACATATAACATATATATATATGTATACATATAACTTTCTGATTATACAAAAAAGCATAGGGTATTTTTCTAAATCAGCAAATCTGCAGCTAAGACTAAGGGAACAATTACAAGAAAGGAGAAGTTCTTGTTCAGTCAAGAAAGACAATGGAATTTTTACAGTAGTTGTCCCATAAATCTGCTCCCAAAATTCTCTTTGAAGAATTCAGACTTCATATAGAAAGAAGCAGCAGCAAATGCCTTCTATGACAGAAATTTAAAAATTCTTTCATAACTATAATCACAATAATTCTAGTGAGTCATACTTCACTAATGAAAATTGATTTCTGAGCTTCTCCTCAGAGCTTGATGGGATGCTTAAGCAGCATAAGTGGCATTTTACAGCTGCTTTGCACTCTTTTGAGGAGACTGAGGCAACAACCATTTGTATCTAGTACCTATTTATTCACATACAAATACCAAAACTATTCTGAAATTGATTGCACAGCACACACAGAAGGGACTCTGCAGCTTCCACAAAAAGGTATTCATGGAAGTTTTGCACTTATTTATAAGCTGAAAATCATCTTGCACCTCCTGTTCTGTTTAGCTGATAGAAACCTGTAAAGAACTATGTATACCAAATCACTTTAATGAACATATTATTATTATAAATGACTGGAACAAGAGGTGCGTATATGTATATCTGTATATACAGATACAGATAGATATGAAGATACTTCTGTTTGAGTGTGGGTTTTTTTTCCTAATGTGGAAACCAGGTTGTCCATATAGAAGACTCAGGAATAATGCTTATTGGAGAATGATATAACGATACAAAATGGAAGTGATTCCACTTTGAAAAAACACACAAACCCTCACCCCACTATCCTGTCTAATTAACACTTACATTATATTGAGCATCTTAAAGCCACTGCTTCAAGAGATTTAAATGTAAACAAGTTATCAATTTAACAGAAATTCCTTGCTCCCAGCTCTAGTGCAATGTTGTTTTTCCTTCCTTTTCCACATGTGTTAAAATAATCATGTAAAAAGATTCCCATACTGTGTCTTCAAATCTTTCAGAGGATGATTCACTCTATTCATATCCACTAGGCACAGTGCTGCTTAACTTTAACTGAACATACCTTTTATATATTTAATGTGGATTCGGACCAATGCAGACACTGAATGACTCTTTGCTAATAATGCCAACAGACTGAAACAAAATACACATGTAGGAAAGAAAGTACGGGTGAGATGGAAGTGCTTGACATAAGGAAAGAAGCTCTTGGTGATTTGGTGGTATGTGAAAGAAACTGGGCAGGCTCCTACTGAATTACATCTTTCCATCTGCCCTGTCCCCACTCCTCAGCATATGGGGCCCATACACTCCTACCCTGAGTAAATCATTTGGAGAACAGAAGGAAAAATGCAGTAGCTCAGTCCCAACCCAATTCAGGGGTTGGGAAGGAGGAAATTGGCTTGCAAAACTGTGACTCAATCTATAGAGAGGAAGCCTATAGATATGGAAGGAATCTGCCTCACCCATGAACAAATCTCTCCCCAAATGAGGCAGGATCTATGCAGGACGCGCAGCAAGCTACTGTATACTTAAGACCTAGGTATACTATGAAGGTCTACAAATTCTTTTGGCGAGAGTTAATCCTTCCACAGGTAATAATCATTGCCACTCTCCCCTAAGAATTGATTTCCTATTATTGTTGTATTTTTAAAAGGCTCACAGGCAACAGAGTTGCAATGAAAATCACAGAGCTTTGTGTTGCTTTGGTGTTGCCATCAGTCATTTTCCTCCTCTGAAGCTGTTTCAAAGCTGTCAGCAGGCCTGTACAGTAACTGAAGCATACAGAGATGAAGTGGGTGCATAAGGAATAGCTGAGCTTTAATTTGAAACACAGATGCATCAGTGCTGGAGGCTATTTTAGTTTATCTAATCTACACTAATTCCACATGATACAGACACAGTAAATCTGTGCCTCATGTAACTCATCATTCTCCAAGATTACATATGAGACTCCCACAGCAACTAAAGGAGATGCAGTGACAAGGTTGGTGGAGATACAGAGAATGTATTCAGTGAACCAAAAGTACATCAAACCATCTTTGCCAGTTGCCAGTTCCTACTTTTATGGCCCTTTTAAACACATCAGCTTCCTGTTCCATTAAAATAATCCATCTGATTATTGATAGCAACTCATCCTAGTATCACTACAGCTGTATCGGGAACCATACTATTATTCCTTGGCAAACAAAAAACAACCTTTGAGGGAAAAGAAGGGACAAGTATAACACCAGACTAGTAGCAAGCTGGACAATGACAGAATTGCCTCAGATCTCTGGATGATAAAGCTCACTCCCCATGCACACACTCACTGTGATCCACAACTTGCCAAGCCCATGTTTATGACTATGCAATATAAGGAACAGGGAATTGAGAGCAGGCCCTTAGCTGGAGAGCATCTTACGCATAAGGGTCTATCTGACATTTTGGACTAAAGATCAAATTCAATGTGTTAAACAATACTTTTCAGAAAGCTTTCCTTCAGAACCAGTGTTTTCATTAAAAATCTCACATTCAGAGAAACTCTGGGAGAGAATCTTCTCTACTGTGAATAAAATGTTGTCTTTATTACCTTTTTCTTTTTCCTAATAGTGAGGATACAGGCACAATGAAAGACTACAAAATAAAGAGAAGATGTATTTGAACAGTTATTTCCCAGGCCACATCCTAAGGAATCAAGGGAAGACTGGTGTGTATAGAAAGATCAAAGTATTCCCCTGTATTTCTTAGGCAGTACAAACAAACTTAAACTGGAATCAGAGAAAAAAAGATCTTAATACCTAACTTCTGTTAGGTATTAAGTCATGGATGGAAATTTCTCAAATTGCCCACAGATTGATTTTCACAGCTCTCCCAAGTGTCTTCACACCTTTATTTGCGATCAAGCTATTTATGTAACACTCTGGAATTCATCAGAGACCAGTCTGAAAAGTTGTCACAAGGCAGCCAAACTGTCTCAAGATGCCTCACTAGAATTCAAATGTACATGCTGCACAGCAACTTCTTCTAGCACGCTTTACAGAAGGGACCAGAGAAAGCTGCCAAAGAAAATGGAATTTAACAGCCAAAAATACATGAAAAAAAAACCCAGAATTGTGCGCTTTATCTCTAATGGGGAAATATTTTCCTTTCCTTTCCCTCTTAATTCAATTTATGTTTATTTCCATTGTATTTTGGAAAGTCATTTTGCACCAAATCATTATTATTTCTATTGAGTTTTAGACAGACTTATTTTTACGTCATTAAATCATGTAGCAAGAGCACTAACTTGAGTCAAGGGATTTCAGCAATTTCATCTCTTCATACAAGCAGCCAATGTCTCACATCTGATAGAACACTCCAGCTTCTCTTGGTTTGTAGTTTTTTGTCATTACAGTGATCACTGATAAAGTTTACTCCACACAGACTATGCTGTTACCAATGGACTTGCACCCCAAGGACTTGCTTGTACTGTTTTTTCAAGCAGGTTTTCTAGCAGCACCCTTAGGTAGAATGCAATTGTCTGAATAATGAGGGAAATCCAACACCATGGGAACAGGAATGCCAAAACAAGATGTTCTTTTTAAGACTGAAAAAAAGTCATGTAGAAATATTCTTATATTCCTCAGAGTCTAATTCTCTGTACGAGGCAAGTTCAGAGATAGGTATTTACAGCTGTGGTTAGTGTTGCAGCTACACAACAGTCACAGTTAGGAAATACTAACTCTTATTCTACCTTCTCTTGTCTTCTCACTAAGCCTACGCCTGCAAACACCACTGCCCATCACAAAGAAGAGAACAAATTACAGACTGAAACCAACAGAAACCAACTCCTCAGCCTTGTTGTTAAGAAATAATAAAATTATCAGAATGACAAAAAGGATACCATACACACACTGTGGTATCATAATAGTTCTTGCAGTTATGCCCAGATGACTAACAATTCTGAAGACTGTTAAAAGTACCTAAATATTTAATATGGTTAATTGTCATCTGCTGTTGGTGGCGAAGCCTCTTACCTGGAGAGGCTTTTATGGCTTTAGAACTTGGGGTTCTAAAGTTACCCACACCTTGCAAGTAAGCTGAGAATTGAAGTCCCACTTTATTTCAATGTGTACTAACTGGCTAGAGGACTTTGTCTGAACTACTGAGGGATTTTATCATCTATGCTTGTCTCTAGCACTTCGAAACACTGTCCTTGAAGAGCTTCCAGTGCCCATGACAGAGGAGTCG
This sequence comes from Pedionomus torquatus, assembly GCA_013398155.1. NCBI lineage: Eukaryota > Metazoa > Chordata > Aves > Charadriiformes > Pedionomidae > Pedionomus > Pedionomus torquatus. The sequence goes on along the minus strand of VZRU01021075.1, from coordinate 88,233 downwards.
AGTACTGGTTCACTGACGCACAGTCCTGGCTCACAATCTCTCATCAGCTCTCAGATACATAATCAAAATTTACAATGGAAAGCACTGCACCAACCAGAGAGCCAAAAATTTCCATTAGCATTTAGAAAAGGCCCCCAAAATGGCTATGCCTGGCTCCTGAAAACTAACCCCAGCTGTTGCTAAAAACTATTCCAATTCCACAGGAAACCCACAGAACTGGCAACTTTAAAACAGCAACAAGCTTCCCCAAGCAACTTTTAATCATGATCCTTCAAGAAGCGTGGAGCCAAAGCGGATGCATCATTCATTCTCCAAGTAAACCTCACTTTGCTGGCCTCCTCAACTGTCTCTCACTCACAGGTCCCTCCAGCATGCAATGGTCAGAAAAAGGAGTCATCAAAACTTTCCAGTGTGTTTTTCAAGAAAAACACGTTTCAACATACTTTAGGTACACAGTCCATGAACAAATGTACAGCAGTTTATACACAAGTACTCACCATTTTCCCAGAAACTTGGGGCCAAATTCTGAAGTAATTGGAACCTTATGCAACTGTTGACTCTAGTGAGAACAAGCAGGTGTTGTGTCAATTATCAGAAATTATTTTGGAGAAATAGCCCCACTTTGGGGTTGCACTATGACAACTTCGTACAACTGACATAAAAGGTCTTACAATCCATATAACCAGGCACAAGAGGCTCATCAGTGTTATAGGGTGGAGTAGTGTACAATCAAAGGAAAATAAAAATGGCCAAGGTTTCCTCCGTTCCAGAAAATCCCAATGACTTTTATCTCCAAGGAATATTTAACAACTTGCACAAGTTAGAGCAAGTATAAGACTCCTCTAATATAGGCCAAGTAAAAGGGCTCAGTGCATGGCTGTGATAAAAATTTCCTAATAAAAAAATGTTATCCAAGAAGTTCTTTTCTTTTAGAAGTATTTGCTCATTCTTTGCAAAATTTTGCTTCATGTTCAGAGAAGTCAGTGAAACTACCTGCACTCTACGAAATTACAGTGTTACAAAATTACATGTTCCTTGTGCACTGAACAGGACTGCTGTCTAAATTCAACTCACCAACTCCTACACCCCACTCCATTTCCTAAAGGAAAAAATTACCTGCAGCAGCTGTCACACTGTGCTTGGCCTGCCAATTGCTGGAAAGTAGCTAGAATTTCAATATTTTTAATATTGCATGTGCAGTACTTTATCCCTTTAACAGTCAAAAAAGCTGAATCCATGCTTCCTCCTTTTGCCTACAAAAAAAGCATCCAGGATTTTTTAAGACACAAATGACATTGCTTCTCAATCAGTTACATAGTGTTCTTTGGGCTCTAAAAATCTGTCCAGGAATTACAATTGATTATATTTAAACTTAGCCAATTGTTTTGATTAAAGATGGCCACAAAGCAAATAAACCTATGGAACAGTAAGATGTAGCAAATTTAATTTACATTTATGAGTGTAATTTATACTTGTATGAGTGTAAGGGTGATTTCTACACCCTTTAGTTTTATAACATGAATCTTCAAAGGGCAAAGAGTGGGAATTCAGCTTGATAGCCTATTTCCTGAGCACATACAAAGATAAGTCTTTAATATTGTTTTGCCTATTTATCAGTTTGCTGCAGACATTTTTAGAGCATTTCACTTACCCATAATTCAGAAAGAAAATCTCCCTACTTAGAGCTGAAATCACATCAAACTTCTTGAAAATAATTAAAGACGTTTTTACTCAGGCGGCACCAAATTCTAGTCAACTAGCTATATTGACTCCAAAGACCACAGGAGCTTCACCAGTGGAGAGGTTTCACGATCGTACCTGTCTTGGCAGTTAACAAACATGTAGCTAGCCATCTCACATTGACATGTGTGTGGATACTTAACAAAAAAATTAGCACTGATAGCTGCTCCAGGTGCTTTCAATAAGGCTAGCAGCACACAGGTATGTATGACAAAATCAGTTCAGGACAATATTTAAAATATAATTGTTACTTGTTCTTAAAACCAGATGCTGTAATATACAGCTGTATTTGCAGCCTTTGGATCCTGGCACGTGTGCTAGATGGACTTCCTGTATATAGACAAGTATGGAAATGTTACCTCATTAGAAGAAACTCTTCCCACATGCTCTGGGACTGTTTGGAATTCCAGAGCTTGGAAGATTACCTCATTGTTAGGCACTACCTAATTTGAAACATAATCATGTCAGACATCTTTCTATTATCACTTGAAAAAAAGTTAGCCAGCTCTTTCTTGGATTAATAGATAATAAAGGGACTAGTTGCATCATATCTCCCAAAGCCAAAAATATTAATCCATAAGCAGAACTCTCTGATGTTCTGTTACACAGTGCTTGAGGTACCTGAGCAAATAATCTTTCATGTGTAGATGGACGGGGGGACATTGAAAAAAATTTAAGATTTGCAATACCAGGTTTCTTTGTATTTAAAAGTAAAAGTTATTAATTTTTCTTGAAAGCATCTATGTTTTACACATTTCCATTATTCTTTAAATATTTCAACTCAACATTAAAAAAAAAAAAAAAGTAAAGAGCAAAAGGCATCACTGGTGTAATTACATTAAGCAGCCTGAAGAATCAAAATAGTGTCCAATTTAGCCCACTGAATAAGGATCAGGGGGGAGGAGGGGAGCAAGTCAATATATTTAATTCATGTGTATTTTAATTAATATGTATATTGGGCAAGTGTATCTTAAGAATATGAATCTTCTCCTGAATCTATTAGAAAACAGGAATGAAGTTCATCCTTCAAGCAATTTTGGAGAACCTAAAGGAGTCACACTTGGGATGGTATTGGTCCTGTATTTCTACTAGAATTGCTTAACTTTACCTTTCACATTGTTCTTCAATCTTTCATAGAATTTTTTCCATGGGGCTCAAAATCAATTGGGCTCAAAACCAGCATATCAGATGGAATGATGAAGTCCATTCTCTTGTGATTTCATTCATGAAATTTCATGCAAGAAGTTTATGCTGAAAAGGAGGTTCACGGGAAACAGTTAAAGCAAATTAAAACATTTATCCATTATTTGTTCAGGGGAAACAGTTAAAGCAAATTAAAACATTTATCCATTATTTTTCTCCTACCACTGCATAACATTGAATATAATTGGAACCTAAATTACAAATCAGGACAATGCTCACCAAAATTTTATCTTACATGCTAAATATTTCCACATTGCTACCAATTTCACCCAATAAAAAATCAGACTCATCAGACTCCCATTTTTTAATTGCTTAGCATCCAACCCATCATTTACAACTTCTGAAATACCAATCACCAGATTAAAAATAACTTCATGTATACATGTATCAAAGACACAGACTCCCACTAAAATAAACAGATTAACATTTTACATGAATGTTACTCAACAATAAAAATCTTACTTAAGAAAGGGGTTTAGAAACTGATATAAAACCAATCAAACAAAATAAGTCTATTAAGTTCAGTAGTCTTTGGATCAGCTCCTGATCAGCATCTATTTATGAAGATCCTCAGGGTGCCAATTGACTCATTACATTAAGTATATATTGACAAAAAGTATCCTTGTGATTCTCATTTCCTCCATGTTGAGGAAACAGGTTATCTTGAGCAAAGTAACTAGTTGGCGAGTATAACTATTGATTTCTAAAGAATAACATCCATTTTTTGAACATTTTTCTGCATCTCCTGCTAAGCCCCATGGAGTTGTTTTGTATGAGAGATTATTCAAAAGCTGTAAGTCTGCTAAATTAAACATGGGGCTCTGGGGTCTTTGAAAATTAAGTGTGGAGAATTCAGAGGCTTTCACCTACACAACTTAGTGAATATAAGCAGTTACAAAGTACACTGCACTTCATTGTTTTGAGCTCTCCAGACCATTACTAAATTTAAAGCCAGCACTTGGGTTTATAGCTTCTTTCCACTGTTTTCACATTTTTCATCTTATTTTCAATGCTGGTTAGAACTGGAACCTTTTTCTGTCCCTTTTTAAAATGATAGCTAAGAATAGATTTCCTCCTAGCATGTTATTAATATTCCTCCTTTGGTTGATGATAGTCTCTGGCTTTCACTTTGAAGTTAAGTTCTGATCATTATTTTTTGACATTCACTTTGTGCTTCTGCATTCATCTCAAAGAAACTCCAGATACTTGAAAAGCTATTTCAGATAATGATATTTAGGCAAATCATTTGTTCACCTTACTTTTCTTTTTGGTCTTTAAAACAGCCTGAGACCTCTGTGGTTAGATTTGTTCAGAGCATAGTTCAGTGAAGCAGTTCACTCTTCTTACTTCTGGAAATAGTTCAGCAACTGATTTCATAGCCAATTACAGAGACATATTCTCTAGCAAGTATCTTGGTCTCCCCATTCCCAACTAGTTAATATTTTATTCCATTTCTTCTTTGAAGTTTTCTCTGGCTACACTATTACATTTACTAATAGAGATACTTTACAGTGGTTGTAAAAGATGTCAGCAGAGGGCACCACCATTGTGGCTTTTCTGTTTTTCAAAGACATGGTATCCCCTGGGCGTTTAGAATAATCAAAATACTTTGTTTCTTCGGGGGTTGTTGTTGTTTTTTTTTGGGGGGGGGATGTTGTTTGTTTTTTTTGGTTGATTGGTTGGTTGGTTGGTTGGTTTGGTTTGGTTTTTTTCTTTTGTTTTTTTCTTTTTTTTTCGTGGGGAAAAGGGGTGAAAAAAATTTCTCTCCTCTCTAACATATCAGTTCAAAGATCTGACAGAACTTAAATCCTACTTAAGACTTCAGGTCAGGGTAAATGTCATTCTTGAAGAGCTATTCAGAGAGAACCAGTTTCTTTCCTTTTGCCACTTGGGTAGAAATTTATCTATTTCATTGTGCATCTGGATTTTCTCCTCAAATGTAGTCTTCAAATCACAGATGGCCCCAGATTATCGCTCTCTGACAAGACACTGACATAATTATAAAATGATAAAAAAAAATGGAGATTCACTGACTAAAGGGAAGAGTATTTGTATTTGTTGGCACTCAGAAATGATTACTTGACAGATGGGCTGTGAGCTTACCCTCAGTGTACTGTTCTTTGGTGTCATATTTATCATACCTTTGTTGTCTATCACAACTGTGACAAGTATATCTGTGAGTACTAATAGTTCTAGTCCAAGGAATGGTGTTTCTCTGGCCTCTGTCCCACCAGAGGTATTTCCTCTTTGCTGTATTCATGTCTTAAAGACAAAAATATTTGTCTCAATATTGTTCTTTCTAGAAACAGGAACAAGACAATTTTTCCCTGCTCAGATTTTGTACAGATGAGAAGGAAATTACAAATTATATCATATGAACATTCAACCCCCTGTATTGTACTATTTGCCAAATGAATACAAACCAAAACATTATGCATTGCCTAGGAAGAAGAAGAACCAAGAAGAACAAGGTCTTGAGCTTGTCTCTAAAAAGCTAATAAGACTCTTTTATAGTGGAATATAAACAATATGCCTTAACATATAAGGCACATTCACCTGTCCTCCAGTAATCTCCAGGAATCTTCATGTTACTCAGCATTTGGTCACTGGCATCGAACTCCCCAGTTAGGTGAGAGAACTCAGGCTGCTGCAACATCTTTTTACCCTTTTCCGGAGAAGAAAGCCTGATGCCACAAACATTACAACACAAGAAAGTGTTGTTCTTCCTTTTCTTCTTAACTTACATAGAACAGTGATCTAAATTGGGAAAAATCATAGAATCATCCAGGCCAGAAGGGCCCTCCAGAGGTCATCTAGTCCGACCTCCCTGCAGTTGCAGGGACACCCCCAACTAGACCAGGTTGCCCAGGGCCTCATCCAGCCTCACCTTGAATATCTCCAGGGAAGGGGCCTCAGCCACCTCTCTGGGCAACCTGTTCCAGAGTTTCACCACCCTCAGAGTAAAGAATTTGTTTCTAATATCCAATCTAAATCTGCTCTTCTCCAACTTAAAGCCATTGTTCCTTGTCCTGTCACAGGAAGCCTTTGTAAACAGACTCTCCCTGGCCTTCCTGTAGGCCCCCTTCAGGTACTGGAAGGCTGCGATTAGGTCTCCTCTGACCCCCCTCTTCTCCAGGCTGAACAACCCCTGCTCCCTCAGCCTATCCTCGTAGCAGAGGTGCTCCAGCCCCCTGATCATTTTCTTGGCCCTCCTCTGAACCTGCTCCATCAGGTCCATATCCTTCTGATACTGAGGGCTCCAGACCTGCACACAGTACTCCAAGTAGGGTCTCACCAGAGCAGAGTAAAGCGGCAGAATCACCTCTCTGGATCTGCTGGCAACACATCTTTTGATGCAGCCCAGGATGTCATTGGCCTTCTGGGCTGCAAGTGTGCACTGCCTACTCATGTCTAGCCTCTCATGAGGGTGCCTCTAGCACCCTCAAATCCCTCTCTTCAGTGCTGCTTTCTAATACCTCATCCCCTAGTTTGTATTGATGGCAAGGATTGTTCTGGCCTAGATGCAGAACCCTGTACTTGCTGTTGTTGAACCTCATGAGGTTCATCTGGGTTCATCTATCCAGCCTATCCAGGTCCCTCTGGATGATGTCCCATCCCTCTGGTGTTTCAACAGCACCACACAGCTTGGTGTCATCTGCAAACTTGCTAATGGTGCATTTGATCCCTCTGTCTAT
>VZRU01021075.1:47500-81383 GCA_013398155.1 Pedionomus torquatus | reverse complement strand
GGTATTTCCCAGGGTCCTCCTTTCTACCCTTTTTAAAAATGGGTGTGATGTTTCTTTTCTTCCAGTCCTCATGGAACTTTTCTTTCAGTCCTCCTTCACCTGACTGCCACAATTTTTCAAATATCATGGAAAGTGGCTTAGCAATTACATCAGCCAGTTCCTTCAGGACTCTGGGATGTATTTCATCAGGTCCCAGGAACTTACATATATCTTCAGGTTCCTCAGTTGATCGCGCACCTTGTCTTCACTTACAGTGAAGGGAGGGACTTTGTCACCTTGGTCTCTGACTTGTGGGCTATCAACATGAGAGCTAGGAGGAAAGCAGTTGCCAGTGAAGACTGAGGCAAAAAAGTTGTTGAGAACTTCCTCTTTCTCCTTGTCTGTTGTTCCAAGTTCCCCACTATTAGTCGCCAGAGAGGGTACATTTTCTTTAACCTTCCTTTTCTGGTTAACATACCTGTAGAAGCCTTTCATATTTTTCTCTACATCCCTTGCCAAATTGAGTTTTAGCTGTGCCTTGGCCTTTCTTACTTCATTCCTACACAGCCGAGCAACATCCCTATACTCCTCTCAGGACGCTTGTCCCTTCTTCCATTTCCTGTGTAACCCCATCTTGCCCTTTAGTTTGACCACCACTTCACAGCTCAACCATGGTGATCTCTTGCTGTCCTTGCCCAATTTCCTACATGTGGGAATTGAGATCTTTTGTGCTCTATAGAGATCCTTAAAGATTTGCCAGCTTTCTTCTGCTCCCTTGTCCCTGAGGGTAGTTTCCCTTGGGGTCTTATTTACTAGTTCCTTGAAGAGCTGAAAGTTTGCTTTCTTAAAATTTAGAGTCCTAACTCTGCTTCTCATGGGCTTCAAACTCCTTAGGACAGTGAACTGCACTAGGTCATGGTCACTGAAGCCCAGGCTGACTTCTACTTTGATATCCCTGATGATTTCACTTGCATTTGTGACCAACAGGTCCAACAATGCATCTCCTTAAGTAAGGTTCTTAATTTCCTGTCTCAAGAATTTGTCATCTAGGCACTCTAGGGGCATCCTGGATTGCCTGCAGCCAGCCATGTTGCTTTTCCAGAAGATGTCAGGGGGGTTAAAATCCCCCAGCAGGATGAGATATAATAATATAAGAAGTGCTGCTAATTGAAAGGCACTAATACCTCTATTATATCAGATGAAAAATCAATGTGTTCATGTTCTTGAGATGAGAGAAACACCTAACAGCATAGCACAAGCTTAGTCTAAAGTAAACAGAAACAGTTTAATTTAGGTGGGTAACACCAGAAAAGGAAAGGTTACTACATTAAGGACTAGAATGCCAATTGTTTAAAAAACAAGCATTTAGACTAATGAAAAATGTTTCACATTATTAGACTGTCCTATAAATGCTTACTGCGCAGCAGTAACAGCAGTGGTAATAGAGCTGTGTGTAACATAACATATGCTGTGTATCATGCATTTGCCTCTGCTTATACTAAGAATGCATGTCTTATTTATGAACAGTGAAGTTGTAGGTTTAAAGACCCATTTTGGGGAACAAAGTTAGATTAGGCACACTCAATATAGGCCACATTGTTTTTCATCAAGTCTTGTAACTTAGAATTACAACACAGTGACTCATGTCACATGCAGCCACATTTCAGCACTGTTTACTGTACTCTGTGGCCTCTCCACGTCAAAGGTGAGCAACACAGTACCAAATCTACATGGGCTTCCAACCAGTTTTCAGTCTCAAATTTCAAAACATATGGGACTAATTCTGAAGGCAAAGTCAACCTTTAAATCAAGCGACGAGAAGGAATGAATCATTTCAAACAAGATCTTTAACCATCACAATGGGAGAAGCAATCAAACAATCCAGGTTCAGTTGTTGCAGTGCGGTGGCCAGTAAATCCAAAGCAACTTTACTGGTGATTAAACATGTTCCCTCTGGTTAAGCACATGCTTTATCTAACTTCATTGGCTTTCTTCTGCCATCCCTCTCCACTCATAGTCACCTCACCAAATTATCAGAAATAGTATCTCACAAATATCTGACTCCAATAATACCTACTTAAAAGAACCCTGGTCTGCACTAGGCTTACAGCGCCCAAGACTTGTAGGATACATGTATTCAAAATGCTCAGAGGCATAATGCAGTAGTTATACAAAAGCAAGCATCTAAAATCCATTTTTTAAGTATTTAAATGCTCCAACAGGAACACTTATCATTCAGGGCAAACATCCTAGGTGTTTAAATCTCCTCCCCAGAGCTATTTGATATAGACAGAATATATTACTGTATCAGACAAAATGCATTAGAAATGGAGATATGAACTGAAGCTTTTATTCTGCACACATCTGTCATCAGGACACAAGAAACTACCCTTGTTATGCAGAGGTTAAATTGAGTACTACCACCTCAGGGCTAGAGGTAGAGTCTTTGTGTGGCACACCATGTCAGAGAAAGAAAAAGAAGTAAAGTTCATTAGGTGTTGCAGCATAACACACCAGTACAGTAGAAACCAGAAACATGCCAATATTTACAAGAAATGACCCACAACCAGACCTAATGGTGGTCAATGCAAGGAGAAAATGATCAGTTCATGCCAATGTATCAAAAACCAACTTAGTTTGCCCCGTTGTCAAACTTGAAGCTTATTTCCTCTTTTAATTCCAATTAAGAGTCCAATCTAAGCTTTTTTTTTTTTTTTAAAAAAAAGGCTTTTCATTCTTACCTTTCATTGCCAACTCTGCCAAAAGCAACATACAAACAATAGAGCTATATAGAACTGCAGATTTATCTGCTGTATCTATGTTCCAAAATTAAGAGTTTAAGAGATGTTGAATATCCTGGGGAGAATGTACTTGGCAGTTACATCAGCCAATTCCTTCAGGACTCTGGGATAGATTTCATCAGGTCCCATATCTTCAGGTTCCTCAGTCAATCGTGCACCTTGTCTTCACTTACAGTGGGAGGGAAAAAAAAAGGTATACTGTGCCTATCAAGATGTAATGGATTGCAAGATTAAAGTTGCAATAGGTAGCTTAGGGGACTGCCACTTCCTCTCTGGAATAAAAGTAACCCTTCAAAAAAGAAAGACAATTCTTCTGCTTTCCAGGCTGCCTCCCCTGGATGTTTAAACTCCCATTTTCCATCCCACAATTTTTCAATGTCTATGCAATAGTGAATATATGAGAAAAAGTACGTGTTATTCTTGAGAGCAGATTATTATTTAACCACAGTGGCACCCAAGAAATCACATGAAATAAAGGCTTGAACAAGTACACATACAACCAGAGGCAAATAGTTGGAAACCTCTGCCTGCTATGAACAGACTAGTCCTCCATTAGCAAAAATTGTCAGAGCGTAACTCAAGTAAATAGCACTAAGAGAATTTACACCAGCTGAGACCTACCAAGAAACAGAGAAATTAAGATGGCAGAACCAGCTTTGTGTTTGGAAAGCGTGAAGCAGTAAGGTGACGAAAGTCTGTGCCGCTTTTGGGTGAGCTCCAATTCACACTTCTGCTGTGCCATGAGTGAGGCTAGAGCTGAACAGATCAACAGGTATTTCAGCTTCAAGAGGAGCCAAATAGACTCTATATTATCAAATGTAAGTCTAATGCTTTTTATGAGAAACAAAGGCAGTTTGTCAAATTCATTCTGGGCTCAGGAATAAGCATATAAATGGCAAACAGAAAAATATACCTTAAGTAAATGTTCTGGACATCCATAAGAAATCCAGTGAGCAAAACAAATTATATAATACTACTGCCACTGGTATGAGTCGCCCCCTTACTTAAAATTCTAGTAGCAGCAGAAAAACTGGAAACTTTTGGACACATTAATTAAAAAAGCCTCATCTCAGTAAAGCCCACACATATTTAAAAGCCTATAAGCAATTGTTAAACAGACATGATAGGCAAAAAAAAAAACATAATCAAAAAGCAAATTAGCTAACCCCTTCCAAATGATAAACAAAATGTGATAATACTGCTGTCAAAACATGTCATCAAAATGTGATAAATAGGAATTTTAAATATTTCTATTTCCTCTTATTTAATTTATTCTGAAGTAGATGGGGGGGGTTTGGACACAAAATGTGGAAATTTTACTAATGACGTGCAGCTAACAGGAATTGCTACATTTTTAGTTTGAACTATTCAGGATCATGGTGAAAAACTACTACAATCAGCTATATTTATCAGCATTTTTAAGAGCGTGTGTTCCAAATACAATAAAAAGAGGTAGTAAATACTATTGCACTGGCACCTTCCTTACTAATATTTTTTTTCTGGTTAAAATATTAATGCTAGGTTAATTTCACCATCTCTTTCCCACTTCAGCTTTATCAGTTGTTCAACAACCACCTCCATATGGAAGGGAATAAAAGAATAGTTTAAGGGACTGTCATCATCAAAAATAAGAAGCGAAGAAAAACCTCAGCAGACAGGTGACTCCATATGTAGGTAGAAAATTAATTCTTTAAAATGTCAGGAGAAAATGGGGCAAAAGAAACAGGAAAGCTGTGTGTGGTTTGACCATTGTTAAACTGGACTTTCTCCTTAAATAATCTATTGTTGGTAAAAAGAAAAATCAGAAGGCAACATTACTAAATTTAAGCAACCAACCCAGCTGGCTGATGCAGTATGTGACATGAAAGCTGTCAATAAGTAATAAAAGAGGCATTCTGGATCCTAAGCATTGGAAGTGGTACTTTGCTGTGGCAGACAGGTTTTTTTACAAAAGCTATAGACTTTCAAAAGGTAAGCACCAGAAAGTTGCACAGATGTGATCCAGTTCACTTCGTTCAAGAAATATACATTGTTTCCTTTCTTTATTCATAGGCTCTCAGGGTTATAAATTGCTTCAGAACCTCCAGACACAGTGCTCACATGTATATCCAGAATCTTGTAGGCATAGAAGCGTGAAATTGTCTCAAGAGTCTGAAACATAAAGCAGCAGATACCCCTCATACTCCAAACTTTTTTTGAATCTATAAACTAAACCTCTATTCTATCCAGGGAACAACTGTGGTAGATCACCTTCTTTCGCAGAAGCCGAGATATCCTTCAGTTTGAAATCACAGCTTGCAACTGCTCTGAGTGTTTGGCCTTGGCTTTTGCCTAAGCAACTGTATCAACGCCATCACAATAGGGTTATAATATACAGTTCATCACTGTTTTGTAAAGAATTTGACTATTCAGCTTTGTCCTGCATTTATCAAATATTTTGTGCAGAAGCAATTCTTCTATGAAGTGAATGCAGCTAAATCAATTTGCAGCAGTTGAGAGGCTGGCTCTTTGCATTTTTTATTGTTCTACTAATTTAAAGGACTTCTGACAAGAAAATCAAGTGAAACAAGATTGCACAGCACTGACTTGCACTAAGAGCTTGCAATTTGTGTTGACAACATTTACTGGATTGCCATTGATCTGCTTGTAAGTGGAGAGTAGACACCAGATATGTAATACTATTCAAGTGTTGTAGCTTCATAGTGGATTACATGAAGAAAATATATAAGAGGTGATGAGACACAGAAAAGTTAGGATTTGGGTGTTTTTTTCCATTTGGCACACGCTTGTCCCAGTAAGCAATTCTGAAAACATTTTGTGTATTTAAGTAAATTAGGGACAAAGCCTTTTGACTAGAGTGTTTGCCCAAGACTAATTGTGTAACTCCTAGATTTTAGAGCAGGAAATCAGCTGAATGATTCAGAATGTAAATGCAAATCAAAATGACAAAGATTCAAAAGTATTTTAATCACTACTTATACTGGACTGTTAATCATCCAAATCTACAAAACTTTTCAATACATGACAGCCACATACAAGTCTAAAGCATTCAATTCAGTTTTTCTCAGGGTTAACTGACCTGCATGTACAGTATCTTATGTATAAAAATGTCAGTAGCTGACAAAAGAAGTTTCTTGTGTCAGTAGAAAGCAATAGAGTTTTGACAGCAATTTCACTAGAACAGAGACAGAATCTGACTCAGATATAATCTGATACTCAGTTTGGAAGATCAAACTTGAGAAGAACTGAATTGAGGAGACTGTCATAATAAGTCCTTAAGAATCAGAGGAAATCCCTGATTTAGACTGGTTCAACTGATAGTTACCCAACAGGACTTTCTGGAGTTATTTCCTACAATGTATAGATTTCTGTGGGTTTTTCTACAACTGAGAAACAAATCCACATGTCAGGCTGGGCAGATGTAATCAAAATCCCCACCTCTATTTTGGCCTCTTTCTTTTATGGTTTTCTAATCCACAACACACCGTAAAACCTCATACAAATCATTTTAAGAGACATGTGGTTTATGGAGAAATCTACAGCCAACTCAAGGAGACATTATTTTCATTTCATTATTCATTTTTTTCTTTTTACATCTCTGGTAGAGTGGTTCAGATTCTGTATTCCATTGACGTCAATTGGAGTTAAATATATAATACTCAAGAACACAATTTATGTTCCAGTGTATTACATCTGATTTTGAAAGGTTATATACACTACAGTCAGACCGTGGTATGAATCATGGAACATATATTTAACCTGCCAATTCTAAGATACTATATTCCCGTGTATTTTTATTAAGAAATCTTCCAAGTTTATTCCTTTATCTAAGTGTGAAATAGACTACAGAATTTCCAGTATTCTTCAAACTTACCATCCACAATATTCTGCATTTAGAAGAAGCCAAATACTATTATTTGCACTTAAAACATAAATTCCAAACTATAAGCTGTGAACACAAAAGAGGTAAGTCCACTATTTCTGATCCATGCCAGTCAATGGTCTCGTCCCTTGAGCATTTCAAAATATATCAAAGTAGCATTCATAGTCTACTGTCATTAAATAAAGTATAATATAGCCTTCCAATCTAATGATGACAGTGCCGTTTGCTTTCATCTTGTGTTCAAAGTAACAGACTGCAGGCCTTGTCTACTATTTTTGCCTTTAGTGGACCCACTCTAATCTTTAGATTTTGCAACACTAAACCCCAGCTAGTTCATAGGCTTTTGATAAGAAAGAGAAGCAGAACAGTCATATTTTTCTAACCAAACACAGAAGACAGAGGTGCTGTGTTAAGAATCTAGCATAAGCTTTTCTCTCCTCCTATACTAGTTTTTCCTGCAAACAGTCATTCACACCTCCTGCCCCACTGACCAAAAAAATGAGATCCATCCACTTCTACAGATACTATGAAAAAATAGTGGTGGCAGGTCTGTACCAGCAGCAAAACAATACAACTGGAGAAAAAAAAAAAAAACTATTTCCCAATTGCTTACTAGACTGCTCTAATAAGTCATTGCTCTACTATGATGCTCTAGTTTCATGAAGACAAAACACATAAATAAAATTAACATAGGGAAAACAAAATTAACAGATGCTGCAATTCTTTTGTAAAACCATTTCATTAGCAGTAATATTTCTTTTTTTTAAAAAAAAAAAGGTAGAATGTGTTTCCCGATTTTTCTTCCTCCTTATCTTTGGGAATGAGGTAAAAGTACTGACAGGAATTACTGACAGGAATTCATACGCTTGATTAGCATGACACTTTTTGAGTCTATACCTAAATGACAGTTCTTCACAACAGTTTTGCTACTCACATATATCATATTGTGCCTGTGAGACTATTTAGTTGCTGGAGATTTCTTAGTAACTTCTTAAATTTCTTATCTGGAAAATAAGGTATTTCTGTCACCAAAATAACCCTTTCACAAGATAATGTGGTTAAGATTTCTCCTTCAGCTGCTTTGGTTGGAAAAGAAATGGTAAGCACGCTTATTTCTGATTGAACTATCCACAGAAGGGGATGATTTAAGAAGTCTTGAAGAGTAAAGGAAACATCTGAAAAGGAAGCCCAGAGAGGACTTTTACTTTCATCTTCAATTTTGGTAGCTTTTCTTCACCCCACCTCTCCCCAGGGCAACTCTTAGATCAACTGAATCCCTTTTGTAATTCCATAAGTTTCAGTGGTCTGACAGGAGGAATGAGTTTTGCCTTTTCATCTCTGTGTAAATGTTTATGTCTAAATAGACACATTGGCCCAAATTCTGGGCTGTGTTCCAGCACTTTCAGTCTGTAGAAATAAGATTAATGTCCCCAGTGGATAATTAATTTCTTCATCAGTGTGGAAGTCCACTTGACACAAGCTTAGTGGAATGGTTGTAGATTTGTCTTCCCTCAGGTTCCTCTGGGGCTGGTGGGGAGAGGTGGCAAAGAAAAGGACAGGAACTCAAAAGAGAGCGAGAAAAGAGACTTTTATGTGGGCATGAAGAGTTCTGTTTGATTCCACTGATGGGTCAGTTGTCCCTAAGACCACTGCAATGGTCACTCTCCCAGAGAGTAAGTTCCCCAAATTGTCTTGCAGGTGTTTGTAAAGATGGATAGCACAGACAAAATATTTGACAGCTATCCCCTAAGAAATAGCATTGATTAATTGGCTTGGAAAATGGAAGGGGTTTATCTGTTTCCATCTTTGATTCTTCTTTTTCAACATCTATATGTTTTTTCCACAGCAAGTGTTTTGTCAAGAATTGTAACAGGCTGCCCAGGGCAATGATAGAGTCACCATCCCTGGAGGTATTTAAAAGACAAGCAGACATGGCACTTAGTGGTGGGACATGGGTTAATGGTGGACCTGGCAAGGTTAGGTTTACAGTTGGACTTGGTAATGTTAAGAGTCTTTTCCAGCCTAAATGATTCTGTTATTCTATGAAAACAAGAGTTCAGGATTTAGGTTTTAGCATTCCCCTTTATAGAAGTGGGATCTTTATTGGGCAGCTTCTACTACATAATCTGCTAGCACCAGGAAATATTGTTTTTCTTGTATTACAGAGCCCTAAACTTGCAAATCCTTAGGTCATTTTACTCTCTTCAATATAGCCATTTACTGCAAATAGTTTTCTTCCAAAACTGAAATGTGGAAGACAGAAACATGTGAAGGACAGAGAAGAAAATTTGTCTTAAATGCATCTGAAGAGTTAAGAACGCCACCAGGTCCTGAAAACAGGCTGCTACAAAACCTTTTCACTATTTATTCACAAAACTATTTCACTTCCTACCCTCTCCTCCCTCCCAGCACATAATGCTATTCAGAAGACAACATGAATGCAAACTTCAGATAACCATTTCTCACAATGGGTGAAGTTCTGGGAATTCACAGCAAAAGAAAAGGCTGTCCAAAGTGTCACTATCTATTTTAAGAAAATATTTCATACTGAAAGTGACAAATTTCAAGAGCTCCTTAAAAATATAGTAATTCCAGCAAGTCTGAAAAGATGCCTTGTTGTGGAGTCCTTAAAAATAACCAACTCCCCCATTTCAGCACAGCAACAGAGTGCCCAATCACCAACTGTGGCATTTGCTCTGAGTACCAGAGCATCCGTCCTTTGGCCACGTGTCCTCTAGTGCACCAAAAGGTGATTGGGGTCTCCAAAACATTCATCCGCACGCAGAGAAATGATAGGTTTTGGCAAAACAGATGGAAAATGGTCAGTTTTGCACCAGCCATAAAAGGCATTGGGGAAAAAAATAAAATAAAATCTAAACTTTCTTGTTCCTGGATCTGTCAGAAAAAGCTATATGTTTGACAAAGCCCCCCACTGATTACAGAAATTTGGAGCAATAGACTATTATATGTTAAGAAGTAAAAGAACTGCCTTCTAACCTGCTCATGCTTTAGCAGGAAGTCTGGGAAGAATCTGTGGCCTCACAGGATAACTATCAGACTTGCAGCCACTATTTATATCAGCCTCTGCATTGTTTACATATTAAGAATGTTTTTAAGACAAATAATGTGTTTCATATTTTCTCTCTATCATGTTTTATGGCTTTTCCTTTTTGTGTTATTCCCAACGGTTTGTGTCTAGAGCTGCCTTGAATTCAGGGAGGAAATAAAATTGTGCAATTTAACCTCCACAAAGAAAGCGTTGACCTGGGTTGATTTTGGAGGAAGGGGAAGAGGGAGGTTATGTTACATCCAGAGACTCTAAGCCAAATAGATTTGAAATGGAGAAATGCCCAGTTTTCTTACAGCATATATTCACTAAACCATACTAACTCATTGTGCACTGCAATACCACAGAATATATCAGATGCCTTGAGAATAGTAGTCTCGGATTCTGAAGCCCTGTGATTCCCATATTCAACAGCCCTGGTGTGTTGAACAGGGGTGTCAGTGTTCTCATGTCTGCACAGGTTGGATGAGCTGCTCTTGGCCAGGGGCAAAATGATATTCCGACACTCACGTATTCTAGCTCCAGCTGTGCTCTTACCTCTTAAAAATGGTGCACATCAAACAAAATGTCTTGCTGGCACTTTTCAGTATCTCTCACCTCCACAATCATGGCATTTAAATCTGGCATTTAAAAACTCTTTGGGCTGGTGAACAAACCGGCCACTGAAATAGCTAACCCCCACAGCTGCCTTCACTTAGCTGTAAGCCTATATGACTGGCACATCTTGTACTCAGGGAGATACTCTTTATTAGGTATATTTTTCTCTGCCAGTTCCCCACTAATTTTAGAGATGCAAGAAGACAACTCATATTTCTACAGAAAGATAAGGTTGAGTTTGTAAATCAGTCAGTATATCAATCTGATCTCTCTCTGATATACAACAATTTTAAGAAATGAGCAACCAACACAAAAATTTTCCATCATATGGGAACTTTAATGCGATCTAGTAAGATTCTGATGATCGCATTTTTATATGCCTTTGACATGGTTGCATCAGAAACACAAACTAAGCTCATAGACAAACTTAGGGTCATTCTAAAGGTCTCTCACAGGTTGCTCTGCATGAAATAGACATTAAACTGTTGAAAGAAACAGTTCTGTCATGAATTTGATTCACTGACAAAGGTGCAAAACTGCCATATCATTGGTTACAAGCAAATTAATTGGCTTTTCCAACCATACCTATATCTTAGAATTTCACCAATCCTGTCATGTCTCTTTTATATTTCTGATATATGTCCTGCACGTCTGACATAGGGTTTTTTGTCACTAAGCTGTCAATGTACAGATTTTGTATGGCTTCTTGCAAAATATTGAGATAGCAGAAGAGGGATCATATGTTGTGTTAGATAATGGACACAGTGTTAACCAGTTATCCCACAGTCACACATCAGATGTTTATATAATAAGCAGACATCAGACAAAATATATGCTCTCTAAGAATTAATTTAAAATAAATTTATGATTTCAAAACTCAGGTAATGTTGATAAAGCACCAGAGAGGGTCTGCAATATCTCATGTACCTAAAGTGCAATATTCATAGTTTTGATGCATTCCAGAATCTCTTACTCTAAAACATCCCTTGGAGGAACTTTTCCTACTCTGTAAAATCGGTCATTTTCTTTATCTACAGAACAATTTACCAGGTCATTTTGAAAATTAATTATAATCTGCAAAGTATTTTGATTGCATGAATTTATGATACATAACAGCAATTTAAATACTAATCTAACATTGTGGGTTTAGCTATTAATCAAACTGAGTAGTGCTATCTAAAAGTTCAGTAAGAGAAAATTTATAAAGTCTAGCGCTATATCAAAAACATTTTTTTTCCAGGCAATTATTTTAGGATAAAATGGAAAAAAAAGGAATGCTGGCATCTTAATGTAAGACCAAATAAGTACACATATTTTTCTGCTGTGACCTCTTTCTCTACCTATAGTGACTCTCAACAACAACCACATTTGGGTGGTTCACTTGATAGTATCTTTCCATTTTATGGAAATCAAAAATTCTTTTTAGTTCAAAGAATAAAAACATTATCCTAAAATAAATAAATAAATGAATTTTAAAAATTAATCTTTAACCTTGACTAGCTGAAGAACAAAAAACGCTTTTAAAGACTAAATTTGCATGTATCACCTCAAAACCATAATATCTCTCTTGGGAATGGAGAAGCCTGCCTGTTTCAGGCAAAATTCTCTTTTTCAGTCTACTCTCTTCTTCTCTGAATATGGATTCTATGAGAATAACGTCAAAGCTTTTCTTCTATATTCCCTGGCGCTTTTTTCACAGATTTCTCCTCCTTGGAATTGTCTCATTTAATATATATTTTATCAAACATATTAGAAATATTAGAAGCAAATAATTAAATGATATTCACATTGGTTATTCTGTGTCGTAGTGATGGATTAATCAAGATGGTGGAAAGACCATTTATCTCGTCATTTCCAAACAATTTTTGACAGTTGATTTCATAGTATTAAGATAAATTGCCATAGATCAATCCAGGGATACTGAAGAGAGAGACCAATGATCATAATTGTGATATTGTAAGACAGCAATGAAATTTTTATCAAGAAAAGAAACCATATGATGTAATGGGAGAGAGGAAGAAAAAATAATAAAACATAGTTGCTCTGTCTCTGTTTTGTAAAGTGTTTCAGTTTTAATTTAACATTATATTTCTCTTTTGGAAAATAGAAACACAAAACCCTAAAAAACATAAGGTACCTACTAGTAAAATCACTATAAGGATTTTCATCTACAATCTGACATTCAAAAAATTAGCTATATTTAATTTTAAAAGGTCTTAGTACTCTTCATTTTGCACGATGGCCAAAACTTACTTTCCTCCTACTTCTTCACCAGACTTCAAGCTGATCAGTAGTTAAAACAACTCAGAGCTCAAATTCCTAATACGTGTATTTGCTGGAAGCTCCAATACTCTTCAAGAGATGGATATAGATGAATAAATCTGGCGAAAAGCAGAGGCAGTACTGGAGTTAGGAACCAGCAACAAATTGAGAACTAGGGCACTTAACAGAAAAAGGACATGAACTGAGTTCTAAAAATAAATTGATCCAGGGATTTGGTGGGATACAAAAGCATCAGAATATTTCGATTTTAGTTACTGATAACTGCACCAATATTTCTGTGAAACTTGAGACCAAACTGTAGTGTTTTGCACTTCACCCTTGCCTCTGGAACTGAGGGCTTACATTAAAATATCTTGAGATTTTCAAAATAAGTTTCAAGAGCATGATAAGCTTAGTAAGAAAAAAAGACCTAGAACTACAGAAATCAGCATTTAAATTAACATACAAAAATTATTATTGTTACTTAGTCAATATGATGATTTTGGGACTCTATGAAATTCTTTTTTTTTTTAATACTTAAGGAGGAATAAATTACATAATAACCAGTTACAGCTTTACAGCTGCAAGAGGACAATAAGGACGAGGAAAAAGAATGGAGCTGAAGATACTTTCTGTATTTCTGCATACAGATACACACACAGACTAGAATGTCAAAAAAATCAAACATTAAAAAAAAAAAAATCAAAAATAAGATTTGGAAAAGCTGAATATATTCTTTATGATTTTAATGTACCCGTTTTCTTTCCACGGTTTAGATTCCCTGGACAGATCACATCTCTCATCACATACTGCAGCCTGAGACCCTCAAGATAAATTTGAGTGCTACGTATTTCTAATGATGTTGAAGTTGTACAATAGTTATACAATTTCTGTCCTGTTAATAACAAAAACTGTATGAAGCAATAGTTGGAGAGGATGCATAACGTTAGCAAAACTGAAAAACAGTTACTTTAACACAACTTGTTTATGATAGAGATGGACACAGAAATGGTAAATTATCATACCCCACTCCTCTTTCTGTAAGGTCCCTTCTTCAGGGCTCCCAAATTCCTTGCTTCTAAACCCCCTTTCCTTGTTATTGTTTCGCTATTGGATAGATCCCATATACTATTTCCTTTACATAACGTACTACCTTGTTATTTCTGCTCAGCAGCACTAACTTCTTGATGATATTATTCCAGTCATATGCCACCATATCCTAAGTAAGTTTTTCAACAGGAAAATGATTTGTCATAGCAGATTCAGATATGCAACAGAATTAATTAGAACTATAAACATATCTTACTTCAAACTTGACAAAATCTGAAGGAATGTGCACCAGTAGCCTGTACAGACAAGACTGCCATGAAGATGCAGTACTGGGCAATACTGGGGCCTCTGTTAATTAGAAGTTTTCAGGACAGTCTGGGGAAAAGTAAGGAAGGAAATAACGATCAGGATGGTTTGAAGGTACTTGTCAAAAGATCCAGCAGTTTGTAGAAGAATGGGAAAAGAGTGTCCATGTTAAACCCACCAGTTCAATGATTTCCTAAGCATCATTCTGATGACAGTTACAGAGAAGTCTGGGAATTAGAAATATCAGAACATGTAATTAGGTTTCACTGAACAGAGTTTCAGGAATGGACACCTCTGACTGGAGTCAAGGGACAAGAGGGAAGTCCATGAGTTTCCTTCAGGAGCATGAGACATGATGGCAGAAAGATGGTTTGGTCAGTGTTCCCATCCAGACTAGCATGACTAGTTCGTGGTCTGTGTTAAGCCAGCCTCTTTTTCTGCTATCACCTCTCTTTTTCAACAGCAGGTTTAAAAATTATGAAACCTTACTTTGTTAAGCTATTTAATAAAAATTATAATTTATTAAACAGTGGCCCTTTTTAAGTGTCAAAACTGACCTTTAGGAAAAATAAAAACCAGCACTGGTGGGAATCACGGGAGCCTTCCACTTGCTAAAGTGAATAAAATAAAAAAAATGTAGTTCCAACATTTAAAAAGATTTTTTATTTTTATTGAAAGTGATTAATGCTCAGAGAATAATCCAAAGGCTTGATAAGAAACTATTCATGATCTTGGATACCGGAAAAGTCATTTTTTATAACTGCCCCTCAAAACTGTTAAGCAGCTGAGAAATCAACTACCTTTATATATTTTATTTCTAATGCCATGGAATTTTCTTTTACTTCTAAAACTAATAAATAATTTTGTTATTTGAGGGAAAAATGTAAATACAAATGCATAGAAATTATTCTAATCTTCTGTAAGTAAAGTTTAAAGCCCCATAATATTGGTTAGATAATGTCTGGGCATTAAAGTCAAGGTGGGAGAAGTCCCAGGAAATGTCTGAAGCAGAGAAAGATCACTGACTTTGCAGACCTAAGCCACAAGTCCATGCTCTTGTCAGATTGAACAGAAACATTTAATTGAAGTACTCTGTGCTTTTAGGATTTGACATTGACACCTCTGGAAAGCATGTGTTAACATAGAAATCACAGTTCAAAATCCCTGTATTAGAGTGAACATCACCCTGCTCTCAGGGAGCTATGCAGCAACTTTGTGTATTTTTATTAGGTAAACTTTCTTTCTCCAATCTGTTTTATGTACATATGTAATTTTGGAGGGACATATGAAAGTAAGTTATATGCTATGAGTAATATCAAGACTCAGGAAACAGTCAGCCTGTGACTAATATGCAATGTGAGGCATAAGTTTATAGTAGCATAAGTAAGAAAAAAAAAAACTTTAAGATTCTTAAAAGTAAATTATTCTCAAAGATTCTTAAAACTCTGAGGCATAATTTTCCTATTGATATTCAAATTCCAGCTGAGAACTCTACTTCATTCCAAATACACACAAATAACTGGGAAGTAAAACACATCAAAAAATAAAGCAAGTTCACTTATATTAGTTAACATCAACCCATTATAAAACAAGTATGATTACACTCTTAACTCTGAAGAAGCTCCTTTTTGCAGAAATATAAATGTTAAAGAGGATGTGAAGCAGACTAAGTTGAGCTAGAATATTTCCCTGGACATCTTGTTTTCAATATTTATGTTGCAGGTGATGGAAGCCACTCAGAAACCTGAGTTTTCTCCAACCACTTCTCTTCAAACCAAAGGTTCTCCAGGTTTGAAAGTGGTGCACTGCGGGTGCTTACCTGGATCAGAGAGATGGAGAGTGATGAGACTGCAGTCCCACTAACTTCAGCGACAGCAGTTAAGGGTGTCCTCCCTCCTCTGTCCATGGCTGAGCATCCCTGTCCCCTCACCAGCATCTTCTCTGAGGGCATGTGATGGCCTTTGCAGCTCTCCTATGGAGACCATCAGTGGTCCTATTGAGAACAGCTACTACAAAGGGATGTCCAGCACAAATGCATTCAAGTAGATGGTATTAAAGCCCTGGAAGATTAACCATATAAGTAGGACGAGAACCCTGTTGGTTAAATTTTATATTCAACTTAGAAAATAATAATAGGTTTCTGAAATAAATTTTAAGTTTTTAGGTCCTAGTTCTGTTTTGCTCTTATAAGACAAGAACTCTTTTTAAAGCAATTCCTTCACTAATGCCAGAACCAGAGAAGAACTGACTTCAGAAAACTTTCGCTGTTTTTGTAGTACAGGCTTCCATTTAGTAAGACATACATGTTTTTTAATTAAATTTCCCATTAAAAACAGTGGTTTAAATTGAGGGGAACTGTGCCTCACAAAAACTCAATAATATTGCTGCAACCAAAAGCTAATTTCAGAAGACAGGTATTTTCATAAAAATCATAAACACATTATTTCTCTGTTTCTGAAGGTAAATAAATCAGCCACAAACCCTTCACTAATTCCTCCTCAAGCTTGAATTTGGGATTCCTCCCATTTGGATTTTACTGAATGAAGGATGAGGAAGGGCAAACTATACTGTACAGTGCTTCGTGGGAGTATTTTACAGCAGTGTACTTGGTAGCACTGGGGCAGCCCTGGAGAAGCACAGAGCTGGCTTGCCCACCCTATTGCAGTATTCTGCATGTCCCTCGGTCCCTGTGCCTCCCCCAGCCACCCAGAGAGGAGTCCAGGGCTCAGTGTACCTCCCTCTTGTCCTGCAAAGCTAGGGAGGAGGGGAAGGCAGGACAACACATTTCCCTATCTTATCCTGATTGACCTGATTGAGTACCTTCAGTCAGGAAGTGTGAAGCTCTCACAGGCCTTGTAATGGAGACTAAGCTGGTCAAAGCTCAGGAAAAGCCAAAGAGAAGAGGAGCAGAGGGAACCATCACATTATACATCATGAACAGGCTGTGCACTGTGGTAAGTGCCCTGACCTGAGCCCTGGGACAAACATAGGCACCAAATCTCTAAGCAGAGGCTTTGGAATTCCAAATGTCCACAGCTGTTCAGAGGAAATGTGTCCAGTGAGGTCTCTGTCAGGAGAAAATTATTATGTCTACCTCCAGCTGAAAACAATTCCTAAGTCCTCACACTTCCTTGATATAGCTCCCCAAGTAGCTCACACATTTACCAGCATTTACCAGCTTCTTACCTGCAGCAGCACAACCTCACTCATTCACACATAACCAGGAGTTCTATTTCCTTTACTCCTTTTTAGTAAATAAATGTCTTTTTTTTTTTCTTGTTATCATGCTACAAATGTGTTATATACCATGTCTTGAATCAGTGATAATAAATTTCCAAGTTTTTTGCTGCAAAATCAGTACCTTATAACACAGTACCACTACAATGTCTTAAACTACTTTGCTCAGCTTGTAGGCTCTCAACTTTGTACCCAGTGTCTTGTATTTCTTATGGAAGTACATCACGTGGAAACACAGTTGGTCTGAAGGTCTACAGCGTAGCAAGATACTTGCAAAACTGAATGACTCCACAGGATCATTTCCCTATATCCCATGGCAGCAAAGAAGCATTTAAGTATGAAGTGGAAAGGTATTGTGTATCTCCCTCGCAGTGTGAAAGCTACATGTTTCTTTCACATATTGCATCCTGCAAGGCACTATTTGAGAGTCCTTAAGGTACGTGTTTTGCTAACACATATCCAGAAGCCAACATAGGTGACAGAATGTTTTGGGCATTTCAGCCCTAGTGGAGAGCTATACAGGGCTGCTGCAAATTGTGCTCTTCATCAAACAGCTTACTGGCAAAGGAGAAACATGCTTTCTGTATCCAACTTCATGATACTTTCAATTTTTAGATTAACGTAAGAATGATATGCAACTGTAAAAAGTACTACACTTGATTATCTGTGTCAGAAAATGCATTAGTTAAATGTTTAATTTATTTTTTTCTGCTAAACGGATAATTCTATCTTATGTATGTATTGATCTGTGAGTTTTCTGCCTCCATTCTGCAGGGAATGAACAGGTTCTGCAGGGCTAACTACCTTCTCAGGTTACCACATCTAGTATAGTTTTATGTTAATTAGGCTACTATTCTTCAAAATACAGACATTCCCCCACACACACTTTTGCAGCTATCAGTTTTTAAAACATACCTCTGTTGTATAAGGCCAGCAATTGTAAAGGGTTTGAAAGACAAGCACTAAGAACTGAATGCTGTTAGTGCTTTTTATTCAAAATGAGGGGAAGTTCTGCTTGTTTTCCAAGTTGCTCTCTTTTATTTATGTTGACTCCTTCAAGTTATGATATCAACTTTGAAATCCACTTTTGAAAGTGAGGGGTGGGGAAATCAGAGCTTACTACAGCAGAAAAAGTACTTCTTGTTTCATTAGTCTCAAGTCCAGGAAACTAACGTACAGTGGCAAGATCAAAACTGCCAACTCATGCTCTAGAATAGTGAATGGTAAATCATCAGATATGGGAATGGTGAGGGTGGAAAGAGAAAAGAATGGAATTGTTTACTCCATTCTGGCTTTAACTGAATAACAAAGAAATAACAATAATCTAGTTATGGAAAGAAAAAGAAATCTTGGCTTATGTCTACAAGAGGCCTAAGTTCTGGACAGAAGCAATGTTATAATGT
Source organism: Pedionomus torquatus (assembly GCA_013398155.1). NCBI lineage: Eukaryota > Metazoa > Chordata > Aves > Charadriiformes > Pedionomidae > Pedionomus > Pedionomus torquatus. Next base: position 62,798 of record VZRU01021075.1, on the reverse strand, counting down.
ATAATTATATAACTTACTTGAGCAGTTGCTTTCCATATGGGAAGTAACAGATTTGCCCAGCTGCACTTTGGTAAAACCTGAATCTACCATTATTCAGGGTATAACAATTTTGCTGAAATGTGAAAGTCTTACAAAAGGTATCTGCACATTTCATTGATGGTTCTTGACACTGCTTCTCTTCCTGATAATACATGGCTTTTAGAAGAGATCCTGAGCCATATTTATCTTCCATCTTCTATCTGTGTTCTGACTACAGATGGCTAAAATTGCATTCTTCCTGTGATGAAAGAAAGGGTGGAGCTTCAGGAAGCATGGAAAATACACCTTTGAAAGTCTCATTTAAACATTTTTGTTTTGTATAATCCTCTAAATATACAGATTTAGTTCAGCTGCTTTGTGACCTTCATCCCAGGTTATCCTGTGTCTTCTAGATCAGTAATTGAAGAAATGAAAAGGAACACAGCCTTCAGTAGCCTCAAAGCAGCAGCCAGTATTTGCTGCTTAGCTCAGTAGCTTAGCTGTAACCACAAGGTTGATTACACTTCCTGATATTTTGAAGAATACTGAAATTTCAATATTTATGAACCTGAACTAGCAGTGGTTGGGGCTATTTATTGTTCTTTTTATAAAAATACTAATTGACCTAGCCAGATTCCCTACTGCCATGCTAGCATCAAGAACTTGGAGATTTTCAAAATAACACAAAGAAAAGTAATAGGCACAGATGTTTGGCATCTATATTCAGGATATAAGTTGTTGAGTGCGAGACTGAAAAGAGAAGCCACAGAAACTGTCACAGTTTCAGAAGATTGATGACAAAGTTACCAGAACACCACAGTCCTCAAGTATGAGTCAGATACATATCAATTGGAACTTCTCTCACAGCCAATCTTCCAAATATTGCACAGGACATTATTCCACTTGGAGTACTTTACAGTTTTGTTTCACCTACTCTTGGAGACAAAACAAAGATGTCCAACACCAAAAGAAAAGACAATGCAGTGTGAATTAAGAGAGCACTAGGAAGGGGTTCCACAAACGTCACCGCAGTCTCCTGGGGAACACTGCAGCCATATAGGCCATAACATTTTCAGTATCCCAAAGGGAAATTACCTCAGATTTCCTGTGTTCTTGTTTGTCCAACACATGTTTTTATTACATGTTATATCTTTAAGTCTTCTGTATTCCATGAAATCACTCCAAAAAGCAATTTAGCACATTATATTACTTTCTGCTATCTTTATGTATCATCAGAATTTTGAGAACTAAAATTTGCTTGGAGCATCTATGGAAGGCATCTGGCACAATTAGCAGAGCTCAAGAAGAGACTGCATTTGTTGCCAGATGGTCTTCTGTATTTTGCATGAAACAGACATTGGATAAAAGACAGGATTGGGACTGGAACAGGGAAAAGAACTGAGGTGTGTGGGTGAAAATTTGAATCCTCACATGCAGACAAAGGAACTGAACCCATCTTCATACACCTTGGCCAAGTGCTTCGCCCACAAACCAGTAATGGTAATGGCCCAAATGTCATCCCTAAAGACTTGAGTGAAGGTCCCAAGTGGGTGGAGAAGCCTCCCTGAAGCCCAGACGGAACAACAAAGATCCAAGTTCAGCATTCATCCTGTCTTCACCTTTTCCCCCTGCTAGTTCTAGGCACTTCTGTGCTGTGCACAATAGCTGTTTTGGAATCTGGTGTCTTCCTCAGTGCTTTGAATGCCAGTTTAGATACAGCTATTAGGTTGGTTCTGCTATTTCCTTTGCAGCTGAATTTTGAATCCAAGTCTTGAACATGTCTCCTGGCTGCCAGTGAATACTGGGGAAGAGATCAAATTTGAGAAGGAGGCATGATTTTCCCCAAATGGTAAAAACACTGAATCATCCTGCAAAATAACAACCTTCCCTGAGCTCTATGTGGCTCAACAATTACGATAAGGAGAAGCAGCTCAGAACATAGCTCTTCTATGAGGAAGGAACAGAATGTAGGAAAATATACTACAATGCATGCCTTAAGGAACACCACTAAAACAACTAAATTGCTGAACATACTGTCTTATTGAGGCACAAAATACTTCCTCTACAGGGGTCCCATTGTACAATCATTTTCTAAAGTGCAGAATGTTGCTGACTTTACATTCCAGCAAGCTATCTGGAGTAGCTTACAAATGTTGCCATATTTATGCAGAGGGAATAACTTTAAACTGCCAGCTCTCCACAGACCATGAAAACACTCCTTCCCCCTCACCCCACAGTTCCTACTCAGTGTTTTGTGAACTTAAGGCACAGTGTATTTTAACCAGTTCTTCAAATGCTATTCTGACTTTCTGCCGCTGTCAAAATTGCAATTCTCCGTGTTTAGAAGAAAACGTAAGGAAAACTTCGTGTAATTTTGCTGTATCCCTTTGATACACATGAAAGCAGAGATGCTCATCTTCCTAATCACAAGTTTTGAAAGAAAATAAACAAAGAACAAAGGTGCTGGAATGTGCAAACCATAGTCTGGCCAAGGACGGGTTAATGAAATGCTCTGGGCTCTGCCCCCCTACACTAGTAATAGGAATCAGGCTTGTTGGGAAGGATTTCTTGGTGACTGGCCAGGAAGAGAGCCTATAATCTGCAAAAGATGGGATCTGGGGCTGAGTCAGAAACTGCCTCAGAGTCTTTTGCTTGTCATAGCTTCACTAAGAGAAGCTAAACCTGCCTGCAACAACTGGGAATTTGTTATGAGACCATCTTTGTCATGTAGGAGGTGCTCTGCTTAAAAGAAGGAACACTCAAGTAACATACATACACTTCAGCTATGTGACTTTTTGGCTATGAGATTGTGGTGATCTGACTATATTCGCTCCTTAAGTTACATTGGTCAAAGGCACATGGAATGGGGACATTTCTTTGTCATTTATTCAACTCCAAACAATCAGCTGCCTTCACTTAAATGACAGAGGGGAGCTGCAAAACAGTGGAAGAAAAAAAGTCAAATATTTTGTTATTGGGGAACCTGTTATGGTTTAACTCACAGAAGGAAAGCACTCTTAACAGAATTTCTTCAGAAGGGTCCATACCAGGTCTAAATACAGAAACAGATATAAATTGTGAAAGGCTATGTAAGGTTCATTATTATGGTACCTTTTTCATTAGAAGAAACTAATTGCAATCAGTGGTCAGCACATCACCAGCTCAGACAAAAATCATCCCAATTGAAACTTAAACGAACAAAGGCACAAGGATGAACATTTCATGTATTCATTTTGGATCTCTCAGTTAATACACTACTTCTATAAAAATCATAAGATGGCCAAATACATATGAAGGCAAATCCTAAACACTCAGTGGGCTGATTTTTGAGTGAAATAATCATGTAATCTTACTGTCAGATGTCTTTAGACTAAAAAAAAAAAAAAAAAAAAAAAAAGAAAAAACCCCAAAACTGGTGTTTCTGTGCATTTTACTTATTATCAGAATAACAACATCAATAAAAATATCAGATATATTATAAAAGTCTTTTGCTTTCAAATCATCATCACAAACTAACTGTCCAAAAAGATGCATGGCTCATTTTCCTAGTTTAACATTTTACAAATGCATTCCAAACAGTGATACCACCTTTGTGCATAGTTAATACTAAGACTGTGACAAGACAAGAGATAGCTATTTGTGTAATTTTTTACACAAGAAATAAATCAGTATTTTGCCCCTCAAGGTTTTATTATCGTTTTATCAGTAAAAGTTGAATAAAAAGCACTCAAAGAACCAGAGTGCCCTCTGGTGGTTCTACTTCATCAGTATTACTTCGACTTAGAACATGGTTTTTACAAAAAAAAAAAAAAAAGGAGGGGATTTGTTTTGTTTTTTTTCCTCTCATGACTACTCTGTACAGAAATCTTACAGCTATTAAGCTAACATTCCCATTCCTAAATGTTCCTTTAACAAATATAATAAGGAACTGGACAACTAAGTATGTAGATCCAGATGGCCAAAGTCGCTCAAGTAAAATGAAGTCCAGAAAATAAAATGCATACTCTGACAATTCCAGACATAATACCAAAAAATGCAATACAAACTACAGCTTAGATAAACTTCTCGGTGGCTAACTTGGTTTGCTAACCTAAACGCCACACTGGCACTACACAGAAAGGAGGAGAGAGAATTAACCCTCTCATTGAACAAAAATAACCATGTGGGTAAGAAAAGTGAAGAGATACTTGCCAATTTAATTCTGCTATAGCTGGGTTAGGGGACTGATTCCCTCCAGGAGCTCCTGCTCCCAGAGTTTAACATACATACTGATCTGCTAGGGGGCCACATATCAGGTTGTGTTGTGCAGACCCTTCAGATTTCAGCCACTGTTACCAATTCACTGTTACACTGGTACCAACCATTACCCATATCACTGTCATCACAGATGCAGCTCGTACAGCAACATCACTAACTGGGAAAGTAGCTCTGCCCTGAAGCAGATTGGTCTGAGTTAACTTCCAGGGGATTTTGACCCTGCGTTGCAAGAAGGAAAAAATTTAGTCTTTTAATTCATTCATCCCTCATCTGTTTCTTGGTTCCTCGTGGGCTGACTCCAGCTTTCATTTGGGGATAGCAGCTTCCCCTACAGCAGTAAATGGACAATTCAGAACTAAAAATGAGTAATTACTCTCCAATTCAGATGAAGAACATCCTGCAAGCAATCAAAAGCAGATGGATAACTTTTATGCCTTGCTCTAATAAGTTGCCAGTCACATCATTACTGACAGTCATGACTGGACCAATATGTGTTTTGTAACTGATGTCACTGTGGACAAAATAAAATATTCTGTTAAAGAATACAAGGTGAGCTGCAGACACACTGCACACTGATAGTATAAGAAGGAAATCTAAACTTGCAGAACTGATTAAAATTTAGACAGATAACACCAACATCAAAGGCAACTAATTCAATGTCCACTCCTACAAACAATGCAGCAGAAATACTGAGAATACTTCAGATCTCTTTCCTAGGTATCACAAATATTTTATACTAAAGTGCCGATAAACATTCAATTTATTTTTTTTCTAATGTATTGGAAAGTAATGAAACTAAGACTGACATTCATTTCTCAATTAGATTAAGAAAGTAAGTTTAAAACAAAGCAGAATTACAGTTAAGCATTCACACATTCTGAATATCAGATGCTACAGTTCCAATAGAGTTTTACCTTTGAACTATAAACCAATGATTTTATACATTACCTACTGCCAAAGTTTCCCAAAGAGGGTAAGAATACCCTCTCTGGGCAATCTGTGTGCAAATGGAACAGCTTATTAAGAATTCCTTAATTAAGAACATGTAAACAAAGGTCTTAGCCACATCGAAATAATTTCTTGAGGCAAACTTCATGGTCTGATTTCCCAGAAACACACTGGAAAATAAGCAAAAGGGAATGTCTTTCACTGCTTTGTTTTAAGCCACAGAACACAATGTCAGGCCACACCCACCAAAGGGTCAATTTGATTGCCTCTGGCTTTACCAGTAATAATTAACACAGTCTTTGAAAAATAAAATAAAATAAAATAAAATAAAATAAAATAAAATAAAATAAAATAAAATAAAATAAAATAAACTAAAATAAAATAAAATAAAATAAAATAAATCAGGTAAAAATCTCTGCTCAGCAGATATTCCAAACTACAGTATGTGACAAACAGGCATTTTGTGTCCTGAAAGCCTTTTGGTGGTTTTTACATTCTTTGTTGTTGATGATGATGATTATCAGCATTATAATTACCAAAAAAAATCCTGTTCCTCAGCTGAAAATCATCATCATAATGGTGACTGATTAGTACTACTCTGCCAATACACCCAGCCACATTTGCCAATGTGAACTGAAGCAAAAACTTGTACTACTAAACCAAATGGAAATAAAAATGAAGTGTGGTTCCTCTCTGAAAAGTGGTTCTGTGAAATAGATAAATGAGAATTATTTCTTGCTCAGTACAAACTGCTGTGGAAGTTGGATCTATTCACACTAGCAACATCCACATGTTTACTGGGTTTTTTGCCTTTACTAGAACAGATGCTACTATCTGGAAATTGTATGTGGTGAGGTGCAGACAGAGTTACAATATGTCAGTGCTTGCTAATTTCAAATATTCATTTTGGATTGTTAGTTCAATGTAGTATTAGATATTGTATTCCATAACCCTTACTTATGTTACCTCAAGGAAAGACTTTTCTGACAGTACCACACAGAGGAGTTCAGCACACTGCTTCAAATTAGACACGCTTTGGAAAGGAATGTTGAGGCAGAACACAACAGATTCTGCTATTTTTTTCCTAATTGATACCTTTAAATTAATCAGTCTGATTCTAGTCATAGATATGTAAAGAGTTGTTGATTAAGGGGACAGCAAAATAGCTCTGCTCCCTCTGTTTGCTTTGGAAAACCAATTTGATTGCTGGTGGCCTAACAGAGGGTGCATGATATGCATATGCAGAAGTCTCTACAGCCAAGAGGAAAGGACAGACCCTTCCAGCAGTGGCAATCACTTTCCCCCAGTCTCTTCTTCTCCTTGGCAGAAGGAAACCCAAGTGTTTTACTCAAGTCAAGTCCAGCAACTCAGACCCTTTTCTCATCTGAAAAGGATCTCAATTTTACCAGCCCTGACGGGACTGAGACTGAGACTTTGACAAAGATAGCCAGCTTGATTAAGAAGACCTGACTGAGATGAAAACATAATAGTTTACATAGATTCTTTGTCCTCTACTGCACCTGAAGTCTTCCTCCACATCTCAATGAAACACTAGTAAGGACAGCATGCTTGTCTCTCTCTTGCATTCTCTCTTGGTCTAATACACAGACCATTTGAAGACTACAAATTATAATAAATTTTCTTGCAGCATTATCAAGATATATTCAACAACATAGATCAGTAGTGTGCACTTCAGAGCTGTGAATGTTAAGAATTAGTAGAAAAGTCACTAGCAAGGAACTGTAGATTAGCACTCCAATTTTTTATTTTTTTAATTTTTTTTTTTGCTTAAATCAGTATTTACTTAAAAAGAAAAAAAAAAAAATTGATGGACTATCTTATTACAAGGAGTATTTCTAAACCTTCCTGAATCATCAGTAAACTTTTCCATATGACTTTGCATCAAGTTATTTGACCTATCTATGCCTCAGTAAAAAACAGCTGGAAAAATGTGTAAAACTGTGCTATGAACCTGGTAATGTGTCTGAGCTGAGTTCAGGCTAAGTGAATTGCAACGAAAAGGTCTGACTGCTGCAGGGGGGCAGCCCCACACTGCTTCACTCCTGGGAGGCCCAAAATGGGAAGACTACGTCCTGAGTTTGGGTGTTGGGCAGCTTGAAACTCATTAGCACATGGCAATGTCAGAAAACATAGTAGCAGTAAAGGCTTATTTTGTTGCAGCAGTTCTGCATCTAATCACAAAGTTCTTGTCCACCATGATTTACAAAAGTTGCTTTAAACTTATGTCACCTTTAGGATCTTGCACTGCATTTTTTGATTGGTTCATTGAATTTTTAAACTAGATGCGTTTCCGGGCAATGCAGACATTCAGCTCAAATTTATAGAGTTGAACATCCTGTTGTGGCTGTGTAGCACAGGAAATTCATACCATTAGTTTTCCAGACTTCTAAAAACATGGAACAAGACCTTTAGAGAGTCCCAGCTCTTTTAAATGCACTGAAGGAGAACAAGATTGCACAGAAGTATACAATGTGGGGAGAGGGGGGATTACCCCTACTCTGTAAGTAAAATGGCCTCAAGTTGGCTCTGATTTCAAAAGCCATTCTGCTAGGTGAGGATCATAAGATAGTGGTAGTTTTATGTCTTTTGCACTTTTTGTTGCTGAGTCAGGAGACCAGAACCAGGTAGTATAGGAACAACAGACCTGATCTACATCTCTGAGAAATTCAGCCTCGGAAGGAGAATTCTCAGCTGCCTGAGAAATTCAGACAAGGAGGAAGGAGAAACATTTAGTCTCCTCAAGATCTTTACAGTCAAAGTAGCTGTTCAAAGTCACAGAAATCACATTCTTCAAGTAGTTTCACATCATAGATACTGCACAATGATATTTAGCCATGTTCTTCTGCTTTTAAAAGGCAAAAATAATAAACTGGACAAGTCTAAGTGCGGCTTTCTATTGAGTCTTAAATTTTAATCCCAGTTTAAATAAGTTTAAGAATAACTTTGCAGGCTTACAGCTTTATAATTAAAATTGTATGGATTCAGTTTTGGTTATTACAAGACATTGATTCATGTTTTAGAGCTTCAGCAACCTGTTTAGACACCAAGAGGAGGTGCATCTCTTTCCCCTTGCCTGCACTTCAGAAAAGTGCTTTCTGGTCATGTTGGAATTCCTCCTTTTATCTAACTCATGCCAACAGTCTTCATTCAACAGGTTCTCTGACCTTTTGTTGTTGGGTCCAAATTATTCTGAGCTGTTTTCTAAGGCAAAGTCTAATTCCTTTACTTAGAAAGAGTTCTGCCTGCATGCATGAATGTGTCTCCCCAGCTCTATTCCAGGATCAAGGGGTTATCTTAAGATATATGTGCTCTAATCTGATGCATTTGATTCTGAAGTGAAACAGAGTAAAAACCAGGCATTGTTCTCAGAATTTGTGCCCAGTTCCCCAGTCATACTGCAGGTAGAATTGCTCAGACTTTCCCAAGACTACTGTCCCTAACGTCTCCCTCACAGGTTGATGTCCAGAGCTAGGAAATTTGTCTGAATGATAAATAAGCTAGACATCAAATACGATGTCAAAAGTGCTTTATGCATTGAGACAAAATATATAAGATAGGAACTTCTCTGTCCCTGGAAGACAAAGTTCAATGTCTTTGATGCTGACATCAGTTCAGTCTCTCATTTGAGCCTATCGCCCCTGAACTCAAGAGAAGGATTTTGGCCCTAGTGAGTACAAGATTCTTGGTCATGATATTGTTACCATTATCTCCATACACTTAGCTTTAAAATAACTAAAAGTAATGATGGATGGAAAAAATGGCTTTAATGTAATTTTGAATTTATCCTTTACTTGATTTTTTTACTTGCTAATAATAAGCAGCAAAAAGGGGTGAATTATCACAGAATACATGCTATCATGTTAACATAAGAAGGAATTTTTACTAAAACATCTTGTAGTGTGTCTAATTTCTGAATTTAAAATAAATTTGTAATCTGAAAATAATATAAAAAGTAAACTAATTATTAGTTACCCTCCAGTTACTGTTAATGTTGATGTCTAGGTTCATTTTAAAGTTCATATTTTCACAAACACATGGACCCATTAATTCTGAATTAAGTATCTGTTTGTGATCTAAAACAACCTAAATATTTACTAAACAGTAAAATATATTTCACACCCTGGCTGATGTGAAAGCAAGAGAAGCTACACAGAGTAAAAAGGACTAACCATTAAGCCAAGACAGAAAGATTATATTAAATAGGGGACACTGCCAAATAGAAATACAGTATTTCAGTATCATCATGCCAGCTACTTGAAAATATGGCCTATTTTTAATCTAAGATGTATTAAAAGACTCTTGCCTTTATTAAAGATTTTTTGTTACAAAACTTTCTACCGCTAGTAAGAGCAACTTCAAAAAATGGCTAAAGTAGCATAAAGTTTAATTACAGGAAAGGTAAACAAAGAAGACATCTCAGAAGTTTAACCACAGGGAGCACGTTGGAAGAAGCATTATTTTTTTTCTGAACTACAGCACTATAACTTCTAAATTTTGGACAATTTTTTAAATTTTAAGGCTGAATTCTACTTCTTCCCCCAAAGTTACAGAAAATAACATTCCCAGGGAACTTCAAATTCATCATGCCGTTATTTTCAGTCTACTTAATAACAAATTTTCTCTCTGATGAAGTATCAAATTAAGACATCCAGACCAGAATACATTAAGTCTGAAGGATATTTCTCATAAAAGTAAACAGAAACCACTTACTTGCTGAGGTTTTGGATTTAGTTCTGTTTATAAATTGAGTAAAATAACAACCTTTCAGGCAACACTTGAGGTAAAAATAGACATAATTACTCATTACAGTACTGCATAGGTCAAAATACCATACCATTTATAGTGCCTGGAGGAGCAAAATATTGAAGTTTCTTCCTTGGTGCAAGTCAATTGGTAGATCTGTAGACATTCTCGTTCACAGCAAAAGTTGCTTTGCTAGGCAGGGAGAAAAGGAATGGGCTGCATGGAGAAAGGAATGTTTTAGCAAGTATAAGAATTTAGCTAGCTAAATGGAGAAGAAAATGGGTCAAGGGCTCAGCTTAAGTAAAGCAGCATAGTCTCATTGACACTCAGTTGATATCAACAGACAGACTGACAGACTGACAATCTAGGAAGAGAAATATACAGAGAAGCCACACATGGGCTGTGTTCCAGGAACCCAACTCATAAATCAAATTTACCTTCCTCAGTAAATTTCAGCCTCACTGACAACTAAATAAAATCTCTAATCCAATATTACAATCTCCTATTCCTATATTTCCTGTAGTAAAGTCACAGGACCTTTATTCATTGAAGAATTTCTTAATCTTAGAAACTATCCCCATTTTCTTCAAGGCAAATATGTACATCAGTGAGAATTGATAAATCAGGCCACACAAAAAAATTTTGCTTTTTCACCCTGTAAACCCGGTTATGTGAAGTTTTCATAAATCCCTCTATTTGGGCTGTCAGCACTTTCCTACTGTAAAGAATTTTTCATCTGCTTTCTGAATAGAGTCAGATCAACCGACTGAGTTAGTGATACACCCACACAGGAAAAACAGCACAGACTCTGCTGTAGTCAAGTTTCAATCACAGAACCTCTACAAGTGGTAGCACAGCTGCAGTAATAAGGCATACCCACTTATGTTATGACTGGAAAATGTAAGTGGAAGAGTATAAATGTGCATTGACACCATGCTAGGCAAAAGTCTAAACTAGAGTATGCAACCTTCCCTCCAGCGAGCCATTGAGCTTCTGTTCAAAGAGTTATGTGTTATTATTAGTAATTTTGCCACTCACTATTCTACTACAAGTACTCTGTTTCAGGGACAGAGCAAAAGTCTCTGGAAAAAAAATCACAGTGGTATCTCTGGCATTGGTCTGTCTTTCAGCTGAGGTACCATGTTCACTTCATCTTTCAGCTTCTACCGTTAAAAAGGAAAATGCAAATAAAAGCTTTTGATGTTCCTTATCAAGATCAGCATTGCAACAGTACTGAAACAACTTTGCTTTTAACTGTTCTGGGCTCAGGGTTGGTTTTTTTTGCAATATCAGTAAAAGTCCACTGGAAAACTATGTATACCACCCAACAAAAAACCAACTCTTCACACAGCCTAATACATAATTAATTAATAAGCCAGCAGGTTGTGGCAAGTGACTCTTCTCATCTAAAACAAAAAAGTGAAGCACTCTTTGCATGGTATCACTATATGGCAAGCCATGTGACACTCATGAGAATTTGGTTGGTACTAAGATCACTGAGATAATGTCTTTACAGAACCTATTTTTAAAAACACTTTGGGAATTTAAAAAAAAAATTACAGTTAAAGGGAGTATAGGGATACAATCAGGAAGTAACTTGTCATGTTATTTGTGTCAAAAGCAGATGAATGGAATGATTATAATATAAATTGAATAGCAGAAATATGCTGCTGAGTAATAAAGTAAAAAAGTTAAACCCTTTGATCATTATATATGCAACTTAAAGAATGGAGATATTTTAGCAGTCCATTCTAGTCCTCCCTGAAAATGGCATCTATGAGTCTTGAGAGAGAAAAACCCCATCCTGAAAAAAATCCAAATATAGCATAAGCATTTTTGCTGTCAGTGGCATGTGAGCAGGAGGCTTTCCTGAATCTGCTATTGTTGAGGTCTATGTTCTTAACTAATATATGTCAGAAAAAAAACCAAAATGTAATAAATGACCTGAGATGACAAAACTAAATTTAAGTGAGGAAATGAATTGGCAAAACCTGTAAATGATGTCTGATTCTGAATATAATGTAGTTTATTTTTAATTTGTTAATTATCCCAATGTATTTAATTTGTTATTCTATCTGCCTCTATTATACATTATGTATTCCTGAAGTAAAACATTTAAAAATTTTTAAAGACTTCTTTGAAAATAATTACTCTTGTTCATTAGCCCTATTTAAATGCTAGTGATAAAATATTTATTACATTTCAGGAGTAGAATGAATGCATAATAAAATCTGTTGCATGATATGAGAAAAAAAGAAGAATGAATTTGTGAAAGTCAGATATACTAGTGCTTGAAAGGAGATTAAAGTCATGCTGCTGATATTCTGTTGGTTATTGAACAGAATCTTCTACTATTTAATTAATAATACTTTTAACACACTGAGAGAATGCAGCACATACATAGATTACTGGTGAAAATTACTATTTATTTAAAACAGAGAGTTGAAATCAAAGAGAAATTCAACTATTCCCATCAGGGCTGTTATGTTTGAAATTCAAGACACTATCTCCAATGCTACATAAACTGACATGGGGAATATGCTTTAATTCTTCTTAAATTCAAAAGATGGAAAAAATTACAGTGCAAATTAATATTAATTCAATTAATGACAAGGTTAATTTGTGACACAAACATGAATACCATACCTATGAATACTATACTAATTTTCATTAGGCTAGCCAAAGAAAAATTACTGAACTGGATAAATTATAGCTGAGCAGATGCTTAAACATACAGCTACCCATTTGCTATTGAATTTTCCTATAAAATTATATTTGTAAGATATTTGTATCTCATTTTGTACGCATTACATCAGAACCTGTTCCTCTCTAAGGGAGGGAGCCTAACTGGTTTGTCAGGCTACTGAGAAGTTTAAAGGAGGTTTACTCTAATTCAAAAGGACAAATCGAATTAAAATCGATCTTTGTGAATGGTGACTAGCAGCTAGGTATTATTTTGCTGAACAGTCCTCAGAATTTTCCTGACAGAGAGATTAATAACTTCATACAGTAGACACTTCACCTGTCACTTAGTTTGTAGCTTTATTTTATTGGTTTCATTCATCGGCATCCTTCAATATCCAAAGCCACTTTCTCTGCCTTTCAACTTGATTGCTGAAAATAATCCCTCCCCTGGCAGGTCACAAATGTTGGACAAATTCCTCTCACAGACCACTGATCACAGCAATCAGTAATTTTGTAATGTATTTTTGTTTAACTTTTAGTTTTCTGATTTACCTTTGTGGTTCCCATTACTGAGAAAGGTAGGCTGTAACATAACAGCAGTCTCCTGAGTGTTGCAGAGGCTGCAAATAGTTGCTGGAGCAGAGTTTTGGCTTGTGCCACATTCTCTGCTGCCCAATTAGAAAGGGTTTTGTTGCTGGATTTTTGTGGTCTTTGGGATATTTGTTTTATGGCAGGCATATCACTGGCTTCAAGTTCACAAAAAAAAATTTGTGAGTGTCTCCCTTGACAAATGGTTTTGTTTAATACAAATGGAACAAGAATCTTCCAGAAGTACATCAACTTATTCTTTAACCTAATATGTAATACTGTGATATAAAAATTCTACAGGAGTAAAGAGAACTACATAGTTTCAAAGCAGTCGACATATCAAAAAAAGTTATACTTAGCCTGCAGACTGAAGTGCAGAAGCTACCGTATTACTTTGCAGTAGAGTGAATGCATATTACTGGCTCTGCTGTCAGTTCAAGTGTCTGTGTATACCTTGGATGTGCCACATGGCAGGGAAGTCACTCTTCTGGTTATTACCTATGGAGGCAGGAAACCCGAACCCTCAACTGGAAATAACTGTAATGGCAATCCACCTTGGCAGTGAGCCTGGAGCCATATATTGTCTCTCTGTAGGCTCCCATCCACTCCCACAGATGTCATAGCGGTTTGTCAATACAGACATGGAAAGAAGAATGAGAGTATAAAATTAAAGGCAGTCTGAGAAAGGAACATATAAATAAATGACATTCAGTGTTCATTACGCGTGGCTATAGGCCAATACTTAGCACTCGGGCATAGAGTGCAAACATACTTAAGTTCCCTGGTTACACTTCCCAACACTTATTTGCTTATGCCCTCAGCTACTTCAGCTTCTCCTGAAGATGACTGTCTTCCACATAGCTGGGTAAAGAGGTAAAAATATTATTTTTAAAATGTCAAGAGGATACCATTTGTATGTTGAGTGTTAGTTCTCCATGTTTCTTATTCATTTTGTGCAAGTCAAGTGGTTCAAAGTGCAGAAAAGAGTCAGAAACTCTATCAGTTTTTCCTATCCTAATCCTTAAAAACACATTTCAAACATAATCATCAAAAGATGAATACATAAATCAGCACTCTTCAAGTCCTACTCCTTGCAGGACCAGCAGCTGATCTACTTTTTTGTTCCCCTTCCAAAATCCCAAGGGTAGCAGAAGTGACTGTGGCTTTCTGGCCTCCCCTTTTCTTCACAGGTACAGAAAATTCTGTAAAGCAGGAGGAATGAAGTACAGTGAAGAAAAGGGAATTCTGGGGTTTGGGAAGAAAATGGGTTGTGGAAGCCCCCCAAAAAGGTGCATGGATGCAAGAGGCAGGGAAGGCTGCGTACTTTCAAGAAGGCAGGAGAGAAAAAAAAATATTTACATAACCTTTCACAACCCCTTAAAACACCACTGATTTCTTAGGCTGTTTAAATTTTGTACCATTTCTCTCTCTCTCTCTCTCTCTCTGTCCCTCATTCTCTCCTCTTCTCAACTTCCCTATTCTCTTTGGCATCCTCCTTATCTGCTCCAGTTTCCATTGGTCCCATCCAACATCTTTTTACCAGTCCTCACAGAACCACATCTCCACAAAACTGAACTTTACTTGCACTGTTCAGGAACCCTAACCCAGTTTTGTCTGCACTATTGAGATGCCCTAACTTCATCATTAAGGATCTTTGATACAGTTTTCAGTCTCCCATACTTGGAAAACTTTAGACATACTTCAGTTCTGCAAGGTCTAGACCAGAATCACTCTGCTCCATAAAAAAGTATTTCTACTCAAATAGAAGTCTAAAGCTAGGCATTAGAATAGAGATTCACCCTAACAGAAAGCAGGTGAAGTTATAGATACCATCTGTCTCTGTAAATCTTGCATTCCTTTCTTCATTCTGTGTTTTTAAAATTTATCTTTGACCCTTCTGAATTTCTTTCTCACATGGACACATATTCAGTCAAGCAACTTAATGGTTGGCTTGGTAAAATAAAATAAAATAAAATAAAATAAAATAAAATAAAATAAAATAAAATAAAATAAAATAAAATAAAATAAAATAAAATAA
>VZRU01021075.1:12396-41046 GCA_013398155.1 Pedionomus torquatus | reverse complement strand
GGGGGGGGGAAACACTTTAACACAGAGAAAAACCACAAAGTATCACTTTCCAAGGACTAACTCAACTAGAACCACGGGACACATCAGCAAAGAAAATACATTCCCACGTCACAAAGGGAGGACTGGAAGACATACAAACAAAATTTGCAAAATTGAAGGCAGTGGGGGACTGAAGAAAAGAAAAACCTTTATTATAATAACACCGGAAATTGAGATACCAGAAAAAAGTGCTTTACATGAATGTGACTAGTGTAACAGTGATTGAGGTGAGCAAAACTATGGACAGAAATAAAGTAAATTTAAGCACTTTTTTCTTAGAGCTGAAGTAAAACGAGAGCAAGCTGCATTTCATATGTTGCCCAGATTTTTACCCTCAGTGTAATCATCAAAGAGAGCATAAAATACCGTTTACCGCTCAGCACAAACTTCATAGATTTCCCCAGTACATGGAGAGTTTCTGTCACAAACCACTTCATCTTGAATGTTCTAACAAAATTACTGCCATCATTACAGTGGAGTTTGCATAGTTAAACATAGGCTTCAAAGAATGGTATAATGTTACAGATTGCTATTATATAATGAGGTATTCTCTAAGCTATAATGTTTGGTATTGCCATTAACTTCAATATTAGAAAATATACACATATGATATATGTATTCCATTCCACAGCAACAAATTTAGATTTTGAAGATCTAGACTTTGTTGACGACCGAACTTAAAGCACTAGCTCAACAAAAAGACAAAGCAAAAAGTCTAATATTACAAAAAAAATCTGTTTTGAGAAAAAAAAAATCTAATGAAAATAAAAGTAAACTGCAACTCAATCACATGATTAGAAAGACAAAGTACAACAGAAAGCCAGTCAATTTCCATACATGAAAAAACTCTACAGGATTTTCAGAAGGAATACATTAATAGGTGGCAGGTGCATCTACCAGTTTCAGCAAGATCTGATAACTAAAGTTCTCTAATTTCAAGCCCACTCTGTGAACTTGTAATGTACATCATTCCATCATACCAGATGGATCTGAAAGTTAGACAGGAGTACAAAATGTAAATCTTATATTTAAACTTATGAATAAAGAAAATGGAAATATTCAGGACATGTTAAAAGATGGTCAGTCAAAATAATAAAAATGACCTTCTTACAAAACTGCTTGGAAGAAATACTGTATGGGAACTAGGCCTTTCTTTCCATTGCAAGACATAATGATGAATTCTTCTTATGCCCAAACAAAAATTTGGTACAATAAATAGAATTCAGACTTTACCTAGTCTAAAAAAAAAGTATAATCCAGGCATATTTGGAAAAACTATTTGCTTGGATTACATCTTATTTATAGTTCTTGCAAGACAATCGCTGAGACAATTCAATGTAATAAGAAAGTATAGAACAACAACATAGTATATCATAAGTTAAAAAAGGACTCCATCTGGCAACCATGTAACAAATATTAAAGGACCATTTATAAATGTAACTTTAATTTAAAGTGTTTCTCAATTTTGAGCCTTCAAAAATACTCAGTTTATTTCAATTGGATCAAGTTAGCTTTATAGCATGTATGAAGATACGTAGAACAGCTTCAGGTTATTGTCCAGACATGGTGCCAAAGCTATGCACACTGTATTTGGGATTAAATTTTCCAATCATGGTAGGAAGCTCAGCTAGTAAAAAAAAAAATCTTCGTTTCCAATTCTTTTCTACAGACTCTTACTCACTAACCAGCAACACCAGCAAGAGACACTGGAACAATCCATATGCTTGAAGAGTGGCAATCAGTGGTGTTTTGGATATCCTAAGACATCCAGGACATTTGCCTAGCTAGGTCTGACACAAGATGAATGGAAGAGCTGGAAGAACTGCCCTTCTACAACTGCAGCTGGAAAACTGAGGGAATGTCTCAAAGCACCTAAAATAACACTAGATACCTACACTTGAGGTATCTGACTCATTGTTTTATTATTATTTGTTTTATTAAACTTCCAAAAAAGCAATCTCAATCTGATTAGAATATATGCACAAGAATGAGGTACAGATTATAGGTATAATTTAGTAATTTATGAGTTTAGCCCAAGCACATATATCAAACAAACAAACTGATGGAGGGAGACAGTTTTGTCTTCACGTTGTTGCTGTTAATTAGTGTATCTGACAAATATTAGGTTTATCTGTATTCCTGGCACATACCATTGTTTAGATAAAAATATTTCATTTGGAGGAATATGCTTTGAATAATAATTCTATCCAGATGTTGGTCAGAAGCTTCCAAAATAAAAAAGTTTACAAATGCCAGATCTTATGCCCCTTATTTATTGTCACAGCTGGAAAGCAGAATGCTGTCACCCAAATATCCAGCTTAGGACCACCTGGTTTGTCACTGGGAGATACAGGAGTTCCAAGTTCTGTTATTGAAGGAATACATAAAAATGAATTTAAAGTACAGTTCAACTTGTCCTCAAGATAGTATTAGGCAAAGAGTGTGTATGGGCAGAAAATGACAACAAAATCAAAGATGAGGGCAAGAAATTACATCCCCTCCTCTGGCACCGGCCTCTGTTAATACGGACAACCCATTCATTCTTCAAGAACTCACTATCAATCTTGAAAAGTCCAGTCTGTATTTCAGTTCAACAAGAAACACAAAAGTCTTCACAAAACTATCATGCAGTGTCTGATGTTTTGAAGTAAACTGAACAAGATGCTAGAAGAAAACATTGCTCATCTCTTCCAATTTCCAGTATTGTCTTAGAGAAGCTAGGACTGTACTGCAATGACTCTCACTGACAGTTTTGCTTCAGCAGGGTAATCTGTATTTAGCCAATGGACTTTCAGAAAATGTTCTCGATGAACGTAAGCAATGACAGGAATTAAGAAACACAACCTTTTACAAGCCAAGCCTTTCCTCTTCTGCCAAACCTAATAGTTTTTTATAGAACAAGCATCTTTCCAGATTTGTGCCATTTTGGCCCACAATTTCACAATGCTTAGGACTGTCCTATAAAATCCTCAACAAAAATTTAATTGAAGAAACATGTAATTGTAACTAATCATTTTGAAAATAATAATGAACATCTCAGCAGAATCAGATACAATGTTTATTGTTCTTTACACACATGGTTGATGCTCCAGGCACACATAAATAGTTCTTGAGCAGCTTTTCCACTTTGAAAATCAAAGACTTTTACCATATTATGTAATCATACAAAACATCTCATTCATGAGGAATATGTGCAAAGGTAAGTTAGTCCTCTAAGCCAGTATATACTATCACATCACATCACAATGCAGTTTTAGAACAGACTTTTTCTTTCTCAGTTCCACTTAACATCAGCTTTGAAACCCATATATATAGCAAATGTATAATCTGATACACCATCCCAAACAAACTAATGAAAAAAATGTAATTTTTTGTCCCTCTTTATTCCTATGACTCTCTAATTCTTATAAGGATAGACATTGCCTAATTTTTTGAAGTCACAAAGACAAAGGCAGGCTCCATTTCTGAAATGAATTCATTCTAGATCTCTCCTGCCTCCTATTGAAATCCTGTCAGGTGACCCATGAGGTGTTTTCAGAGAAATCAGTAATGTAAAATCTGGGATAATTCTCAGCTTCAGATGTGTATTTTGCTGGATATACCCAAGTCACTTACTGGGTCATCACAGGAATCCAAACTGAAATACTGATTTCCAGCCTGCAAATGAAAACCCTGTGTCAAAATTACCTCTAGATAGGAAATAGTGTAATTAACCCA
Source organism: Pedionomus torquatus (assembly GCA_013398155.1). Taxonomy (NCBI): domain Eukaryota; kingdom Metazoa; phylum Chordata; class Aves; order Charadriiformes; family Pedionomidae; genus Pedionomus; species Pedionomus torquatus. Next base: position 37,290 of record VZRU01021075.1, on the reverse strand, counting down.
TTTCTATTATAGTTTCACTGTAGGAATCACTAACAAAAATAAAATAAAATAAAAAAAAAGAATAACCAAGTAAAACTACACTATTAGTAAATCTTTGGATTCTATATTTTAATTCAGTTGTTTGACTTCCATTTTTCTTATTGATACTTATATAATAGAGACGTATTTTATTCTTACTGTGAGTTCAGCTAATTCAACTTCTATTGCAAATTATAATCTTCTTCTGACAGATGATCAGAAAGCTGAATGACTTTTTCAGTTCTTTAGGGAATTAAATGTAACAGGGCTTCTCCATATTTTGCATATAAATCATTCTTAGCAAGTTAAGAAAATACGGTTCTTCTATACAGTAATCTTCCTCCATGAGATATAAAAATAGTGATGGAATAAATCAAGAGGCAGTACCAGTCAACAAATGAGTAATAAGTGGGATGTTTATGCAAGAAGCTTGTGGATGCCTGCTTTCTCACTCTGTAACTCTTTCACTTTTGGTCTTTCTAGGACCTAGCTTAGCTCCAGTCTGCTGGTTTACAGTGGTCCCACTGTCACATTTTTCTCCAGTTCATAGACTGTGAGCATGAATGCACTGAAGTGCATTTCTGCTTTCAGTAAAGCTAGTTTAGAAAGCTCTAAATATTTATAAGCTAGGCCACCTAAAATCAGCTGTACCTTCAAGTGCTCTCCCTGTCTATGCCTCCCTGACAATAGAAAGTGAAGAAAAGATGGGGGTGAAAGTAACTATGCAGTATGGGAGCACATTATTTGGGTGGTGGTTCACATTGCATCTCAGACTGTCTTCAGTGCAATATTTGAACCCAAAGTTTTCTTCTTTAGGCAGACAGTAGCAAGATAAAATCACAAACAAGGACTGCTCAGAATTTTCTTCATATTAACAAAGTTCACTTCTTTAGATTTTTATATCATAAATATGATTACTTGGGTGAGAAAAAATAGTGTCTCATATATCATCTTAAAATCTGCAGTAGAAATCATGCCACAAACTAAGACCAGTGAATGTGAAGGATCAGGAAAGAAACCTGTGAACCTGTGATGGCAGAAAAATCCAAAATTTACATTGAGAATAAAATAATTTACTGCACTCTTTTGATGGTCTCTGAAATTAGATCTCACATGTTTGTGCTTGCCAGAAAAGATTAAATCATAAGGTATACAGTGATAATAATTAGCCGGTGATGATAATTCTATGAAGATGAGTGTAATTTGCTCCCAAAAAACAAGTTTACCTCTAAATGTCTTTTCCAACATGATATAAGACATTGCGTTCTCATGTCTACCATTAAAAATATCTGTGAATACCGCTTTGGCAATGGTGAAATTACAGCCTTGGGGTAAATGACAAGTTTTCATTAAAGTAGCCCACAATTTCTGTGCTGATAAATAAGTAACTCTATAGCCTCACATTCATACTTGTAGAAAATTTCCTGTAGAAAAATGTGCAGGTCATTCAAATTAGTGATGTATTGATCTTTTCATTAATAATTGACAACACAGTGTCAACAATTTATCTATCAGACTATTTATCAAAAAAAAATTTGGTCAGTCTGAATTTTTCTATTGCCTATTTTTGCCAAAACACCTCATCTGGAAGGTTCCTAGGGATAGGCATACAATATTAAGAAGGTTGTGGTGGTCCATGAAACACAAGAGACTCTAATAGTGTATTTTTACCCTCTTTCTTGCTTGCTAGACTTCCCTGGGGGATTTCACATCCTAAGGGGATACTCCAACTTTTGTTCTTTAAGAAGTTCTAGATCTCTCTTGCCTCCTATTGAAATAGCTAACTGTACCAAATATTTTTTAAAGCACCATTGGAACAGGAACTGGCTTGCTTATAAGATAGAGTTCTATCATTCTACTCACCAAGCCAGAGAATCATTCTCTATCAGTCATTCTGACTCAGTGGACGTTTAAGTATCTTACAGAAAATTACACATCTTCTACAGCAGTACTTTCACAGAGGTACAAGACTACCATGCTCCAGTGTAATGTACAGAGCATGATTTGGAGAGACGGACAGTTCAGGGTCAAAGATGTGTATATGGGTAGAAATGTCTCCTATTTCTATTTGTACACAACATTTGCTTCATTTTTAAGGTCCATAGCCATAGAACTACTAATAAATACAACAAAATTCCTTGCTCTGCAATACTTAGAAGCTTCAACTCAAGTGTTACTTGATAGCCATGTGACTGGGTCTTGAATAAGCAGTGACAAGTGAAAAGAGATGCACAAAGAAGTATATCAAAAGAGAGATTATTGTTAATGATAAATTTCGAGAGAAAAGCTGTTATTCCCATCCCTTTCAGTTCAACCCCTGGTATAAACTTACTAAAACGTAACCAGGTCATAGTAAGCAAACTAATGTGGTGGTGCCTGTATCATGCCTCTGAAATAAGCAGATTGAAAATAGCCAGCTGAACTGACTGTTTCTTCTGGAGAACGGTAAATGATCTCTGCAATGTCAACTCAGGCCAAGCTAAATTGCAGACCCTTACTGTTGGCAACTGTTTGTAACAGGATTGTCATTCTGGACTTGGTGCTGAATAATTGAATGAGAAAAAGATTAAAACCTCTGATTTAACTTTCTGTACACAGTAAGCTGTTACTTAACTGGTGAAACGACAAGCCCCAAGGCTGCAACTCTGAAGGATATAAGTTACAGCAGTTTACATTTTAAAGTGAGTACAATTTTAGAGGTATACTTAAAATTAAAGCCTTGTTTAATACGTGCAATTAATCACTAAACTTGTAGGGTTGATCTCAAGATTGAGAGTCTCTTCAAAGAAATATATTTTTATTGTCTTGGGATATGTTTCATAGATTTTTATGCATCATTGCATAATAAAAGTAAAATATGTGCTGCAAATATTTTCCAAAGAGCACAACTGAAAATCAGTTATTTGAATGACCACTTTCCAGTTATTCTGAGTGAATGCTTTGTCTTCAGTTGGTTAAGTGAAAACATCCATTGTTGCCATCACCCATCAGGAATGTAACTTGGTATTTAAAGCAAGTAAGTTACAATACTTTTATTTCTGGGTACCGACACAATCTAGCAGTGGTAGAATAAAGCTTTAAACATACTTTTAAAATTTGCTTCTCAGGATGTCTGGTTCAGCACGGTTAGATCCCTGCTAGTCTACATTTGTTTTCTGCACATTGTAACAAAATATGGATAACTGCATAACTAATGTAAGGAGGTATTTACATTAACGTAAGTATTCAGTAGATTAGGGCTTAGGGTGTTTCAAATACTACATTTGTTATCTAGTTATACCTATCTTACTCTTCCAATGCAGCTCAGCAAGAACTACTTTGTAAGATCCAGCACAGGTTTTATTCAAGTCTTGCTGTGTCTGAGCAAGGACTTCAGAATCTGTTAGTCATACCATGTGTAAACACAATAGTCTTGATAGGATTTGGGTAAGAAAGCTGCTGGTTCTTTGCAACAGTATCAAGCTTTAGTATATAAATTCAAGGCTCTCAAATATCTAAGACAAGTTGTTTTTTCCTTAGACTTCCTTTTTGACCTTTTCACTGGCATATCCTTTCACCTTACTCTCTTTTGCAAATAATCTCAACTTTTTCTTGACTCACATCCAAAATATTCTTTTTGAACTCTTTCAGCAACAATCCTTCCTCTGCACAGTTCTATGTTATCTGCTTAGTTTTTCTTGTTTTCTTTGACATTCAGTAATTAGCTGGCCTGGCCTGCGATCAAATATAGTTAGAGCCAAACACATAGAGTGGCTGCCGACATCACCGCATCAACTGCAGGATAGATTTTTGCAGAGCCTTTGGTACAGGGTATCAAACAGACTGTTAATTGATGCTGTTCTGATAAGTTATGTCCATTTTTGCCCTAGTAGATTCTCATAAAGTCCTGGAAAATGTTGTAGGCTGAAAGTGATGGAGCAAAATTACTTACCAATGGAAAAAGTCACATTGTTGAAGATTTTAATTCCCTGATTCTTCATACTGAAAATTTAAATTCTAACCTGTTTATAGCAGGCCAGATTGTGACTAGTTTTTATGCAAAGCACAATACAGGTCTTGGCCCCTTATCCTCCACATCTGCCAAAGTGCAGGATTCACCATATAAATCTCTTGTTCATATTTCCTCTTAAGACTGTCTTGTCCCAGTCCAATTTTAAACAAAAATCAGAAGGTATGATCAATTCAAAGTAGGAAAAATTTGTATCTTAAAGTTATTTAAGGTCTCATTACTCTAGATATACAAATCCAATAGCTCTCCGTGGTCAGTGTAGGAATGTCCAGAAAATCATCCAAGTCAAACAGTCTGAGAGCCTAAAAATTTGTGAGCTAATGTTTTTTTCTCCTTTGTTTATCAGGAAATTAGGCTTATTTATATAACTTAAATTCAGGCATGATCAGCCTTTCTGTATACATAAAGAATTAGATTTGATATCCCAGTAGAGCAAAAAAAAAGAGATCACATACATTTTGGAAAATAAATATACAGCCATTATATTTTTTCTAATAATATAATTATGACAAGGTCTTATTTTACATACACAGTAATTGCACCCTTTGGAGCTGCTTTCATGACATTTCTATCATAAAAAAAGGCTAACAAATTAAGAACTAAAGATATTGCCCTACAAGGAACACCACTGGGAAAGATTTTATTAAAAAAAAAAAAAAAAAAAGTATTAAAATATTATTTCGAGTTTGGACAGATGCAGCCATATTAGGCACTATAAACAGTGTATATCCAAGGAAAGGCAGGAATAATTTAGGTTAATACAGGTCAGTATAAATAAGGGCAATGGGATTATTATTCTTTGTTTTATGCAATAGTACCTAACTGCCTTAAACTGTAGGAAACTGAATTGCTACACACTATCCAAACACAGCAGGTCCTTGCCCTATTGAATCAGATTGGATGTTGAAGAGGAGATATAACAAGTGAGAATAGCATGTGGTGGAGGCTAGCAAAGACAGACACCAAAAAATTGCTTCAATAAGGCATGCCGCTGCGTTGGCTATATAGGAATCCTGCTAAATCGCATACAAATTTAGTGAAATATTGTCCATTTTGTTAATAAATCTGGGTAGTAGCAACCTTCACTGACTTATCTTTTGAAATCAAAGATGAGAAATAGAGATGGGATAGAGGGAATATTTTCCAACTGTGAGTTCCATTGGGAGATTAAATCTTCAAGGAAACAAAGCTGAGGATATTTTTATTTGAAGTCATTTGAAGTTAAAAGAAACACTGTAAAATAATTAGCAGTGGACAACTGGGAAGAACACAGAACAAAATACTTAATAGGGCCAGTTAATAGCCTAGTACTATAAGCAGTCACCTTAACATGCGAGAAAGGAGAACTCTAATGAAAGATGAGAAATGGGAAGGGCAAATACTGAATGTCAGAGCAACAACCAGGAATGAACATGTGTTGGTAGTGTAGTACAAGGAATAGAATGGAAGGAAACAAACAAGGGAAGTGGGGAAAGAAATAGAATCAATATCAAGCCTGGAAGAAAGGTCAGAAGAGAGAAAAAAAAGAAAGTAGCTTACTTTTTTTTGTAGAAAGAAATATGTCCAATGTTTGGGAGGGAGGGAATAATTTAGAACAGAACATGATAAAAATATGAGTTATGTCCTGGAATTTCATCTGAAGTTTTGTGACTTGAGTTTCACTTTAGTTTTAACTTAGTAGATGCACATACTACTCTGATAGAAAAATGGCCCCTCAGCTTATACTGAACTGTTTGTTCTAGATATTGAGTACTCCCTGTAGGTGGTGGAATACTTGAGACTGCTGACTGTCAACACAGAAATCTGACACTTAGTATTAATGAATCAATAAATATGCCCTTTTTGTTAAGTGTAAAGGTTCAAGTTATTTTTGTATCTTTGATTTTTCCTATTCATTAAAAATACAAAGCCTTTCAAAGCATTCCATGTCTAACAGAGATAATGGAGATTTCATTGGCCATTGCCTTGCACATGCTGATACATCTGCTAAACAAAAGTGTCAGAATGTTTACACAGGGGGAATCTGGCCAGCTGAAGGGTGTTCTTCAATCATAAATAATAATATATAAAATAAAGCACTTGTAAATGTTGCATTTAATATAAAAATCTCCAAAAGGTAGTGACTGATGGGTAATTTAAAACAAAAGCACCAGCAGGCAGAGAAACATAACTAAAAGTTAGCAAGGAAAATTCTTGTTCCAAATCTCTAGAGAGCATAGTTGGAATATGGCATGTATTTTTTCAATACAAAGCAATTACAAGTATCTCCAAATAATAAAAATCCATAAAATGTTCTGGTGTTCTGATTCATTTTTTGTTATTAGATAATGTTGAAAAGATACAGCATTGCATGCTGACAGCTCTCTACATCTGATAAGAACACTGGGGAGATATAAATGCTTATGTAATCAAGTGCTGTGTATATTTTAAAATGTACCCATTATTTTTAGTACACTATCATAAAAATTAATATATGAACCTATAAAAACTGAGACTGTGTTTGTCCCTTAAAGAATCAGATTCAGTGCCTGTGTCTATGCTGAAACAACTCAAGCGCAGCCAGTACAATATTTGAAACATCACGAAATAAAATTCAGCCTGTAATGAATGATCTAAATTTACTTTTGCAACCTATTGTTGACGGTGACCATACCAACCACTGTGGGAAACTCACCAATCTTCTCATTCTGATGAAAACTTTAAATCTTTAAAAACTTAATCTTAAAATATTAAAAAACTCAAACGTTAATGGGATTTGCAGTTATTTTGAAAAAAAAAGGATGTCCTGCTTCCAGACTCACTCTATAGAGGCTAATATATAGGAAATGTTATTTTAAATTTTAAAAAGTTTCATCTCATTCAAGTTAATCAAGATGCATTAAGGTGGTCATAAAAAGAAATTACAAATACAAATGAAAAGTTGTTATCAGACTCAATTAATAAAAAATTTAAGCTATAAAGAACGGTACAGTAGAGAAAATGTCTTCTGTTTAAATTTGGCTTTGGACCACATTATAAATTGAATGGCAATACATTTAGATTTTGCAACTATAACTGAAAAAAATATTCTTTAAAATATTAGTAAAGCACGTTAACTAGGTTTAAAAAAAGGCTTCTTTCTAGATCTTGAAGTAGATACTCATTAGAAATCTTCATTCAGGAATAATACATCTGATAGGGTTTTCCTGGCATTAGTACTAAGATTAGTGGTATTCAACATTTTAATCAACGATCTGGAAATGAAAATAAAATTAGAGATGATAAAATGTGTGGAATCCATGAAGTGTCTGACTAGAAGGAAGGAAGTGACATGACCTGGATTACTTAGCAAGCTTGGATCATTAAAATTTTATTTCACCCTTGCGAAATTCAGAGCTATAAGTTATATAGGAAAGAATGTAGATTTTATTTATGAAATAGAGGCTCCATCCTGCAGAGTAATGATTAAAAAAGATTTAGAGTCACAATGGAGGGAACACTTGCATTCCTTCTGCTATCAACAGAAGGCTAACAGAGTGAATACGATATTCAGGCCACAAATAGGGAGAAATGACTAGAAATAAATGGGGTTATTATTTTGTGTAACATTTCTGAGATCAGGCCTCCAATACTGCCTAGAGTTTGGATGCCCATAGTTTCACTTCATTTGCAAATCTGGAGAAGGTAATGCAACAGACATTAAGATGATAGAAAGAGAGGCAAATGTGCCTTAGAGTGAGAGGTGAAAGACTGCATGTAGATCCACCCATTTAAAAAACAAAACAAGAAAAAGGCTGAGAAGTTGCTTATCCAGAAAATTCTGATTAACAAAAAAGGTATGGTATGGAGAATGGCTGAAGCTGAATGGAGACAAAATTGGAAGTAGGACACATATTTTTAACTGTGATTAACTATTTGAACTGCTTATCCAGAGAAATGGTGTTTTTTCTTTCCCCTGATATATTTACCCTAAGGCTGGAAATGATGGTTTGGACAAACAAATTATTTGACTTGGCATGTCAATAAAAGAGAGTAGTGAAGAGGACAGTGGTATACAGAACAGACTGAAAGATGCAGAGACTTGTAGCATTATTTAAAAAAAATTTAAAAATCTATTCTGCCCATACTTGTATTGAGAATGACTAAAATAATGAACCTAAGTAGGGTACACAACTGCAGTCTCTGCTAAATCACTGTAGACCCAGACTATCCAATGTTCTCCAGGGTCTCAGTAGGTGTGGAGCTTAGGGGATATTCATCCCTTTTCTGGCACAGCTGTGGAAACTCCCTATTCTAGTAGAGCTCCTTCAGAGTACACGGCAGTTGTAGAAATCATTGCTGTGGAGTCAGAGATTTGTCTTTCTCCTTCTCTTTGGCTGCTCCATATCCCAGTACATAAACCAATGCTGGGAGGAAATGGCTTAGACTGAGCTGACTTCAAAACAGAACTGTATCTGCCCCTCTTTGCTTTTCATCAGTTTTATTTCAGTGTTTTAGTTTCTAATGGCTTCAATAGTAAATGCAAAAATACTTTTGAAGGTTAGAATTTACTGTCTACCTCTGATCAGAAAGATATATAGATCATGAGAAAGAACTTTCACAAGTTTTAGAAAAAATTAGGGGAAAGCTTGAGCATCTTAAAATAGCTATAAAATCCTCACTGCAAGGAGGAATTTAAGCACATGGCATAATGAAAGAGTTTGTCATTCTGTAACACTGCTGTCTTTTTAATTTTTTTTATATTTTGCTAGCTAACAGTATCTCAGATATCTTCATTACAACATTTTGACTCTAACAACTAAAGGAATATTTTATTACAGTAATATGATATTGAGTGAACTGAACATAAAGGATGTCTGGGAGCAGTGAGGTGTCATTCCTTAAAATTACTTGCTACATAATATGCAATCAGTTCTTCATCTGTGCAATTTGTACCATTTGTTCTGCCTCACCCTGCTCACACCTCATTAGTTCAAAGAATTCAGATATAATTCTTCCCACTGGAAAAAGAAAGATTTTAATCATTAAGCTGAATTAAATACAATGCCTTATATTTCCTTTGGTGGACAAAACACAGAATTTTTTATATACACATCTGAGAACTTCTGCGCTTAATTACTTCATAATACTTGACAATACCCTTTTAACTTTCTGGATTAAGAAGAGTATACAAACTAATCTTTATTAAAAATCCTGAAAATAAATGTGAAAGCAAATTAAATTATTCACAATGAAAGTACAGATGCCAATCACACAAATAAAGTGCACAAATTAATTGGTACTGACAACCACTGATATCTCAAATATGGTCTATATACTTAATGCAATTTAAAAGTCATAATTTATTGATTTTCTATATATGTTTTATATTTTCAACAGCAATAGAGTCTGAATTATAAAACATGCTTCTGAATAATAACGCCTTTATTATTCTTAACCATATCGGGACAGGAAAGTAGAAGTATAGTTCCATTGAACTTCTTAGAAGCTACCTTTTTATAAGCGTTAGAACACTGGCCGGCAACTAAAGAGACAGCAAATTAGAAAGGAAATCTTCAAGAATGTTTTTTTTTCCATCTTACCTACAAAACTAACTGCATTTGCCAATAGGAAGTCTTTCATATGTGACTCAGCAAGCACAAGTAAGATAGTCATTCTTACAAAGAGTTATAAGCCAAATTATTATAGGTGTCAAATACCTGAAACTCCAATATACATTTTTGCATGCTAATTGATCACTCTTCTCTGATTAGACTACCAGTTAAATCCTGTTTTCTTCATCCTTTTAGTTCCTGAGAAGTTCTCTCATTGAGTTTAATGGAAATGATAAATGTTCACTTCATTAGATAATACATTAACATTTTAGCCAAAAGGCCTAAGTGCACTACCTGATTGGAGGTATGTTTTTTATGCCTTAATAAAGAAAAAAGACAGTATTTAAGCCCATTACTTGAAAGGGAAAGAGAACAAATTAAGAGGAGGCTGACACATGTTGCTTTCTCTAGCAACATTTTCATAAAATTTATTAAATTTCATAAGATTACAGGTGTGCATGTCAATAGGAAAAGAAAAAGGGTTGCAAGTACTTTGAAGGGCAGATTCAGAGTCAAAAGTTATCTTGTAAAATTTTAGTTATAATGCAAAATGATAGTAATAGGCAAATCCCAAGTTCACAAATCAAATTAAATAAATAAAAAATTGGGGAATAACTAGCAGATAGCAAATTGGGAAGTTAAGTGAATCCCAAATGATTCAAGTCAAGAACATAGTAAAATAACTCTTGTGTCAAAATCATAAAAAATTGTTGTGTGATGAAACCTCAGCTGAGTTGAGGCATGCATAGTTTCAGGTGTTGTTGTGTAGGAAAGATGCAGCCATGCGGGAAATCATTTGGAGGAGAACAATAAGATAATACATTCAGAAAACACAGGATCTCAGGGAAAGTTGAAGGAATTTATTCTATAAAAAGTGACACTAAGACACATCTTTCAGTCTGTAAAGAGTGGTTGTTAATAGTACAGCATTCAGCTAATTCTTCACAGTAACAGGAAAGTTTAATTTCCTCCCAAAAAAAATTAAACGTAAAGGAAAATCAAGTTGGATACTAGGAAAAACCTTCCAAAACTGCCAGCATCAGGAAATTCTGAAGCAGTTTACTAAGAGACATTTTGTTTAGTTTACTCAGACCTGGTTAGACCAGCTGCTCTATAATTAGGAGCCAAAACCCCAGCTGGAGTCAGAGCTTTCCTTATCCAGTACGAACAAGCCCAATGGGTGGTCAGCTGCTGCAGGGGAAGGCAAGGCAGAAGTCACACAGGGAAGCAGACTTACAAGCACTGAGGTCTGAGAACTGCTGCTTTAGACAAACAGCTACATTTCTAAGGATCTATCTGATTGCCTAAATACGCTCCAGTCTTCTTCAACAAAGCAAGTTAGATTAGATCTGTAATATCTCCAAACAGCTCTGTGAAGCAGATGTCCTTGAGGCCTCTGTTCACCCTACATCTAGGATTTTAGACAATGTGCATCAGTAATATTAGATCAGACAAAAAAGATAAATCTGCTGCCCTTTACAATGATGATAGATTATATTTTTACATAATCGTGCAGAATATCTCAGTAGTTAGTCAGTATAAAGTACATCATGTTGTTTTCTAATGTTAATGAGGAGGAGAAATGTTGTCATGTTGTATCATAGTAAAGAACCTTCTGTTTTATCATTGCACCATTTTGTGAGCTCTGAAAATACTATTTCACTATACACAAAAAAAGTATCTGTAGTTAGAACCGTAACATGTCCAAGAGAAAACCTGAATCTTCCAAAATATAATTGCAAAGCTTCCTAGCTGCTTGTCTAGTTTTGTCAGCTTTTGTTTCTATTCTGCAGGCTGCCAGTAGCAATTTACTATTAGATAAAAATACATGGGGATCTGCAAAATGACATATGTTATCACAGAATTATACAATAAACCAAGTTGCAAAGGACTGCAAGAGGTCACTTTGACACCTTGGTCAAAGCAAGGCTAGCTGCTCAGAGCCATATCCAATCAAGTTTTGAATATCTCTAGGAATGAAGAATCCATATCTTTACCTCCCTGTTCTACTATCTGCAAGCAGTCCCTTTTTTGGAATAAAGTCTCATTAAAATAAGATGGACACTGAACAATTATCAGTACACACCAGTCTGTTTTAACAGGCTGTGTCTTTTTTACCTTTTGCAAGGCCTGAATATTTGGTTCATCAGGAAGGTTGAAGACATCCAACCTTGTCTTACAGTTGTTCACTCCTGTGGATTTACTCAATATATCTTTTTTGGGCAGTGATAATTAACAATCAAACTAAGGCAACTCCACAGGGCTGCTCATAATTAATAATAACAGAGGAAAATTTTCATCACTAAACAGGTATGGCTATCCTCTTTTATTGTTGGGCTTAAATAAGCCTTAATTCTTTAAAGGCAAGGTAGGGAATAAGCTGTGAATTTTTAATTGTTATTCAATGTTAAAAGGAACTTTTTAAACTACCTTTTTTTTTTAATTGTGTGCCACTAAATGCCATCAGCCACATTGTTATTATTTGTGCACCATATTGACCTTAATAAAACCATATATCACAGTAAAATAAATTGCAAATTTCATCCAATTTGTAAGTCAAGCCACAATTGCACTAGATTTCATAAACTCAAGGTTGCTGTCTAAAAAATTTTCTAAATATCCTATTTCTGAGGTTCTGTATTTGTAAAGAATGCTGGCACACACTGAGTCAGCAGTACTCAAATTGTACTCACAATGTACAAAGCTAAGCATGTGTCTTACAATTCACCCTAGCATCTGGACCCAATTCAAAACAATGAATTGCATTTACTGTATAATAGGGAAAGAGAGGAAGAGAGATGAATCATGCACGTTGTCAGAGTTTATAAGTGTCCAGAATTCAGTAGTTTAAAAAAAAAGATGTTTTTGTCTATGACTGTAAATAATAATCTCTCACTTTTTTTCTAACATATCCATTTTTGCTGGTCTAATAGATAAGTAGCATCTAAGCACCTCGAGGAAGGATTTCAGAGATGGTAGTATTGCTGAACAGTGAAATTATTACAGTAAGAAACTCTATATATATCAGAGTTTAGCTTTAAAAAAAAAAAAAGGGGAGGTGGGGGGAAGAAAAATTGAGGAAGAAATAAGTGAGAAGAGTTGTTACAGTTTTGATAGCTTGATTAACAGAGGGATAGACAGTGAAATCTCACAACAGGAACGGCACTGTAAATGTTTTCTCATTTTAGGGAGCTTCTCAGTGAAACACAAGACAGAAAGGTATGGAACTGATACTGAAGTTTCTGCAAAATAGCACTCACAGATTTCAGCCTGAGAGAAAATGTGTATGTTAAACAAGTAGATGGTCTGAGCCTATGAAGAGTATCTGAAATGTTAGTGATGTTTCACATGTTACTGTATAGATGTAAAACAATAGTAGGACATAAAAAATGCATCCTTGGCCTCATAGACAAAATGTTGGAGAAATAGAAAAGACCTTCAAAAGCTGGTCAGAATTTCCATTTCCAATTTCAAAAGTGAACATATCCAGATACGGTAGGTGTAACTAATGGCGAGAGCACATGAGTGGGAATCAGATCTTCTGAACTGTATTCCCTGGTATTTATGAGCATAATCAAACATTTTATTTTCCTATAAGCTTATTTGTAGAACTGAAAATTGTGGAGATGGACTGTTTAATACAATTGAGGTTTCTAAATAAAGTGAGCCCTATTTCAACTGCTTTCTTCTGCAAAATTATTGTTGTTACTCTCCTGTGTAGTGCAAATGGCTTTTGATATTCTAAGGCACGTTCCATTACCAAGGTTTGTGCTTGTGCTCTCAACACTTTCACTGCAATAATACAATACTTACCTCTGGCTTCCACAGAGGTACAAATAAATTCAGAGTATTTTTTCTAATAACTGTATAAACAAATATTAAATAACATGGGATTGGTGTGCAGCATGTAACAGAAGTATTACACAGCTGTTTTCACTACTAACAGGCACACTGCTCTTTCAGGATGATTATCGTTTTTCTTTCCAACTGTACCAGCATGAAAAAAAACTTCTAATTTTTAATTCTCTGGTAGGCAAGAGAGGTATCCTGAGGTTGCTTTATTAAAGTAAAATAATCTAGAGGTGAGAAGGAGTGTTTGGATATTTTAGGAGGGTTAGGATAATTTTATGTATTTACATAAAAAAGACACTTTTCATGTTCTCCCAGAGGATAATGTCTTAGTACTGCAACCAGGGAGATAGTTATTTCTTTTGCTTGGAAAGCACTTGTCCATGCAACAGCAGTGAAAGTTGCTGTTTCAAATCTGCTTAATGACCCATGGTATAGAGAAAAAGTTATGAGGAACTGGTTATTGTCATTTAGGGGAATTACTGAAAAAATATACTTTAACATATGAAATATAAAATAATTCCAGACAATTCTTCCTATATAATAACATACAAATTTGCATTCAGTTGTTATTTGGCCTCTCTCCTGGGCTCAGTACTCAAGCAAAGTTCCCATGATTTCTGGGGAAGCAACTGGCCGGAACTGTTTTTCTGCAGGTTAACCAGAACTTACTCCATTAAACCCTGCACTTCATAAAGCACTCCAATATTGAGCATAAATCACAAAGTAGACATTTCAGATAAAACAGAAAAGCTTTCAAATACAGAAATAATATTTAAAGGCTAGCTATTCTATAAGCTCTTATTAGGTATAAAGATTTGTAAAATTAAAAATAATTTATTTCAATTGATCAAAGAAATACTGTCTTTAAATGTTTGCTCTAATATATATTCAAATTACACAATATGAATTTTTCTTTGGTCCTTTGTAAAATGGCATTTTCTGCATTTTTCAGCCTTTAATCAATAACACCCTGCTGTTACTGTTGGCCTCTTTTGTGGAAGAGATGAAACTGGGATTCCCTCCAGAAATACTATTCCTTAACCTTAACAGAATTCCTTAACTGGCGAGAGGGCAATTCTTGGTGTTCTCCCTTTGAGCTGAAGGAGTTGCCTCTGTTGCCCTACAGAATGATGAAAGTGATGAGAGCACAACTGCACCTCAAAATGATTCCAAAAAGTAAGTTGTGAGGATTTTTATGTTCTTGTGGGGGAGGGGGGCAAAAAGAACAGCCTGAACTTGCTGTCTCACTCCATTCTTCAGTGCTTAGGATGAAAACAGAGAAATTGTTCTGTAAGCCCCATCTTCTGGTCTTTCAGTCACACTCATTTTGCAGTTTTATTTATTATGGAACTGAAGAAATATAAATTACAAAGTTAATTTCTTTCTTTGTGGCAACCCTTAGAGCTAATAATCCAATTCTCCAAGTTTAAGAACGTCTTTTTTAATTGCACTGACAGCTGTTTTTTTCAGGTATTTAGCTATTCTTCTCTGTTCCAAATATTCATATTCAATGAGAAAAAAAGAAAACAGGATTTTTTAATTATTACATATCCAAAGGTAGGCATAGCACTACTGTGGTACTTGCCAAAGGTGCCAAAGCTGGTACGATCAGTGAGCTGTCTAATGACATTATTTTTTTTAAGTTTTTTTTTTAAATGCCCTCTTGTAATACAAACAGATATATAATAAATGCTTCAAATAATACTTCAGAAAAAAAAAAAAAAAGGTTTATAATTTACTACAAAATGAAAACTAGTGCATAATCTAAACAATATGATTACACCTTGCCTTCCTAGCAGTCTCCAGTAAATTCATAGCAGGACTTCATCAGTTATGAACCAGAAAACATAAACCTAAGCTACAGCATGGCTTTTATTGCATACCTTGTCACTCATCTATTATAATCATGAAGGCCTGTTATGCATCTTGACATAACTGGGCATTAATAAAAATAGAGCTGCATTAGTTCTGCCTTTACAGATGTTTCTGGAATGCATTGATATTATTTTGGCACACTGTTTTAAATTGCAGATATGTACTCTGCTGTAATGCAGTTGAATTTTTCTTCATATAAACCACTTGTGCTTAAGAGAGCGCTAGGTAAACATAAGATTAAGTGGTTTTTGCAGCAGGTATCAGACATTACAAATAGTTTAAAGTTACAATCTTTTATGTTCCAAATTAACAAGATATTTTTCTTTTTCACTGTATAGATCATGCTACTATCCTTCAACACACTGTGGAGTTTTCATATTGCTTTCCTGTTTGGCAATACACTGATGTGCTTTCTCTTCTTAAAAGCTTCCTAGTTTTCTTCCTCAACAAACTACTGAATGTTATCAGGCAATCATACAAGTATTTTCTGCACATGAAAGATGTACAAATAATTTGCAGATTCCAGCATTAAAGGCCCTGTTTTGAGATTCTCCTGAGAAGGAAATAAGGTTTTATCTTAAACATCTAAAAATGTAATTATATCTGCAATAAGTATACTACGATTTTAATGTTCCACTTTATTATGCATCTTTTCCTAGTGAAAACCAAGCTTATAATCAGGGTAGCAGCAAGAATCAATATAAAATGCTTTACTCTGATTACTTTTGGCTAAGTTCTGGTTATCCATGTTTTACTTAATTTGTGCCAGTAACATGCTAGAAACCCCACCACAGTGGGGCTCAGAGATAATAATAGTGCATCTCAACTTGCCACAACAGACCTTGAATGACAGTTACACTGTTTCCTGTTTTCCAGTGGTACAGTAGCTATTAGAATATATGTTCTTTAGAATCTGGAAGTTGCAGATTAAGGCATGGATCACTGTGGCAAGTCCACTGCCAAAACAAGCCAAAATATTTTTCTGATTAGCCATAGCTAGAAAAAAAGTATCATTTATCACTGCCTGAGATGGATGACAATTGCACACTAATAAGCTGCATAAATTCTTAACCACAGTTGATTATGAACAGAAAAATATTTACTTGGTGAAGAAAACAAGCTTGAAAGTAAATATAATGACAAAATGCAAGATATTTCTGGTGCAGAAGGTGCAGATACTGTCTTTCACTTCCTGAAGACCTCTCATGTAGTAACTTCCATCTGATCAGTTTTGGGCTTTAGCTCTTCTGCCTGCATCTAATTTCCCCATCATGACAGCTGCTAGCAGAAAGGAGAATTATAGCATCTGAGACTCTGAATGGAAACATTTTCAAATCCCATGGTATAATTGTTCTGTTGAAAATTATAGCTAGTGGCAGCTCCAGCAGTTTGCCGTAATGAAAAAGAGGAAAAAAAGCTATTCACAAAATCCTGAACTGACAAACACAAATCTGATGGACCTTCGCTGGGGAACACAACAGGAGTTCTGGTCTTCATTTGGTAAGCTTCTACTGCAGATTTTCTGTACTTTCTCAAAACATTCCTGTGTTACCTCAAGCCCTACAAATTTTTATTGACAACTTGTGAAGGATGCAATAAGATGCCTGTTATTTTTGTAAGCCCTAGGCCCTATGACAGGTAAAGAAAGTCCATTTGATGCTCTCCCTTGCTAAAAGTTCTTTATTCTTCTTGTTACCAGATAAATCTACAATATAGTATAACCTTGCCACCAGTGTTTTCACAAGTGGTTATATTTCACTTTTTGTTTAATTTGGTCAGATTTTTTGAAAACGGATTTGAAACACTAATCCAGTGATGAAAAAACTTCATTTCCCTTTCTTTTCTGCTACAAAACACTTTTTTGAAAGCATCATCTCCATTGTAGCCATAGTACATAATTCAGATCTTCAAATATTTGCTATATTTATTAAAGCAAAGTTTTAGTCAGCATTACTTTATATACTACATTCTACATTGGATTTTGCAAAAAAGCTTTAAAATAGCAATAGACTTTCCCTTTGGAAAATAAGTGCTATCTGCTTGTTTTCTTCCTGCAGTACATACTTCATATGATCCCCACCTACTATGTGTGTTGATTCTCTAATGGGAATATGCCTATTTTGGGACTAGTTTAAAGTCATGGGGTGCAGCAGCTTCATTGGAGTTGGCTTTCTAGTCTCTGCTTCACTGCACTGTTATCCCAGATAACGACATCAATGTGTGTATGTATCCTAGCTCTGTATAAAGTATGCTTCATTTCCTCTGATTTTTCCAAAAGAAAGCTCAGAGTCATAAAAATGAGTAACTTTTTTTTTCTTGATATGGAAGTCTCTAAAATCCCTAAGAACAGTTCAGATGTGACAGATTATGTTAAATAGTTACACGAGTTGGGTAATTTAGCAGTGTGCAAAATGACTAAGGAAAAATTATCCAGGGTTAACAATTCTTTATTAAATACAGAACTATGTGCAAGAAAAACAACCAGTGTTTTGGATCCCAGACTGGGATGGTGCATGGCTCTGTGCAAGTTTGCAAAACTGATAGAAATGAGAGAAGCAGGAGAAGGCTGCCTTTCTTTGAACCACTTTGCCTCATTTCCTCTGGCATGATGGCATCACTTGCACTTTTCAAAAGAATACCCTCTTTGAAGTCTGCCATATCCAGACATATCACACACACATCTAAGACAGATAAAGAGATAAGGGAAGGTAAACAACCTTTCTCCTGAAAAGAAGACCTTCCTCGGTTATATCCCATATGTGCAGTTCTGTCTCAAGAACTATTTGCATCCTTGGAATTTTCCCTGCACTATTATTTCCAGGATGAAAGATCAGTAACATTATAGGACAAAGAAGTTTTTGAAGAGTCTGCATTCTTTGAAGGGACAATAAAAGAACCAGCACACAAGTTCCATTCCTATCACTGAATAATGACTCCTAAGCTACTCCTAAAATCCCCTCTTTGGTATACTCAGTCTTTAATTTTCTTCCCCCTGTATGAGACCACATGCAGTTTAGAGCTCGCTTCAAACAGACCCTAGTGAGATTTTCAGTATTTTTATTAAATTTTGAACAGAGTTTGTGTAATGCACGCATGGAAAAAAAAATAGCTCTACGTCTCAGACCAGAGATAGGCTGGAATATATAACCCTACCAGCCACCAGTCCCAAGTTATACAATTCTGTATTCAGAAATGGCTGTACAGAATATTGCTTTGTTCCATTTTCAGAGAAATCCATGTGCAACTTCAATGATGTTGGTTTGTATTGTGTGTGCTGCATGTGCTTGCTGACTAAAGCAATCATTTCACTTGCCATTTAAGTGCCAGAAGCTTGTTTTTTCAGTCTGCACATGTTCTCCACAGGTCTTTCCATCATGTTAGTAATCTTTTATTTGTTAATCACATTGAGAAGACTGCTGTTAAAGTAGAGCACTGCAGAGATCCCAGATGTTTGTGCACAGAACTTCCAATGCCCTCTAGTGTTTCTTGCTTGCAAATTAAAATTTATAGTCTGAAAGTTTGCTAGCATGGTTGGCTAGCTGCATTTTTAAGTCCCTCTGTGGATATTGAAACCAAACCAATTGTAAATACAGCCATATCATGAAACATAGAAGTTTCAGTGAAGCTGTCCTTAACTGAGGTAGGCTGTGGAATGTTATCAGTGTTTGAAATTTAAAAAGTGAAAAGCAGGACCCCCAACACCTCTTGCAAACTCTAAGACCTCATTTATTGGTAAATCCACACGCAGGGCATGCTTGCACAAGAAATGTGATGTATCTACAGTCCGATAGTGAGAAAGAAGCCATGACACTACCTATAGCTAAGGAGTGAACTTTCCAGATGTTTGGGGCACCGGATTAGATAGCTCTGTCCCTATAGTGCCATAGACTGCTTTCAGCTGTGTGATCCTATGAACTGGATCAAGATGACCAAGTCCATCTGTTATAGGGAGGAAACTGAGGAAGTAGGAGACTGTATCAGACCAAAATGCCTTGATAAGATGGAAGGCAAACAAATAGCTGGGATTTCAGAGACCAGAAAAAACTAAAGTTTTGCAATAATTTGAGTAGAATTGTGTTATCTCAGTAAGAGAGAGCAGTTGTAAACAACTCTGTGATTGTCCTGAATTTCATCTGTGAACATGGTGAGAAACAGCATGGATGCAGGAAGACAACCCAAGACGTGGCACAACATATTTATAAAGGTTTTTCCCAAATGACAGAAATCATAAAGACTACATTATAATCAAGATTGTGATATCTCACTAGAAACTATGTAAGAAATAGCAACCATAGACCTGTGAATGCTTTGATTTCCTGATATACAGCACAGCAGTAGTAATGTATCATTACAGCACTGTGCCCGAGCTAACCAGTTCTGATTGCACTTTTAGAGTCAAGCAACTATCTCATACAGTATCGCTTTTATTGTGTAAGCTTTTGGCTTGGTAGCTGAGAGATCTCTACCTTCCTGCTTAGTGCACTCATGCCCTTAGAATGTCTTTACATGAGCTTGCTGTTCAGCATTTTCTGAACATAAAGGTGCTTAGTTCTGCCTCATTTATCTGGAAAATACTATGTTTAGTTGTTTTTAATACTTCAAATACTTAAAATTGAACAAAACAAATATTCCAAACTCTGTTGTGACAAACTCACAAACCTTCTCCTAATCATTTATGACAATTTACCTAGTTACTGGCTTGTTTGTTTTATGAATGTATTAGTGTTTATTCTAAGGATGTATTTGTTTTATAAAAATAATTTTCTTACTTTAGAAAAAAATATACTCAAGCCATTTTTAAAAAGTAGCGTAATCAAAACAGAAATACACAAGGCGGTGTTTATGAGACAAAGTGATCATAACATTACTATCAGTCACTGAGGAGGAACAAATGGTAAACTGCGACACAAACAAACAAAGCATCAAGCAGAAATAAGCCTTCTTGTTCTTTCATGTTCTCCACAGTAAGTAGCAGTCAACACCAGTTACTCCTTTTACCAATATATAGTTTTATGGGAATTAGTCATCCAATAGCTTCAGCATTGAATAGTTTCAGCAGGAACAAAATTAGGCTCAGTGTTTTTCCCAAGTTGTTTTTTGTCTACCATTTAAGGGCAAGTTAGCTTAGGAGAGAGGTAGCAAAGCATTGGAGGAAAGGTTTTCTTCTCCATTTTAATGTTGAGATCTTAGTTTCCTTTTATTGTTTGTGCAGTCTTCATAATCAGAAAGCTTTAAGAGTGGCGGTGCAGCTGGAGACTGAAATATAAGCTCTAATTCTAGGTAGCTTTAAGATGTAGCAGGAATTTAGGGTCCCTGCTGGGATGTAACATACAAACAACTTTTTATATGCTTCATGGGATTCAGTTGAGGACTGTGTAAATATCAAGCAGTAAATAGATTACTTAATAACAAGAAACTATTTTTAATTATTTTCAGAAACAAATATATAATGTCTAGAAATTGAATTTTTAGGGATACATCCTCAGGTACTTAATTTCCCATTGATTTGGACAGTTTTGAAGTCTTTTCAGGATGTAAGTCTTAACCTCTATTATACTTCTAATTCTGAGCACCATGAGGAAGCCCAGAAATAATTAGAAAAAAAAAGAAAAAGAGCAGTAAAGTTCGCTTTTAGCTGTAGTTCTTCATCATCCTCAAATCTACACCAGTTGAAGAAAAGTCTAGAAAACAGTTTTTAATGAATAACTTTTAAGATGTCCAGAATATTTAAGCTACAAGAGGAACTTTTTAAAAAGACCATAAAAAATGGTAATTAATGGATAAAGATTAAAAAAAAAACAAAAACCAAACAAACCACAAATAAGAAAGAAGGGCCAGAAAGCATTAATAATAGATGCAGTAATTAAGTTATGTACCCAATCATTTGACCTGAAATGATGATTATGAAAGGCAGTTGTTTATCTGTACAGTAATAACCTCAAAAAATTGGAATTGATCATAAAAATATTGCTCAGCACCAGGTGGTGCTATTTGCTTTTTTAAAAATCTGTGCGCTACTAAAATATTTACTTTCTAAAAGAATAACCTCCTATTAAAACTAAATGAGTGAGAAAAGTACCTATTTCTCAAGTCAATTGTGCCTGCTTTCAGTGGCATTTATATATTTAAGAAGAAGGGAATTCTCAGCACACATAATAGGAAAATTTAAAACATCTTTAGCTTTTAAAATAATCCTACTTACCTCATGAGTAAACTAGTTATATAAAATTTTTAATCCATAAAAACTATATAAGCTTTGCTGAAAGCATATTTTTATGCTTTCACACATAAAAATAGTTTAGCTTAATCCAAAAGGGCTGGCTGCAAGATGGCACATAAAAAGTATGCATATTTGCTTGTAAATGTTTAAATTACAGACAGACTGCCTAATCAATATTCCACAATTTTCCTTTCCTTGACAGTTAAATAAGTTCAATACATAAACTTAACATTGTTATTATATGAATATATGACAGGATTATTTTTGCCGCAGGTTACTGTAGATGATTGTGACATACACTGTATTGCCAGCCCCAAATCTTAATTAGCATAACTCAAATCACTAACCATTAGATTTTGGTTTTAATTATGAGATTTGAAAATAATAAAAGTATGTTTTTTTCTTCTTAGGTAGTACTAATAACACTGATTTTTTAAGGTCTACTTTGAAACCACTAGGGTTAGGCATAGGAATAATTTTCTTCAGAATGAAACTGGATTTTCACGTCTCTGGAAGCTTGACTCACAAAAAAAATTGCTTATTTTTGTAAAAATGAAAAAAATCGAGAATAAAGTATTTTAAGTAAAGTTTTTGCAAACAAAACCATAATGTAACAATATCATGCTGTTCACCTTGAATGAGACAGTCAAACAGGCCCACTTGCTGTTTGAAGGAAGAAAAAAAAATGAAAGGAGTGAGTTAGCCTCCAGAAACTCAGACAAGTCCAGAAGATGGGGAAAAGAGGGAGAGAGCCTTAAAAATCAGTTCTAGAAAATAAATCTGGGGTCAAAGTGCAAGTATTTCTTTATTATTTAGCATGTTTGCCAGATATTCATATAAAACATAAGTTGCCTCTTTTTATGGTTCTCATCTATTCCTCAGAAGACCAGATGGTTACAAACAGTATTTACAGACAAATTTACAAGACCTTTATCAGCTTTAGTTTACAAAATCTAATTATGCTTTATCAGTCTTTGCAATATATCAATAGCCTATTAATTTTTAGGATAGCTTTTTCAATTATATTTAGACTCCTCATTAGCACAAAAAAAACGTCTTAGAGGAAGTCATAAGAATCTAGCAAATTATTTTAAAGGTCATGAGGTAGCCACATGTTGCCACCTTACTCCCACTGTTCTATGAACGGAAATGTCTTTGCAGAGGAGAACTGTTAGATTGATATGAACTGAGTGCTACTATCCTATGCTGCTCTTCACTTTATCACTGACTCCTTGGACTAATAGTTTACTTGTGAACTATTAATTCTTATTTCCTGGGGTTCTTGTATTGCTGACTTCACCAGTTTGTCAAAAGCATTGCCTTTGTGGCTGCTTTTGAAGAGACCTCAGAATTACAAGGGATTTGTTTGACAAATACACTGGATTTTCCCTCTTGCTACTGGAAGGATAAACTAAAGGCAGACATGGTAACACACACAGTATTTAGCACCCCTGCACTCCGAGAAGGACAGATCATTAAACTCAGCATAGCAGAGCTAAATCTTCTGCTCTCTGCAGTGCAGTGCTGATATAATACAAGTGACTTAACAGGACAACAACTTCAGGAACCTATACAGACATAAAAGAAGGAGCTATTCTTTAAGTGATGTAATAACATGAAAATTTCTGTGTGTGGTTTGTTTTGGTTGGGGTTTTTTTGTTGTTGTGTTTGTTTGTTTGTTTTTTGTTTTTTTTTTTTTTTTAATGTGCATCTAGCCTCAATTAGAATAAATCCAGAAATATAAGTAAATTCAGAAATTAGAAATAATCCAGAAGTGGATGTCCATATTTGATCCTGACAGAAGTGAAAAGTATAGTATTGGTTGCCTGTGCTTCCTGTAATATTGATAGCCAGTTGTGGAAAAGAAGCAGAGCCTGGAAACCTCTCCTTGGCACACATACCCTACCAACCTCACCTCTCAATCTTTTAAACACAGCAACAGACAGGGAGTAGCAGCCTGAATATGCATCTTGTCCTGAGTGAAAGCCTATCCTGCTATCTGACAACAAATATCCTCTCCACAAAATTGCCATCACTCTCCACCATTAATCATCCAAAGATCAAACAATACTAGAAATAAACCACTACAGGCATGAAGAATAGAACAGGAGAATTTATGCATATTCGTTCTTTATGGGTCAGGATTCTGAAGAACTATAATCACTAATGCAAATCACTACTTTTTCCTAAGCTTTGCAGTTATTCCTAAGTTTTTAAGATAGTAGAAGCATATTTGTGAATGAACCCACTTACCAAATAAGGCATTGTAACACAGCACAGAACAATCTAGTGCTAATTGATCAGTTTCCTTTATGGGTTTTCATCCCTTGTATAGCCCCTCCTTGCCTACTACATCAAAAAATAAACCTCTTATTTAAAAAATAAAAGGTAAACTAGATATTAGCCAATCAGATGGGGAAAAAATATATCTTTAGACTACTAAATCTCAAATCTGTGTTTTCAGATGAGTGGAAAATGTGGTCTCTGGTTCATCATTCCTGGATCCCCTCAGTTACCCTAGCTTAATGCAATAGATATGTGAATGTGACACTCAGCTGCCACAGTTCATAGCTTGGCATAACAAAATAAATGGAAGTAGGTAGGGGGTTAAGTTAGTATGCTGGACTATTACTATGCTGCATCT
Source organism: Pedionomus torquatus (assembly GCA_013398155.1). NCBI lineage: Eukaryota > Metazoa > Chordata > Aves > Charadriiformes > Pedionomidae > Pedionomus > Pedionomus torquatus. The sequence goes on along the minus strand of VZRU01021075.1, from coordinate 13,099 downwards.
AGTAATTGCATCTCAATGCCTGTTCTGCTGCCTGTTACAGGGGTAGTTCCATAGACAAAGAGGTGAGGAAAAATAGAATAGCCAGGAAACTAACCTTGTGCTCAAACAACAATTTGCCACAGCCCTTTGGGGACTGAGTATAGTTTGGGAACTGAGTACAGTAAGGTACAGTCTTCCTTACTCTTTGGTATAATCAGCAGGGGAAAAAATATTTTTTTCTATTAATTTATCACCATGTTATGAGCAAAAATAATCTAAAAGAGATAAATCATCCAAATCCTCCCTGTTCAGCACTTCTAATTTCTGACAAATTCTTACATCTTATCACAACTTTTGTCTTTTTCCTGGTTTTAAGTAACACAAAACCAACTTTCTGTTCTGTAATTTTACATCTTAGTTAGGCCTCTTCTAACTCTCTCAAATTATTGGCATATTGTGGAGAAAACTGCTAATTCTCAGAGTGATAAGACCAATGTTTGTACTATATGTCAAGGCATAGTATGCACAGAGGGTCTTGCTTATACTTCTTACTCTAACAACCAAGGTGAGCTAATTTCGTTATTTGCCCTGTTGGAGGGTCAGAAACAGAAAGAATATAGTGGGGTCACACCTGTGGGGAGGAGTGGACAAAACAGGTGGCTGACGTCTAAAGAGGGATGCTTGTGATCCCTATCCATGTGTTCCTGACTCCAAATCCGGAATC
>VZRU01021074.1:78577-91747 GCA_013398155.1 Pedionomus torquatus | reverse complement strand
CTTTAATAGTTGCCTATCAGAAAGGTACATTCACTCTGTGATGTCTGGTAGGTTGCAAATGAATCATAAGTAGAAGAAAAAGGAGACAAAATACTTAATTTGGGAAAGATCTCTGTCAGTTTGTAATTAACATCACTGAAGGAAACTCAGTCCTTGATTTAACACTTCCATACATAAGATAAAGAGTTCAATATATTCCTTTTCCTGAGGTTTTCAGAAAGCTATAAAAGTAAATAAGCCTCCCAACTATTCGTTAATCATTTTGGATGAATCATAGGAACACCCAGATACCATCCTGTATAATTCCTGCATAATTCTTCATCAAATACTTACATATGAAAATGGATCAGATGCTCCATCCAGAAAAATCATACTCTTCCTTGAATGTTTACTTCAGCATTGTTATGTACTTAAATGGAATTGTTAAACTAATCTTATATTTGTCAAACTGGCTATGAACACAATCCATCTATGGCCAATCAACAACAGAAGAAAAATTAAAGAAACATTTTGCTATTTTCTTTTTCTTTTTCTTTTTCTTTTTTTTTTTTTTTTTCCCAAAGCTTCTGAAGCCAGAAGGTCACTTGGATTATGTATACAATGTTGGTAATTTCATTCCTTAAACCTACAAAAAGCCATGAAACTCACTATTTTCCAAAAATAACCTTGCAAACAATGACAATTACTGCCCAGATATTTTCATACACAGCAGGTTACTGGCTGATGGAAACCCTAAAAAGAAGATAAATATTTTGAAACGCACTGTAAATCAAATTTGTGCACTGGACTAAGAATGGATTATCTACTTCTAAACAGAAAAAGATGTTTTAGTTTGTGGGGCTTTTTCCCTGTTTAGTTACTAGAAATTATTTTGAATTGTGTCTTCTGTCCTTTTTTTTTTCCCTCAAGATATTTAGTAGTTGCATTGTAATAAGTACTCTACTATAATTAGTTACACATACTTTACTCATTACATCTAGTAATGTCCAAGAATTCACTGTTTCTCAATCTTATAATCAAAAGTACATTTCTCAGTTTAAAAATTGATTTGGAACAATGCTATGTCAGTTTCATGCTGCCATGCAAGTATTTATAGGAAATGTATCTACAGTCTTGACTGAGCAAATTTCTATGATGTAATTAACTGAGCCCTTGATTAAGAATGAGTCTGTGAGAAGGATTATTATATTGTGATGTACTATATTCTGGTACTGTGTCTATATATATCCTGATGTACTATATTCTGGTACCAAGTCAAAGGCTTTAATTTCTTTCATTTTTGAAATAATGTAAGACAGGATGCTGGTAGATTTTTATTGAGCATTTACTAACTAGTATAGAGTTGGTATTGTAACCTTCCTGTTCCTAGCAGATCACAGATGTTAGATGCAAATACAATGTGGGCAGAATACCCCTGGACACTGGCAGTTTCCAGCTGGTAGACAGTCCCTTGAAATGACCCAGAAGAAAGCAGCATTTCACTAAGTCAGGTCACTATTTTCATCAACTGGGGACCAAAGCAAAAAATGTTATTAAGCAGTTGCCTTCACTGAGAAAAATAAGCATAACTGACACTTACTAAAAAGTGTAGTGAGTGTTCTATCATTAATCAGATTGGCATATTTATTCTGCTAGACCTTGTAATTTCATAACATCTGAAAGTACTTGTGTTTTCTGCTGAAAGGCTACTGCAATGACATGGACCCAGCTGTTTCCTGTCCTTCCTTTTACCTTTATAAAGCAGGTTTTTAGCTTTCCTCAGTAGACAAAGTGGGGAAAATGTGAAACAAGTAAACCATAAGGCTTAAAAAAAAAGGCTAATAAGAGAATAGTAGCTCAGAAGCTCAGATTTGGGTTTGGTGTTGTTTCATTGTTCGGTTGTTTTTTTCCCCAAAGGCAGTTTCATGATTTTTTTCAAATCCTGGCTCAAGATTTTTGAGCAGTAGAACTGACTATTCATCTGTACATCCTTTTCCAAACTTCCATAGACTAAGTTGAGGTCAGTACAGGCCATTAAAAGCAGCCTCCAAGAACAGCATGAACTTGATCCAAATAAACATATACTGCTGAATGACACTCATGGTATAATAAGGAAAATACAAACAAAACCAAGATGGTATTTTACACGTAACCACAGCACTTTATTGCACAACTCCAGACACCCTATGCAAGGTAACTGCTTTTGTAATCAAGTTGCTCAAGCCACAGAGGAATGATCAGAATTTTAGTCCAAAGCTTACCAAAACATGTTACCATTCTCCTACTCTTTTATTTTTAAAGGACATTCAAGGTTTATTGTTTTGAAGGCTTTAAGTCTCAGACTCTTTAACAAGCAACATACCTCTTGGCAGCTCTTCACTATCCTCATGACCAGCTGAGAGTCAACACAGGCTGTAAGTGTTTGTTCATCAGCTCAGCAGAATTACACGGGACTCAGCAAGCATCTGGCATTTGACAGTGCTGCTGTCTTTTCAGCAGGCAGATTTATGGACATCATTTTTGCAACTGCTACTTTTCGTGATCATTTCAGCTCACTCATCTGCTAAATACAGGATAGCCAATTAAAGCAGGCTACCCAAAGACACTACAAGTCACCAAAAGAGTCACAGCTTCTTTCTTTTAATAGTATATATAGAATTTCAATTCACTGAAGGGATTAAACCGACCAAGGGTCTTCCTGCCTCCACAGTCCTGCATGGGCCCTCCACTTTCCATACAGAGGACTGTGCTTCTATAAGGGAAGTTCTCTGAGCCTCTCTGAGCTCAAGGCTTTTCCTGAAGTTTCTCAAAGGCTCCGTCTACTGACAGGAGCTATCTGTTCTCTGCTGTAGGGGCAGCTCCACCCAAGACCTGTGGCCTCTCACTAAATCATCCAACCTTTGCCTCAGGATTGCCTCGCTACCTGAGCTTTCCTCAGCCCCTCACACTCTCCCAACTCATCTACTCCATCTCATGGTTCCACTCTCCCTCCCCAGCCCAGTGGCATTCCTCTCTCATTGAGCAGCCCCACTGATGGGCATGCCCCAGAGCCAAAGCCCCACCGTGGGCTCCCAAAAAGGGCTGAGGGGCACCCAGTGCCATAGGCAGGAAGGCTACAAGGAGGCTGCTGGCTGAATTTGAAAGATGCCCTGGAAAGGGTGTGTTTCTTTAGTGCAGCCTGTCCTCACCATGTGTGCCAGGAAGGCCACGTCCCACAAAAACCAATTTTATGCAGTGCTGTCCAAGGTGCCACAGGGAAAGGCTCCCAAGGTGTCTGAAGACACTTCAGACCCATTGTACTGTTCTGTCCACAGAAGTACTGAGTAATGAGAAGCTCCCAGCATGGTCCCAGAAATGTGTTTTTCTCATACTGCGGGGGAGAAGCGTCATGTGCTGGAGTCTTCCATCTAGAGGAGAAAGGGACTGAGGGGACATGTGCAGAGCCATGAAACCACAGCCCCGAATTCATAGTTTTCAGTAGTTTTTCTTTAATTAAAATTTATGATCATCATGACTGCAAGAAGTGTCAAAAACAGCATAGCAACTTCATAAACCTTCACAAATACTTTACAGAAAGATGCTCATCTTAATGCTCAAGATCTTTCTTAGGCTGATTTGAATTAAAAAGTCTAAAAGAAAGCAAACACCAACCCATACTAATAGAATTCAAGCTATCCTCCTTTAGCTTTACAAGCATTTTACCCAAGATTGCAGTGAGAAATCAAAGCTGAGACAACTTCTTAGACCACAAAGAAAATCCCAAGATGGAATATTCTTCCCTTGTATTTTCCTTCTGTTGCTGGTGCAATATGCAACCTAAATTATTTTCCCCTTTTGTTTAGATTAGATTATGGATTTCGTTTAGATTGTTATGCAATCTATTTTACAAGGATTCATGCAAGATTCAGTTAATTGTTATGTGTAATTATATCCACCATACTTGCACTCCTCCCTAGAAACTCAGTTACCAGCCCTATACTTGACAAAATGCTTGTGAAGACTAATACATCTGAAGTCAAATGTTATCTGCTAACTGACAGGATGTTTTCAACAATGAAACCTTATCTTATATAAATAAACTTCTAAGGAAACTTTGAGCCAGAAAGGCTAAATGAGATGTTTGGGATTCCTTTTTGCTGCAGAAGGTCTTGTTTTGATAGTGCATTTCAATAGCAAAGGCTAAATGTGAAAGAGAATCTAACAGAATAAAAGAGGGGCTCAGTTCCCTCTGTTTATATTTGCTCCTACCTCATTTGTTCCTATCTCATTTGCTCCTAACTATTATTTTGCATAACAGAAAAAAAGCATTTTGATGGGGTGTTTATGTACTTCAGTAGAAAAAAAATAAGAGAAATTATCTTTATCTGGTACCTTATTTGAAAAAAAAACCCAAATTTTAATGCATCTATTTGTTTCTTTAAATTCTTATTTAGATTTTATATTTTTTACACTTCAATAAATAATTCATAAAGCCAGCCTAAAGTTAGCATTTTTAACATACAACAGTGTTAAGTTACAGATGTGAAAACCTTTAATAACATTCACATTAAAATATCAGACCAAAGACAGCAGTACTGCACACTAAATATGAGTTCCACAGCTGTGTGTTAAATCAGTGAGAAAGAGGAGAAGCAGTCACCAAGGGGAAGAAGATGATTGAGGGAAGATAAATTCTGTCCCAATGTTCGGTTTCTGAGGAATGAAAGTTCATCTTGGAAATAGACTACAAAATTCTCAAAAACCCATCATGTGTGAGCAAGGCCTTGACACTGTTTCTAATCAGCATTCAAAGACATTAGAAGGCAGCTACCCTGCACTTCTGTAAAATTATTTGCTTTATAAAGCATAGCTGACCTCAGAAGAAATGTGGTAATTATAACTTAAAATGCACTCTCAACTTAAGTTCATCCCTTGAAATTCTAGTTAACTAGAAGGTCCATGTACTTCCACAGAGCTATAACAGGAAGACATTCCCACATGTGCAGAGCTGTTACTGCAGCTTACTTGCACACATAGTATTGCTCAGTACCAGTGTCTTTCCAAAGGGAGGGACATCTTGAATCCTACACAGAAGACTAATCTTCATCAAAAAAGATAAATCATATTGTGAGATGGGTTTTCAAACATAAAATAATTTTGTTATGCCATACACATTTTAAGAGCATGTACAGTTACAGGTTTTGATCTCAAGGGGGGAGTGAGAAGAGTAAACAAATACACTGATTTTGATCTGCATAGGATTGAAGAAATCCAGTTTCCAAAAGGTTTATCCCTTATCAGCCAGGCCAAATCTGATCCCTCTGGGTGGTCACAGCAACTGAAGCCTGGAGCACTCTCTGGCTGTGCCTTCAATTCTAGCTTCCAAAATACTTCCTTTTTTATCTCAAGCTGTGATCCGACAAATTTGTTCCAAACAGGATTACTAAAGAAATGAGATTATTTATCTAGTGATCTTGCTACATCTTCTTTGAAAAGGCCTTTCTGTCTGTACAATTGGCATCTTCCCATTCTTAGGGCAGAAATACGTACTTATATCCTTTCCAGGTCAGATTTCTGTAATTTTCTGACTGACAGCTATATGATCTCTGTGCATAAACTCTGTGTCTTGCAGCCTGTCCAGCTTAATGAAAATGTCAGTCCTGTGCAGAAATAAAAGAAAATAAATGACCTGTGGTACTCAGGTGATATGCCAGATTCAGGGATGCAATATCCTTAAATGCACACCTTATGGCATTCTGAGTGGCTCAGTTTCCTAAACTGGACATGAACTCCTCGTTTTGCTGGGCCAAATATACTTGGGAGACTACCAAGTCTCTGGCGCTCTAGTGAACCTTGTTCTGTGGCTGACTGAGCCTTTATAAATCTGTTTAGGATTCCATCCTGATTACTGAATGCAAATGCTCTTACACTATTCTGTCTAGGACAGAGATTGGAGGGACCACACAGAAGCAATAATCCATCCCTTTCACCTAATTGTTGTGTGTGGTGAAGGGAAGACAGCCAGACAGGGTGTCACTTCTCGCAAAATGACAGCCTCAGCTTAGCAATGGCCTTCTTTTAAGAATTATATTGGTGATTGACTGACTCCAGATGAGGCTCACAGGACTCATCCGAAGTCTATTGCAGTAAACCTCCACAGAAGAGTCCTGGATCTTAGTTTCTAGTAATAAAAAATCATAACAATAAAAAACTCAGCAAAGCAACCAAGGCCTGTTCAGCATGCTATAGAGGATATTTAGAAGTCCTTCTTGTAGATCAGATAGCTTCAGAGAAAACAGGGAGTTTACTGATGAAGGAACAGTTCTGAGGTATAGCAAGGGAAAGTACAGAAAGCAAAATCAAGTATCTCAGGCAAAAATCGTGTCTATTTCCTCAAGAAGTAAATTGAAAAAGCATAATAGAGAATTATAATAGCAGGGTTGGCCCCAGAAGGACCTTCAGGCACAAGAAGAGTACATTTTAAGAAGACTGAAAGGAATACTGCATCCCAGGAATTCTATAGTCAGCATGGGTGATGTTGGGTTTAAGGTAGCAGGGTAAGGCAAGGAGAAGAAAACACAACAGCATCAGTTTCAGTCAGTGCACCGTGTCTGTCATTATAATCAAAAACACAGACACACCTAGGGCCAGAGGGAAAGGGCAGAAATAATACTGAAAACTAAACAATAGCCGGAAACTCATCAGGTAGTAACTTGTAGTGCGAATGTATGGGAGGAAAGCCAACAAAGTTTTGGAATGCCAGAGAAAACTGTTAGTAGACTGTGTTAGTTATTAAGACTACTCCATCTTTAACTCTGGATCTGTAGGGCAGTAACACTTTGTGACAGAGCACAGGTAAAAATAGCCATACCTTTAAAACAGGTAATAGGGTTTTCAATCCTCATTTGTAAATAGAATAAGATCATAACCAAAATTAGTAAAAGCCTTATCAAAATATTTAAGGTTCTCTGTACTTTCTTTAACATCTTACTCATAATAGCAGATGATTCTTTTCATTAAACCAGAAACTACTTTTTATCTGAGACACAAGGAATATTTCATAGGATGTGATCAGAGACTTCCATTTCCACAAGATGTTTTTACTGTTCCAGGTAAGAAAAGAAGCACTTCTCAGCAACAGTGACCTATGCACCAAGTCTTCTGAAATTGCTTTCTTCTTTATATGTAAAAACATTATGGCTTCAGATAAACTTCAGTAAAACCTTAAAAGCTCAATGCAAGAAGGACATTTTATTGTTATTGTTATCATTGACTGGCTGTTAATGAAATCATTCCAAGAAGTACAGGATATTTTTGCTGCCATTAATTTAATTCTTGATCTATATTATTGCTTAGGCTAAAATATTATCTAATAATGTACATGACCAAGTTCTTCACTTTTCCTTTTCCTTATTGTTTTGCTTATATACGACAAAAATCGCTGCTGCCAAGGACAGGATTCTAGCATAGCATATAGATGTTATTTGAGAGAAAACATATATAATTTGATGCATCTGACGAAGCAAACGTTAAGCATACAGAATTCTAGTAATTCTAAATCATGGAATAGACAACTGTACCATGGGTATCATTCTTAAAAGCTGCAATTTTATTTTACTAAATTATCTATGTTAAAAACAAATCTGTGCCTGGTGTGGAATTTCACTGCATCAAGTGTTACAATATTTTTGTTTTCATTACAAGCAGGAGAATGCATGTAGAACAAGTGTTAAGAAACATGACAATAAATTAGAATATAATTTACAAAAGCAAAAATAATAATAAAGTAACAGTGTACCACATTAATACTGAGTATAAAATAATAAGCAACTAATCACAATAATACAAAGGTAATTTCAGTCTGTATTATTAAGGATATCTATGTGACATTCACTCCATTACAAAGTTCCTAACAAAATGGACTATTTTGGGGTGTATACACTTTGAGGGGTTAATGTCTAGATTTTTCTTTCTGTTTTGACCTTCTTCAGCTGATAGTATTGCTCAGTGGGTGTACTGGCACCGGATTGATTTCTGCATTTCATATTCTACTATTTGACTCTAGGCTTGTCATATTTATAGCCTACACAAATAGTCCTTTTGTTACTATTTAGGAATATAACACTATTCAGCTTAGATTATATAGATGGCTACAGTGTAGCAGCAGCAATGAACTGTGCTGTAGAAACTAATTATTTTTCTTTTAATTAGGTTTCATTTTTCAGTCTTAATCTGAAGCATTGCTTAGTTTGTAAATCCACATACATTCTGTGTTTTGTTCCCTTTAACAATACAATTAAATGTTGCTCCAGGGAGTTCTTTAAAATCCAACCTCAGTGCTGTTATATTGCAGAGTAAACATCAGACTCCCTAGTGTTCTAGCACCAAGAAGAGAGCAAAATGTGTCTTTGGAAACACTCCTTACAATTTTAATGTCCTAAGTGAGGTAAAAAAAAAAAAAAAGGTTTCTTTTGAATACACAGAAACCTTTTTATTGTTAGCTGGAAAGACACATTAGCTGATAAACAAAATCATCCCCTAAATAAAACTGGACCCTGATACAAGGAGGCCTCTTGCTTGGAGAATGCCATAGCAACTCCTTTCCCTTTCATCATACTTTTGACCTAGCCAGGGCATGCTAGCACCAAAGTGTCAAAAGATACAGAAAGTTGATTCACTTAACAGAGAAGGACTACATACTGCCCTTAATCTCTATGTGCAACTCCCCAAAATTGGGTTTTCTATCTACTGGTGTCAGTTTTAACAGGAGTTGTTTACATGGAGACGAGAGCAGCAGATAAGCATATGTGAATACATGCAAGCCAATTGAAAATGAATTCCACTGGTCATGGGTGTATGGAAGTGGACATACTGGCAAGAGGTAGCCGATGACAGGAATTTGATGGTCACAAATATGTGGGCTACACAAAACCCCACAGATAGATTGTCAATATGTTGAAGGAATTTCATAGTATGAGTCCTGTTAACAATTCTATTATCCCATTTTAATTCACATTAGTAAATAGTGTGCAACTCATTTGGCTTGTTATTGGTAAGATTTCTGGGTACACTTCAATCAATGGTATTTCAAAATTATTTTTCACTGAAAAGAGTACTTTTTTTAAAAAGTGCTATTTGAGTTAGAATTTGTAACATGTTATTGTTCACATAATTTTAATTGCACTACAACAAAGGAGGCATAGTTGGACACAAAAGCACATTCATCAAGTACCTGCTGCAAAAATGCAAGTGTTCAAGTACAATATATTAATATAAACAAGTACCTACATTCCTTATCTCCCTGTTGAGTCTGTTACTGAAAAGTGAAGGGGAAGAGGAGCACAACAATTAACTTCCTTACGGTATATTCTTGAATGTGACTTGCCTAAGTAGTTTGGTTTCACACTTAAAAACACAAAGTATTTGGTGAATATTAAAAACATGGTGATGTGAAATAAGTGGAGTATGGCAGCAGACTAGTTAAGGTATCTAGCTATTAATCCAGAGGCAAGAGTTTGTTCCAATTTCATGCTGAAAGCTGCCACTAGTTTTAAATATGGTCCAGCTTTAAATATGTACCTGGCCATTTAGGTGAAGGTGGCCAGACTTCATTCTAGCCACCTATTTTCCAGTGTGCTTTACTCTTGGTAGTCCAATGGGCCTCCTGGATCAAGCACACTTTTGACTTCTCATACAAAGAGAACCTAGATACCTCCAAGAATCATTTATTCTTTGGTTGTAATCCTTGTCCACTCAGATGTGGTTTCCTGAATTTTCTCTTAAACAAATCCCCTTCTGCTATGGTATCAAAAAAGGCAACATCTGGAATCCATTTTAACTTCCAGCTTTGCAAACAATTGTTGCTATTACACAGTAGGCTTATCTTTTGCACTGGAATTCCTTAGTTTTGGAGAATCAACAGTAACATACATGTAAACCAGACCTAGATAGCCACAAAGTTGTTTATTCTTTGTGGTTGGTGTTGTAAACAAAAGTGAGCTGGAGTTGAAGTCTAAGTTCTAAGCAACCTGTAAGGTAGTAGTGAAGGAGCTGGCCATATGATCTTCACCACTGTTGGAGTCTGCCTCCTCCATGATACTGAAATATGTTCCCTTTCAGTGGAAATCACAGCTTCACTTGTTCAATGGTAAGATGGCTATAAGCCTGCAACACATTGCATTTTGTTTTATAGCACACTTGTATTTCATGCACCACCACAATAACTGTTGCACCTCCTACAACTAAGTTCCTCATGGTTGTTCTGTTTAGTATAGCTTTATATATGGCTCACAGCAGTGTTCAGGAAATACGGATTACTCCAAAGGGAATTAGGTGGAATGAAGGAAAAAAAAAAATTTTTTAAAATTTCTGCCCCTTAAATAACATTTCCAAACTCATTTTATAATTTAAATTGTGGTGCTGTGTCGTGAGATAAAATAGTTAACATTTTTAAGCTATGACTTAAAATTTTTTTGATTCTTCTTTACTTCCATAGTAGACCAAGTCATAACAGCTACATTTTAAACAGTTTTAAATACAAATGGATTCAGTGTCATTGCTAAGTCCATAATAAAAAATATTTAAATGGTCCAAGGAGGTAAACAGACTATTTGATTTAGTCATCAGAACACAAATGTTCCACAGTAAGCTATTCTATATGTGTTGTGTGGATCTTTCCAATTTGGCATGCCCTCCTTATACTGTGTCCAGCACTTTGGATTAATAAATCCCACTTCACAGAAGTTAAAATAATATTGAAATCCTGTCAGCTGGGGCTGACCAGTGGTTACGTTTTCCACAGGGTAATGCATATGCAAGGACGTCAATCTCATTCCGCTGTGTGGCTCTCTTTGATGGACACTCTTCCACAGTGATAATAAGGCACATTCTTGTGCTTTCTGTGGGTCAGTGTCCTTGGCAGGTCTTGCAGCACATCTGTCTGAAGTATGCTCGACTGCAGAACTTGAACTTCAGCACCAGTGGGCAATACGCCACTTTGTTCACATCTTTGCACTCTAATAATTAAGAGCATTAAAGAGAAAAAAAAATCAGAAATAAAAATTAAGATACAAAGTAAATTTGACAACTAACATGCTGCTTCTCTATCCACCCGCCTTGCCCTCTTCGTAACTACCCTTTCTAGTCCACCCTAGTGCACACAATATATTTTAAATAGCCATAAAAATGTTTGCAGGGCTTCTCTCCCAAACATTAGAAGTACACCTACTTTATATTGGAAGAATTATCATTTATTGCAATAAATGATCACTTTAGACAGCTAGGAAATGCAGTCATCTTTCTTACAATACTTTTATAGCTTCTTTCTCAGGAGTTATTTTATCCATCCATGAGAGGTTATCCAAAATCTAACACAAATCGCACTATTTGGTACCATGCCTCTGTACTTGTAAGAATCCTGTGCATTGTAGCTAACTGGGATGGAGAAAACGACATGTTATGAATAAAGGCACTAATAGTGTAAGTTCAGTGACTCGACTGAATGGTGGATTATACTTCGGGCTTGGTTCCACACATGCACAATTTATTTTAAACAGGAGGAAAAGACATTTTTATGCCCATAACAGACATGTAAGAGCTTTTTTTCGTAGTTGTGTTTTCCCTTTATGCTGGGCTTACTGCCTCAGCAGCCATTATCATACTGGCAGGTAACTCTCCCAGGAAGGGAGATTGAGTAGAGGAAGGGTTTCTTCTTTCCAAGTGACTTGTAGGGATACATTACAGGTGCATTGCTGGAATATGCTATGGTTCTCCTCCAGCTCAGTTTCCTCACTGTAGAAAGAAGGTGGGAATAGAGAATGGCATGGTTTGGACCATGCCCAGTACTAATTGTGATATACCTGGACATACAGCTGTACCTGACAGCTCAGATATCATTGGTGAAGATTTCCTTTGCACTGGAGTAAATATTGTGATAGATGCTTGACAGGGGATTTTTACTTAAAAGTGTTTGCACAGTTCCTTGTAGACTGATACTAAAATAGGACTTTGGCAAGGAGCTCAGCTTCACAGGTAGGAAGACAGAAGATGTATACGGAGAAAGAGTAAATCCCACAAGGTTGAATTACAAAAATTAACTGATGATAAGAATGAAATTAGATTAATTTCTCAGAAAATTATTTGTCTCAAAAGAATGCTGTAAGATTTTACTCTTTTGAGGTTGCATATGATACTGGCTTCTTCCAGCAATCTTTCTCAATTTACAACAGCTACGAAGAAAATGTGAATAATAAGGAGGTGAACTAGTAGCACTTTGACCATTATTGTATTTTGTTTTGATTTGATATCTAGAAGTGAAGAATGGAGGCCACAATGCTGCTCCTTCAAGGCCTGACACAAGAACAGTCCTTGCCTCAAATACCTGTAAGCCAAACATGAAATGGACAACAGAAACACCAAACAGGTAAGGATAAAAAAAACCAATCATTGCAAAACAAGCACAACTAGTATGTACAATCATTCAGCTACTCCCGTTTGTCTTCCTTCCATATTCAATCTCCTAGGACATTACTTTTGCTCTGAAACAGGTAGTGCGTTCATGCTGCAAACACACTGTAGTAGCGAGTTAAGTACAGATGAGAATTTTTAGTGTTTAAACCTAGGAAAGCATCAGTGAGGCCGAACATCAGGATCTGTACCAAATGGCAATTCTGGTAATTCCAATATGTGTAATGACAATATGCCTGCTTTTAGCTAGATAAATAGAGGTCAGGAAATTATTTAACCTTTCATTTAATTAACACAGATATAGTGTTTTCATTGTAACTTTTTCACTCCACTTACTTGATGTTTTCTATACTACTTCTCTATTTTTTTAAATTCTATTTACTGCTTTTCAAATTTTTTATTCTCAATTTGGAAACAGAGTTGGATGCCAGGAAAACAGAAATTGAGGGCAGCTGGCTGAAACTAACATTTTTCTATCAGCAATCACATATGGTCACTGTGTTTCACCGAGTTTCTAAAACTCTTCTCAAAATAGGTCAAATATCTTCCAAAAATATTTCAGGTCCTTGTGTTTGTGAAGACTAGGAATATAGGAGAGACACACGGTGAATTATAAATGAAGTGAGGAATAAAAAGGCTCACTTGATTTGTTGAGATGTAAAAAGTTCACTCAATCCCCAAAATAACCCTCATATATTTAGTTAAATACAGGTAAAGCCACTAAATGCATTTTTGCTAGAAGCATGA
>VZRU01021074.1:48139-78509 GCA_013398155.1 Pedionomus torquatus | reverse complement strand
TTTGAAATTATCTTATTTCGTGTTTCGTTTAGTTATTTTTCCTCTTGACTAAAATTGGACGATATTCAGCCAATGCTATTTGGACAGCACTGAGACAATATTCTGGAAGTTGCCCACAACTTCTGTTTTAAAAATCAGTTTTGAAATAGATATGGTGGCTGATGAAGTAGCCTGTTCTTCATAGGACTGTGGTGAATAGAAGAGGTTTAGCAGAGCTCTTTTTGTTCCTAGCTAGCAACTACTGTTAATCAGTTTCAGCAAGCTACATGTATTAAACTCTTCCTTCCTGAACTCTGTGTCTACATTAGACAATATTATGGTATTACAGTAACAAAATCAAAGAATGTCACTATGTCTTCTTTAGCTAAAGAGACAGAAAAGGCATATCACATAAAATGCAAGGAAAACTGAAATGACAAAAATAGATAAAATAGTTTTCCAGGTAAAGTTTCAGATGCTTTTTAGTAGTCTAGGTTCAGCAGGCATATTTAACAGAACACAATAATTCTGAATACATTTCAAATTGTGTGATAAATGCTGCTTGTAGTTCCCTTCCAGCAGCAAATGCAACATTACCCTCATCAGTGGCAGCCCATCAAAAGCCCATTTACAATATTCTAAATCACCAATGAAGACTTTAAAGAAAATACAGAGCAGATGCAAAGTGTTACAAGATATATCTTCACTTTCTTTTAATATTTCTGTATCCCCAAAATTTTGACTCTTAAATGTAAACAACCCATACTTTCCCCAGGAAAGTGCTTTTGAACGTTGCCAACACAAACATTATACTGCAAAGCGGTTCACACTTCCTCAAAAACATGTATGTTCTTATCCTGGGTTAGCCAAATTCAATTGTCCAGCAATTGCTGAATGGGTTCTCTAGGCTGTGAGCAATGGAATTAGGCAAGTGAAGGGAATCAGGAGGTTTGCTAGGGTTTGAAATAGGAAGAGAATGCCCTCAGGTAGTCTGACCCTGCAGCTGAAGTTGCTTTTACCCCACAGTGGGCCCCAAAGCACGAGGGCAGTGCTTCTGGGTGGCATGTGGACAAAGGTTCCATGTGTGAGCAGGTATGCTCTGCTACACGCATCTACTCCCAAAGGGCAGAAACCTCCCTGTCAAAAACCCAACTCCTTTCTCAGAAAGCATTATCTTTCCCAAAGTAGTCATGCTCTTTAGGATTAATTATTCTTGAAATCTTATAAGCTTTTCATCATCCCTAGTATGCTGAAAAAGATACATCTCTCTGTGTAAAGGCTAGCACTTTACTAACACAAGAGAGAGCACCTCCTCTGGTATCCAAGAGGATTTTTTTAAGGCAGAAAATGTGCAATACATGCACATTATTCTGCAAATCCTTAGTTTGTGCTTCTTATATTCACTGTTTAATACCAGCTCTGAAATGTGTATAAATTAGAATATACATTTAAGATATACTTGTAAAAGTATTGAAAAAAATAACTTGAATGCAAAACTTTTGTCTCATTTTGGGATAGGAAAACATTAGTATTTTATGGACTGCAGCTAGGCTCTTCTGAGAGGATGTAGGTATTAGCTGAAGTACATTCAGAATAGTATGTAAATGATTTTCAGTATTTACTATTTGCGGATCTCAAAAATTTTCCAGTGAAGGTGTAAGTCTCTGAAAAGCTCCAATATTTAGGGAATAACTTTTAAAATAACTATTACTGCTGTGCAATATTTCTTGATTTTTAGACACGTGATCTGGTAATATTTCATTTATTTTTCCCTTCCACACAGAAGGGAATGTACTCATCTGGTGAGCAATTATTCTAAATTTTTACAATCAATGAGGAAACTTTTTTTTTTTTTAGGCCATATGTTTTAAGGCTCTTTTTTTTTTTAAACAAAGAGCCTGTGTTTAGGTTTTTATTGACTTCACCTTTGAACTACAATGATAAATTAGAAAATACTTGTGAAAAATTCATTCAAATTCTGACAGATGATATAACCAAGACTGTTACTAATAAATTAATGTAATAATAGTAACCATGTCACTTTACCCTTTCCAGAATAAATTATAGTAAGATGGCAAATTTACCTTCTGTGTTGGAAATGGGAGTACTGTCACATTTACTTTCACACTGCTGCATTGATGGGGGTCTAACTGTTTCTGGACACTCGCTGGATGCTTGTCCCGTGTATGAGAGGCACTGTACTGTTCTCATTTGTTGCCCAAGACCACACTGTGCAGAACACTGAAAATAAGATAAAAAAGTAAATTTTTAAATCTAAACCAAGGTAACAGGAAAGCAATCAGGAAAATTATATATGCACAAATTTTAAAGTGCACAAGCATCTGAAGAAATTTGGTTAATAGAGAAAATAATTTTCATAAAATAGTTTAGAAAACTTTTTTGACAGTATGTGTAAGCACTTGTCTTTCAAAGAAAATAAAACACAACACAATGCTGGCTCTCTGAACATTTCAGATTTGATGTACAAGAATATAATTTACACTATCTTGTATATTGCATGTGAGTTTAAGTGCATGTTTTCAAGAGACAAATAATCACTCTGGAATGAAAAAGAAAAACTGAGGATTCAAACCTGCTAGAGGACTTTTTTTAAGGAAAAAAATAATAAAAACAGGTTGCTGTTTGAAAACATTTTTTATTTTCTACAGCTAACCTGTGCTTTTAGTACAATTTCAATTTAAAATAAATGCACATCTGAACAAATACCATAAAAGAAAAGCCAATTAGTCTGTAATGCCACAAGTTATCTTCCCCTGGCTAGCTAAGTTAAAGCATTTTATTTTCATTATTGGCAAATTACCCAGCAAACTTATAACATGAAACATCCATTTCTTATTTTTAAAAGAGGCCATTGATCACAACTGAGATGCAAAAACAAAGCAAGAAGGAAACTCTGTATATTTTGTTTAAAAAAACAGAATAATGATAGCACTATTCAGCCTGTCCTGTAAAAATTTTGCTCCTTGTCTGGTAATTCAACATATTTTATGCAGACTTATATATAACTCAAAGGTTTTTTGATGGAGATAAATATATATACATATATATATACACAAAAATATATATTAAAAAAAATCAGAATAATAAAAAGTTGGAACTGGTTTTGTATTTACATCATGTTTCTCAAGGAAGCTAAATGTGTTTTAAAACTAAACCTTGCAACATAGCTGAATGCCAAAATGTTCCTCAAAAAAATCTGTAATCAGAACTATTTAGTTTTTAAAAAAACGTGTACAGAAACTCATCCAGTAGAACCTAGATTGCTGTCAGCAAATCCTTATTATCTCAGCAGAGAGCTATCATTCAGAAGCAAATTTCAATCTGACACAAACAGGACAGGTGGCTTTGTTTCAGTCATGGGAACCATCTCTTATCCATTTCCAGCATCATATCCTTGGAAGGTGCTAATATGTAGGAGCAATATGTAACAGCAATAAATACTAATATGAACTATCTTACCTGTCCCCAGTCTCCAGTAACCCAGCGAGGAGGAGGACATCGGCCTAAACTACATCGGATGCGGACCGGTGGCTTGCTTTCCTCTTGGCATTGCGCAGCTGGAAAAGTTTTTAAAAGATCGCTGCTTTTGCACAGAACAATTCGGTGTTTGAATCCAGGGCCACACTTTGGCGTGCACTAAAAAAATATTGATATAAGTAAATTACCAAAGTCTCAGTAAAAAGTCAATATAAGTGTCAGAAATGTTAGTATGGAAAACAGAATATATTTACAGTCTTATAATTAAACTAAAATCACAAATTTCCCAAGATTATAATAATAATTTAAAAACGCTTAGAAACACAAACAAGCTGTCTGATGATTGCTTCATTAGGTTCCAAAGGTTTTTAACTTTTAATTTGATAAAAGTAGATTTCCTTTACTATTTATATTTAGGGTACGGTGTTGCTTTGTACATACATAAGCCCTTAGGTTAGGTTTAAGAAAAGCACTTTGCAGCAAAGTAGAAAGGTCTGACACATGTAACACTATTATGAAACAAATTTGAGAATGCCTTTGAGAAATTAAAAGTAGAACTCTCTGTTCTTAATATCACTCTAGTACACAGCCTTTCTCCACCTCACTTGCAGACTACTGAGCTACAGTGAACACTTGAGAAGAAAAATGCTTTACAGGATTCCATAGAAACCAGACTATTCAGACAGAAATACTGTACACCCTCTTACAATGCATGCTTTTATTTCTTTTTCTATTTAAATCTTAATTCTGTTTTCATAGTTCTTGACTTTCATCCTTTTGTCACTTCTCTGCTCATCTTAACAGCAAGCAGACAATAAAACAGTAATTTGAAAAGAAGCAGGTCTGATGACCTCTGCTTTTCCTCCTCTTACTTCGTATTGGTTGCCCCCATTCTCCTTCCTTTTCGGTACTATTAACTGCCATATACATTAGCACAACTGCAGAATTGGGGAGAGACAAGTGCTAACAAAATTGAAACTCAAGACCTTCCCCAAATCAGTCCCTCCCTTAGCATCTGACCAGGAGATTTTGCAACCACAGTTTTGGAATTCCCTTTTGGCATATTAACTTTTATCTCATCAGCATATCTGCAGTTTTTGGACAGGAAACAGTTTCTGATGGCACAAACCGTACATACAGATTACGCTGAACCTGTCAAGTATGGAACTGCCTTTCATACAAAAACAGCCATAGAGACAAACTAGTATCTGGGAAATAACACTGTGTGGAGTGCACTCAAGAGGTCATACACCAAAGGCCTTCCACACATCCAAAACAGGTCAGTATAGAACTGAGGAAAAGATGAAATACCTCCAACATTCATTTGAGTGATCCAAATTTTACTGTTGTATGCCTAATGTAAAGAAATTTTAAAACAGTCCCCCAGTACTAGGTAAGGTATCAATATTCCCTATACATACATAAAGTTGTGTGTATATGTATCTCAAAACAAGATCTTTAAGAAAATCTCTCGGTGGGAGGCACCTAAACTGGTCAATACAGAATGAGCAGGTTTATCCTAAATCTTATCTCTGCTTAGATTTAGGATCTCAAATTGGGCTGCAAAAACATGGGTTTTCCATTTGGAGTTTATAATCCAGAACTGCAAAACGGGTATATAATCACTTTCATTAAAATTTAGCCTTTCCTTTCAAATTGCATTGTCTCCTCCTATGAAGGTATCCTCTCTTTATCTTGCTGGTTCAGTGTTCAGAATTCTCACACAAAAAAGTCAAATTCAATTGCCTTCATACTGAAGGGGCTTTAACTTCAAATCTTGTATACTTGAAAGCACCTCCCTACTAGAAAACTAGAGGAAAGAGGGAAGTAAGAAAAGAAAGATCTCTATCTTTCTGACTGAACTGCAAAAATAATATTCATGCTAAACAGAGACCAATAAAGGATCAAAATGAGTATGTGATGTCTTCAACATCATGATCACGACTCTTCAGCTCTGGTCCAAACTACATGGAATGCTGTATGTCTTTTCTGCCAAAGATGCTTCACATAAAATGTGTGACTTTTATGTGAGAACTAGAGGCAAGTGTCCCTAGCTGGGTGTTTAAAAATCACTTGTGTTCAATCTCTTTTTCTCAGTGATTGACTGTTCTGTCAAGAAATAACAGAAAAGAGACAAGGTTGGAAGGACCTTGCCAAAAATGTCAAAACCCAATGTGCCTATGATGTTTAATACTCTCTACAACATGTTAGCAAAGAAGAAAAATTTTTGGATGAAAATTTGAGTTTAGGTGCATCCATATTCTGCTCCTGTTTGAAGACAGATATTTTATCTATGTCATAGCTGCCATCTTGAGAAAAATCTTTCAGCTACTGGTACCAGAAGAAAACAACAACTCTTAAAAAACCAGTCATAGTCAGAATTCCACGAAATAAGATGGATTACACCCTGTCTCCAGACATTAAAGTAAGGAAATAGGTTGCCTACAATAATACCAAATCACTAAAAATAAAAAGCAGCAGTAAAATTTAACAAAAAAATTATGTCTCCCAAGCAAATGCAAGACAAAATACCCAGACCAACAAAACCAGGAAAAAGTGTCTTTGATTACTAAATGCTTCTAGAATTTTCAACTCTCTTAATAGAAGTTATGACTAATGGTCATATGAATGCAAAGTAAATTTAATCTTCTGATAAGGGTTTTCTCAAGAAATCCTTAGTTTATTCTTTTCTGATTTATTTTATTATCTGGAAAAACCTAAAAGAAGTAATTTACAGAAAATTCAGTCAAAGCTCAACTATTGCAAAGCATGACAAATTTTACGGCAAAACTGATGTTACCCAACAAAGACTACTGGGCAACATAGTGTTAGCTTTAATTACTATTTGATAAAAGCACTTTTACATTGTCCTAAGGACATTATTCAATCTCTATGTTTACATAACGTTTTTGTTTCTAAGACCAAAAAGATATAGAACTTCTTGTTGATTACCACTGAAGAATGGAAAAAAAAAAAAAAAAAAAAGTTACTATATTGGTGCTCAACATGTGCATTAGTATATAAAAGGGTTCTATAATTGTTTAATTTATATTGTATTGCCTCTTTTGGGTATGAAAACAAAACTTTAGAACTTGCATTCTAGAGAAAAGTAGCAAAGTTTGCCATTGGCTTCAATGTAAATAATATTCAACTCTTCACTTTTTGAGTTCACTCTTGCTTCTATTTTCATTGTTCTGTCAGAAAATCATTTAAATACATATTAAAAAAAATTTTTAAATGTATATTACTATAGGGATTTTAATACATTATATTTCTGGAAACCCTGAATGCAACAAAAAAAGCTTTTCCTCTTATTATATTAAAATGGTATCACCAGTCAAGACAGTCTGCCAAGCTACACTAGGCAAAATTCATACCAGGAAGAAGTTGGCACTTTTTCACAATCCTAATTAAATATCATTAGAACCAGAAGCTTGAATCTTTAGAAAAGAATTATTTTGTTCAAAATTATAACATGCTTCTGCTGTATAAAAGGCTGGATAAGAAGGGCTTGAAAAGTTTTCAAGCTTCTTATGTGGGTGGCAATTTTGACAGGCTTAAGGATGATGTATTAGTGAGCAATGTCTTGAGAAGGTAGCTAAAGGGCAGTAGTATATGACAACACATATCTATAGCTCTGTAACTTATCATGAGGATACTATTTTTGATGCCTAGGCATTCCAATCGGAAATTAAGTGCTGTGATACTGGATGCAAAGAGCTTATAATCAATGCCACAGATGTAGTATGATACAGGTTTCAATTAAGTACCCCTCCCCATTCATCCATCCTTTTATTCTCACTTTTTTCTTTTCCTGCTCAAAGTCACATTAATTTTCAAAGGGCTGGAACACACTGTACTTTTTAAGGTGGGGACAAGGATCATTTAATAGCTTTTCTGCCATGATTTGGGTGCCCTACTTCTGTGTGAAATGCTGGCTAGCAGTGCTGTAGAAAACTATTGTTCTACATGAAAAACAAGACACATTTTAAGAGTCACAGGTTTCTTGAGGTCCTGACCTACACTGAGAAAAGTTGTTGAAAGAAACTGCTTTCCTACTAATTTAAGGATAGAAAGCTGACAACT
Source organism: Pedionomus torquatus (assembly GCA_013398155.1). Taxonomy (NCBI): domain Eukaryota; kingdom Metazoa; phylum Chordata; class Aves; order Charadriiformes; family Pedionomidae; genus Pedionomus; species Pedionomus torquatus. Next base: position 70,946 of record VZRU01021074.1, on the reverse strand, counting down.
TTTTACAGAGCTGATTCAAAAAAATATGCTCTCTTAAACTGAATAAAACTATAGATAGATTGATATATAATCAATATAATTGGGAATTAATTATCTGTTGTATCATAGTGAATTATTAACAAAACCTTATACAAATAGCAGGAGGCTCAGAAGACAAGCAAAAGCATCTATCTGATAATGAAAACAAATAAAATTTCAGAAGTTCATGTTATATTTTAGAAGACTTTTCTCTGATATAAAAGCTCATTAAAATGTTATTTCATTTATAATTTCTGGCAGGACAAACCCAGTTGAACAGTAGAGCAAATTCACAGTGTATTGACAGTGAAAATAACATGTATAATACTAATTTAAAAATTGTCAATGAAAGTAGATTCTTCAGCTAAGATGGAGATTAGACAAGCATGAAGTTCAGACAGCAAGAAGAGGAGCAACTGCAGTTTCCATGGCAGCTCACAGCCCTATAATGCAACATGCAGGTATTACTACTTTTAAGTACAGTCATACTGCTTAGGCTATTATTAACTAACAGCAGATGGAGTCTCCACACTTTGAGATATTAAAAAGCTGTCTGGATATGGTCCTGGGTAACTTGCCCTGCTTGAGCAGGGGAAGATGGACAAGATGACAACCAGAGGCCCCTTTCAACTTCAACCACTTTGTAATTTAGTGAACAATAATACCTGTATTAACAAATTATGGTAAGAGCTGTTCTGTACCACTTCCATGGGCACTCATAGTGATGCTAGTAGGCTGCCTTCTTTATGCTTTGAATCTCCAGAGACTAAAAACTTCTGGAGCTAAAAGTAACTATGCACAAAAGAGGCACATCAATCTTCTTTACAGTATCCAGTGATTTAGCATTTACTTCGAAAGAGAGACTGTTCAAAGGGAAATAAGTACACAGAAAATAAGATACAATAAATCACAGGTAGAACATTTTATTCTAATAGTCTCCTTTCATTATTTTAGACAAAGAAAGTAGAACAGTTCTAACCTACCTGGGCACCAGTAAAGCATTCAAAAGGGTGACAACAACTGGGCATAGTTCAGAATTTGAGAGAGGCTACCTACAAAGATCTTCTAAGATCTATCATAGGAGTGATCTGATTCATATTTCTTTCCAGTCTACTTAATGATGTTCACACAAAAGTAGTTTCAGCTGTTTTCAGTGTTTCTGAAATTACTGAAACTAGCAGATAGCACAACTGACCTTGATGCTACGGAGTTATGTTCCACAGAAAGAGTTGGACTTCCATGAAGACATTAATAATTGAAATTAAGTGAATTTTGGCAGTGTGACATGCAAGAGTATGCATTCAAAAGAAAAAACAACATGCAATTAAAAAAGAGAATAGAGATTTGGATGTATTAACAGAGCATAAGATGGCTATACATAATCAGTATGTGATAACTGTGGAACGGAAGCAGCTTTTTCAGGATACACCTGAATGAGGTATATGTGAAACCTCCTCTGGAATAATATACACATTTAATGATAGTCATCCATTCCTAAAAAGGTGACTTCAAACTCAAACATGAAAGCAGAATGTGATCAGGATTAATTCATTTCTGATGAATAATAGTTGGAAAAGAAGGTTGATTTCAGACTACAAAAGCAAACAGGTATAAACTGGCATGGAAATAGAACATCAGAACACTTCCTGAAAATCAAAGACCGAAATTCGGGAATAGTTTTCCAAGCAGCTGTGGAACAACTCCCCAGTTAGCTAATTGTAAAACACAGTTTAATCAATTTATGAAAGCAATTATGCCATACACTATATTTGACAGCAAGGACACAGACAGGGAAACTCAGGAAATCTTAATTTGTAAGTACTCCTAAGGGACTTGAGATTAAAAATAGCATGACATGAGAGTACATGATAGCAAGGATCTAAAAAAGTATGCAGATATTTTTGTGCTCTGATCTGCACATGATGCAGTCCCATTCAAATGTATCTGCCTTTCCTTTCAGCTGCAATGATCCGCATCCTTCAAATTTAAGACTTGCTTCAGTCTATACTTGTGTAAACTCCATACATAATATTTTCATATTAAATGAAAGATGTTCTTTCTTTAATATAGAGAATACCAACTTTCAGCTCTGCCTTTTGAGGCATGTTGCTAAGAACAGTGATGCTGTACATCAGCATGGTTACTCCAGCAAAACAGAAGAAGCAGCTTGTTCTGCCTTCTAATATTGTAAACCCATCATCTCTACTGTCTAGGTATTTGCCTATTCAAAAAACAATGGAAATGGAAACTGCTTTTTCCTTTAAGACAACCACTTCATACTAAATGGCTGTTCTAGGGTGGTTTTTTTTTTACTACTTTACTATTCTATATTGGATTTTATTATTTTTTTACTGCGATAAATAAAGCCAGGTCATAATCATTTACCAAAAACAAAAGAACTGACAATCTAGAAGAACATGGGGGAAAAAAAAATAATAAAAAAAAATAACAAAACAAACAACAAAAAACCAAAAACCAACTAACTTCTTCAAAGCTAAATCTATGAGGTTTTGAATTTCTGATTAATCCTTTACTTAGCAAGCAGCAATAGAAAGTATTCAGGTCAGAGGTCATGTCTCCACAGTTACCCATGAGCCAACATAGCAAAATTTCCTTACTTCTGACCAGTCCAAAGCAACCCACTGTGGGGGACAGGATTGATTGTTACAGGACTCTTTTTCAATAGGCCGATGTGTTAGACAGTTCGTGTTGTCCAGTGTCTCCTCCTCAGAAGGTCCAATCTTTCTGATACAGAGAACTGTTCGTGAATGCATTCCTCCATCACAGGTCTTACTGCATTCTGACCAATCTCCTATAAACCATCTGAACAGAACAAGTTTGAAGATTCAGTTAATGCATTTCAGAAACAGAATAGATAACGGCACAAATCCAGAATCCAAATAGTTTAAATTACTACACCTAAATAATTGTTAACAGTATATGAATTCACAGTGAAACAAAGCAGAAACTTACGGGTTTTTTTACCAAACATTTTCATTTATGCCTCACTGCAACTGTATCTTCCAGTAATATTAACGCCTGGTATTTTTATAGAGCAGCAGTTTCCAGCCTGGGCTATGGCATTTATAAAGCAGTGTTGAGCCTGACAAAACTGCAGCTATTTAAGTAGATTTTATAGAATCATAGAATGGTTAGAGTTGGAAGGGATCTTAAAGATCATTGAGTTCCAACACCCCTGCATTGAGCAGGGACACCTTCCACTAGACCAGGTTGCTCTGAAATTATTTCTCTGAAAGTGGTTTGCAACTGGAAATGTTTGGGAACCACTGCTGTAGGTTACAGCACGATTTAAAAGCCAAGATGGCTATCTCTCCAACCATTACAACAAAAGAATTTGATCTCAAAACTGGCTTTCTGAAAGTTAATTCTCATCTGACTATTAAACATTTCAAAATGTTTTTATAAAAGGCTATATTGAAATGTAAAATTTACTTATTACTTAAGTACAGCAAATACTAGGAAAACATAGATTTATTGTATAAAAAAATTACCTCAACAGATATTTAAAAAAAATAAAGCACTGCATAATAGCTGCTAGAGGGAATATCTGAATGCTTGCATGTACACAGTAAAAGTTAGGAGCTGTGCAGCATATTTAGATTACTTGGTGTGGCCACAGAGATTAAAGCAGCTGTTAACCTGGCAGTAACTGTTGTTTTTTTTCCTACTGATGAATGGTTAATGCAACTTAATTAAGCGGAAATCTCTTCACATTGTTGAGAACATTTGGTCTTCAATACTGAATGTGCTGATTAGACACGCTCGCCTGAATCATACTTGCAAAGGGTGAAGGTGAAGTCTAGTATGCTATTACATGTTGACAACATGCCAAAAATGCCAGGTGTGTCAGTCATGGTGAATGTTCCTCAAGGTCTACTTGGAGCTGCTTCATAAGATTTGTTATTTTCTGAAGCCTCTGTCAAAAAATTGTGCTTCTCTCCTGTCTTGTGTTACAGAATACATAATATATTCTAATATGAACCTAGATGAGTGCAGAGATGCAAACAAATATGCCATATTCTGTCATTAATTCCAGCAGAGGAGGAATAATTTGTGAATCTTTGCCACCAAACTTAGGCTTTTACCACAGCAGGGAGAAGTACATCTCTTCAGAGCTTTGGAGAGGTTGAATAGTTAACTTTCTGTTTGTACTATGGTCTGCTCAAGTGCATTCTCAGGTACCTTTTATGTTTATACTGTATGACAAGACACTACTATTCATAATTCATAGAACTATGAGGGTTACCTGTAAAATTTCTTGAAATCTGGAACTTTAAGAGTTACTTATTATAATAACAAACAAAATATTGTGACTATTGCTACTACTCAGGGACATCAATTATACTATAATGTAACTGGCATTCAGTTAGAGTAACTTTTTCTTAACTTTTGGTATATATCATGAGGAAAGTGGAACAGTGCTAATTAAGAAAGGAAATATTTCACCACTCTCTGTAAGTAAGAAGTCTTACTAGGTGATAAATCTTCCAGCCAAAAGAGTCAAACTCCTTTGGGTAACTATCCGTTATTTGAACAGCATTCTTCTAGACTACTCATAGGCTCAGTTATCAAGAACCCTTCTTTAGGAGTTTGGCAATTTGCATTCACCCCAAGAGGAACACCAGCATGGAGGCAGACATGGGCTGAACTGCTCAACATATTAAAGCAGATGCTGATGAATACACATTATGCACTTTCTGATTCTTGATGACTTAAATTTCACCACATTCATCAATTGTCCCTGCTGTATTGGATGGAGAACCCAGAAGTGTCTTGTTTTGTGGGTTGCACTTTTTTTTCTTTTGCAAAATAATACCATTACAAAAAATTAAAATTAACTAGTTTGCAATAATTATGTTAACACTGCTTTTCAAAGTGCTAATTTGTTAACAGTTAAGCCAAACACAGGAAGGAATAGGGATGTGTTTGGTAAAAGGGAATTGACCAAACATGACCGCTTCCCAAGTTTTGTTCTCAGGTACATGTTGAGAGAGTTTAATTACTGCCAAACACAGGAAGGAATAGGGATGTGTTTGGTAAAAGGGAATTGACCAAACATGACCGCTTCCCAAGTTTTGTTCTCAGGTACATGTTGAGAGAGTTTAATTACTGCCAAACACAGGAAGGAATAGGGATGTGTTTGGTAAAAGGGAATTGACCAAACATGACCGCTTCCCAAGTTTTGTTCTCAGGTACATGTTGAGAGAGTTTAATTACTGCACTTAGAGGCATGGTCAACAGTGTTGTCCAAACAATTCAAATGCGTATCTTTGCAGGGTAAACATATATTTACAGATAGACCATGGGGACAACAATTTAGACCTACTTTAGGCCTGTTTGTGAGACAGCACATTCACATTCAAACACACTCAAGGTGAGAGCAGTGCAATGACTTCACTTCTGTGTATGTCAAATGAGTATGATAGATGACACAGTGGGAGTGTAGAAGACACTGCTCTGCCATCCTTCAACCAGTCACTGCAGCAGGGAAGCAGCTGATACTCTAGGAAGAAACTGGCCTTATGAAGACCTGTAGGGATTTCACTGCTTTATAGTCTTTTCTCATTCGTCCCCTTGTCCTTCATGATAGAATTTTACAGTTTTACAGTTTAATAGAGACTGCAGTATATTTTCATTGTGCAGTATCTACATTTATTCAGCATTAATGAGTTTCATTCCATTCAACTATGCTACAGGTCCTTGTCAAAATTCATTTTTGAACAAAAGAGTTTCTGTGGTTTTATTTATCTTTTCAATATATAGCATACAGCCATCTTTAAACATAAACCTAAACAGATGTAACCAAGTGGGCATCTAATCTTAAAGGCACACAGCATTACTTACAACATTGCTTATCGTGGAGAGAAAGTTACCTGACAAAAGTATTATCTGTAAATGGTGTCATCTACTAAGCAGTTTCTATGCTGGCCATTTCTCACGTTAACAATTCAACCCTGGTTTTTATACAGTATACTTAAAAATATGGCAAATACTTAGTACGTCATATAATTATCCATGGTAAGCTTTGTCTCACCTTAAGATTCTTCTGTCATTGTTGCCTTAAGAATGGTCCCCAGTTCTACGCTAAGCACTATTCACCATATCTGACACACCCTAAGAAAATGCTTTGCTAGTATCTTCTTACTCACAGTTTAAATACCACTGTTCCTCAACCAAATCATGCCTCCTCTAGGTCAAAGTATCTATTTTTCACAACTGATTTGAGATGAACATAGAAACAAGGAACAAGAACCATAACTGAACACCAAAACAAATATGCTCTGATAGTTAATACTAAATCTGAATTTTATACCCATTTGGTCAATGGGATTTATTATGGATTACAAAGGCTTTTCTATCTATGCAAAACACATGTCCATCTTAGTGATTAATGACTTACTCAGGTGGGCAAGGCTCAGTGTTGCAGGTTCTTTGGTTTTCCGGAGGCTTACTGTCAGGGTCACAATAATTGTTTTGTACAACTGAGCTGTCATCCAGCCTTTTACACACCACCTCTTGTTTCTGCACACCTTGGGATGAAATGAAACACCGTTAATTATTCATTCTTACTCTTTGGATTGTTTGGTAAAAGTGTATTTCACCTATTATTAATCCTACCATCCCAATTTAATTGGCTGAATGTTACAGGGGTATGAACCCCAACTCACCGAATGCCCTGTGACCACAATAAATCTTTCATTTTCCTTCAATTTCAGGCCACCCTACTGAGAGAGGATTTTAAATAGCTGTTGTTTTCTAAAACAAAGGGAATATATTTATAGATTTACTAACAGATTTTTTTTATTTGTATATTGCACAAAATCCATTTTATGTCTACCCTCCCCTCCTAGTAAAAGACACTTAAATTTCCAAAGAAAACATCACCAAATAGAATGTGGTCACACTTAAATGCAGAATTATTGTTTATGTGCTCTGCTTTAAAATAAACCAGCAATACTGGGAAACAGTGTTGCATTTTTATGCATGTCATCCTATAAATATTTTCTTCATTAAAATAATAGGAGTATTATTCATTCTGAAAGACACAGTTGGTCTCTGTGAAGGCTCATTTTGTCTGGCATTCACAATTCCTCTTTCACTGTTAACTATCAAGAGGGCAGTTTAGAATGATTATTCCCAAAACATGACATATCACTGCCAAAGCAACATTATAAAGTAACATTAAGCAGATTTTCTGAATTTTAAAATACAGGATCTAAAGAAAGGCATTAAACCATTGATATGACAGCGGTGCAGCCCAGAATACTGTTGTAAAGAATGGTACACACAATCTCTTCCTCTCTTTTTAGAAAAACCTGTGTGATGTTTGCTACCATAAAAAGACTGCAAATCTGCAATTTATACACAGTTCTTATTGAACGTTAGTCATAATAATGAAATAACGAAATTATTTGTATGACAGAAGCTGCAAAAAGTCCCGAACCTTTCTTAGATACAGAAGCAATTATTTAAAAACAGAATTAAGTTTTTTCAAAATGTGAAATGTATACAGTTAAATAGGGATTAAAACATCCTGTCTTCAAATATCTGCCAACTTTACTCCCTTCAAGACAAGTTTTTTTGTAGGAGAGATGTGCAGTAATAAAATTAATTATATAAATATGTTTTTCAGTCACTAAACATCCCACTAAAAACATGAGACTTCTTCCACCAAGTATCTGTAGTCCTTTTGCTCATTTTACACAAGCTCAACAACTTACCTTGCAATTGCTTCTTTTGTCACTCATTATGGACAAGAATCAAATGTCCTGTTTTGGTTCCTAAAATGTGTCCTCTACAGAATTCACATTTAATTTCACATGAGTTAAGCCTACCACTGAAGTGCCTGACGTTCAGCCCGCAAAGCATCCTTCTTGGCTATGAACAGAAATCTCACAATCTACACACAGAAACGGGAAATGTCGTCATGGTATTATGTGCAAAGGACACAGGGAAAATGGTAACCTCCTTTTCCATGAATCCTGAGGATGACACGCACCCCCATGAATGTATCAAAACTAAATCGAATACATATCGAATATAAATCAAATTTGATTTCGAGTAATGTAGCACTACCAATTGACAGAGAAGTTATGTTCAGCTTCATTTACCTTTCCTATCATAAGCTGCCTTTATTCTCTTGATGCCTGATAAAATAGGTTGAATACTGCCTTCATAATGATATTTCTCTCAAATACAATTGCTTAAAAATAATAATTCATACACACTTTAGAATTAAGAATTTTAATGATGCATATTGCTCTGGCAAATATATTTATGGGAAAGCATAGATATTATTGTCATATTTTCACTGAATTTCCTACAGGCATCAGATTATTTCTGATAATATTTTTATAATATTTGTTTCAGCTAAAAATTGTCAGCCTCAGTAAATTAAGTTTGAGGACCTATTTAATAAGAATTCTGAAGTACTATGAATATAATGTATCATTGTGCTCGGTTTTCAAAAAAAAAAATTGTCAGATGTTATTTATTGAACGCTGGTCAGGTAGCTTAGCAATGTAAGATAGTATTCACCAATATTCATTCAGAGAGTGCAGAATTTTTAATCCATGCCAGGAGACAATCAATCGTTTTAAAACGTTCTGCAACACATTGCCACACAAAATGTAAATTTTACACCACTGCTTTGTAATTACAGTGTTACTTAAAATAAAATCTCAGAAACAAAACTCACTTTCTAATTTTAAGACAAGCAAAAGAAATGGAGAAAGCCAGAAGTGCAGTTCTTACCCAGACAACAGCTACAACTTGGTTAAGCCCTGTGGGCCTTGGAACAAAATCTTTTTAAATTATCATGTCTTGCCTGAGTATATGGTCCCTCTTAAAATAATCTAAAAAGCACAGCTAAATATGTTCATTTAAACTCTTAGGGGAATAATTACAAGCAGCTAGACAGAAACACTTTGCTTTCAAATCTACAGATTTATAGTTTATAATAAAAGACATAAAACGTCCTCATGGCTGGTCAACGCAATTCTAATAGAAAACAAAGTTCCAGTGATTTAGCGACCATAATCTCCAGAGAACTGAGATGTTTTACAGATTTTAATTCACACATAGTCTGCATGACTTTCAGCAGCCAAATTTTGAATTACACAGATCACATTTTATTCTTAAATTAAAATTGCAGGCATGTACATGCTGTATCTATTTGTAAAAGCAATCCCAAAAATTTTGGTTTGCAATTGCAACCGTTAATTATAAAGATGCCAGTACCAATACACAGTGAATCCTGCATCACTAAAACTGGTGCATGCTGGTTAACTCAGACATACTTTCAGTGCTCACTCATCAGATCACAAGATATTCCTAATAGAGCCAAACTTAACGTTTTTCTTGATGAGGACAAGTATGTTTTATTTGTCTAAAGACAGTTTCATAATTTAGCCGAGGGTATGAAAGAAAAATATAGCAGGCAGCACTGTATGAGAGTGATGAGCAGTAGAGAACACTAGATGACAATTAACTTACTTACAGTCGTATACTGACTGCTTCATAAAAAAACATGAATACCAAAAGACATTTAACTTATCCGGAGATAAATTCTAATAGAATGAATGAAATCAAAACCAACACCTAGGATACCTGCTAAACTGCAGGTAATAAACACTGTCATTTATTGCCATTTGCTGCTAGAATTTACTACTCATGGAAGAAATTTTAAAAAGCAGAATATACACTTATACTGAAGGTTATATATCTGTAAAAATAAAACCACACAGAATTATATTGTTTTTCCCTTTGCTGGACTTTTAAACAATATCACCAGCAGTTCCCTTCCTTATTAAGAGTACTTATGAAATACAAACATTTGCCCTTGGAAAGCTACAAGATAGCATATAATGAAAGACAGGTGAAAGACTAAATAAATGCAATCTTGTGATCTGCAAGTGACATATATCACTCTCTCCTACATTACCACTTCCTTCTTCTCTTTCCAGCCCTCATATTATTGTTTTATTTCCCATTTCTACATATTCTGGTTTTCTGTTTCTCAGACTTTCTCACTGAATAATAATCTGGTCTGTAAAGAAAATCTCCTGTTGTTGTCATCAATTTTTTCTGCATTCCAGTGAACTGTTCATCCATCCATCCATTCTGAATTCCCTGTGTTCCCTCCTCTCCCACTTCTCTATGTATGGATAAACTTGCACTGCACATTCTATTATTCTCTGGCATTGTTTTCCTGCACTCTCATCCAAGTCTGCCACCAGCAATAAAGACCTCTATGAAAGGCCTTCACTCGAGAGTAAAACAGTTATCAGTGAACTTTCATGAAAAAAAAAGAGGGGATTAATATGGAGAATACAGGCAGCTCAGTTTTACATAATGTTCCCAGAGAGGAAGAACTGTCTCAGCCACTACAGATGTTTATTTTAAATAGAAGTTTTTCCAAAACTATGTAATATAATATAGAAAATACTTGTTCTGATGTACAAAAACAAAAGCTGCAATTCTGGATTTCCAAGCCTAAGAATATACTAAGATATATTAAAAATAAATGAAATTATATTCTCATCCTACATATGAGTAAATGAACCCAGGAAAATAAGGAAAAGGCTTGCCTGTTACCAGGTAAGCCTTCACCAGGCAAACCACCCTGTAACCTCATACAACTTTTAAGTACCTGATAAATCTGAGAATATATTATTCAAAAAACATAAGAAAATACCAAAATAAAACTGATAAATCAGACTTTGAAGACTTGATTTCTGCTTGTACAGAACATTTCTCTGTACAGAACATAACACTCACTGAGAGAGAACTAGAGAACATTTCATTCTTTTCTCCTTCAATGTGGATGACATTACTAAATACACAGTTACAATCTCTCAGGAAGGAAAGACTTAATTCTTAGTTAGTTGCAATCTAAACGCATAGCTGCTCCACAAGCTTTATCTCCTAGGCCACTCTATGAAGAACGGGAGTGGGGCAAGGAGGTACACTGTCTGCTGTGGAAAGAGGCCATTGATTTCAGGTGACAGGCTGAGTTTTCAGAATACTTCGCTTTACACACAGTTTATCCAATGATGAAATTCACTGCATTCCTCAGAGGTCAGGCTTTCCAGAGAGGTACCCATATAAAGATGAACTGATAATTAGCAAGTAATGTATGCTTTGAGTTGCTCAGTTCTGTGTGAGAACCACATAAGGGAGGCACAAAAGAGAATCCAGAGCTCTGGCATTGCACTGAACTATCATAAGCAAGAAAGTCTCCTTCTCCCTCTTTTGTACCATTCCATTTACCATGTTCTTCCCATTCTGCAAAACTGAGACAGGTGCTGTTTGAAAAGTCAAAGCACTTTTACTGTTCAGATGCAACTCATCAGCACAGCACAGATGAACGTAATATAGAAGTCCAGTGGAAAGGACAGCATGTTAATATCAAATAAAGATTATAGGTTGCTCGTAACTTGCTCCTTGGGTCCTGACTGCTCTAGTTATACTTCTCCAAGAAAAGGTTTACAAGCAGCTCTAGGAACAGCTGAATACAGTGGATTGCTCTCAAAACACTATTATGAAGACACTGCACAAAGGTCAGACACTTCTGCAACATACAATACTCCAAAACTATTTAAATTTTGCACTGCTAGAATGCTGCTCTAACCCTTGTGATTGACTTCATGACATTCAACACATATCCACAAGTTCACTATACAGACATCACTTTAGTGGGCTGTAATGCAGTTCTCAGTTTTCACTTTTTTGATTCTTTGAATTAAAAAGCATACATCAAGCAATAGCTATGTTTTAAGAGCCACAGACTAGGTCAAATGGTATGTAATGAAGACATAGCCAGTTTAATTTAGAGAGAACTATACTGAAGTAGTGTGAAAAAGACATCAGCTAGCCTGTGAGACAGACTCCGAGAATGGTCCCTGCTCAACTGATCTCTGTTTCACGGAACAGCCACAACTACAGAAAACAATTTAAGATTTCATAGTCAGCCTTAAGTCTGTCATTTCCTTGCAAATTTCTTAAGACAGCTTTTAAAGTGTTACATAAACCGAGACAAAAAGACATAATGTTAAAATACAGACACATTCAAAGATATTAATCGCCTACAATTAAGAAAGCCTATGCTTTACTACTAGAAGTGTATCTGACTTTGCATCATCTAGAGCTTTCCTAGATCAAGATGGAGTATCATATGGTCAAACCTTGACCCGTCCATACAACGTGGGTGATGGCTTAAGTAATAGCAGAGCCCCTTCCACAGATCAGTTAATGGAGGGAGGTGTACTTGAATTAGTAGGCCATAAGCGGTGGTAAGGTGAGCTTACCACAGGTGAGCTACACCAGCTACAATAAGAGGATGGAAAATGCTGATGCCTTTAATTTTCTCACAGTCTGTCCCAGTATAATATTTTAACCTCACAAATAAAAAAATAATTTCCATACTAGCATTCCTCATACATGCTTATTGTCCTTCTTTTACTTTCAAAGAAAGTCTTTAACTGTTTAATATTTTGTTATCCTTTGAAGCAGAGAAAAATGTCTCTTCTAAAGACAGGATCCAAGTAAATGGAACTTAAGTAGTGGACTTCATTACGAATGCTATAGAATAAACAAAGCCATTGGTTTAACTTTTACATTTTCTCAACACTTCTAATTTACATAAAACTGCAACACAGAAGGGCATAGGTAATCCAGAAGGTTCCTGGAATACGTCAATGATAATTTTCTTTTCCAAGTGAGAGATGAACTAAAGAGAAGAGATGCTGTGGTTGACCTTGTTATCACCAACAAGGAGGGCCTGCTGGGGAATGTGAAGCTTGAAGGCAGCTTTGGCTGCAGTGACCATGAGATGGTGGAGTTTAACATCCTTAGGGCAGCAAGGAAGGCACAAAGCAAGCTTGCTACCCTAGACTTCAATAGAGCAGACTTCAGGGATCTGTTTGGTAGAGTATTACAGGATAAAGTGCTGGAGAGAAGGGCTAAAGAAAGCTAGTTGATATTCAAGTATCACCTCCTTCAAGTTCAGGGGCAATGCATTCCAACAGAGGAAGAGAGGCAAAAACACCAGGAGGCCTGCATGGATAAACAAGGAGATCCAGGACAATCTGAAACAGAAAAAAAAGGGAATTCTACAGAGGGTGGAAGCAAGGGCAGGTAGCCTGGGAGAAATACAGAGAAATCAACCAAGCAGCCAGGGATTAAGTTAGGAAAGCTAAAGCCCTGATAGATTGAAATCTGGCTGCAGACATTGAGGGCAACAAGAAACGCTTTTACAGGTACATCGGTGATAAAAGTGAGACTAGGAAAAATGTGGGCCATCTCCGGAGGGAAATAGGAGACCTGGTCACCCACAACATGGACAAGGCTGAGGTACTCAATGATTGTTTTGCCTCAGTCTTCACCAGCAAGTGCTTCAGCCATACTTCCCAAGTGATAGAGCGCAAAGTCAGGGACTGAGAGAATAAGAACAGACCAGCCCACTGTAAAAGGAGATCAGATTCAAGACTACCTAAGGAACCCAAAGGTGCACAAGTTCAAGGTACCTGATGAGATGCATCTGAGGGTCCTGAGGGAATTGGCAGCTGAAGTCGCAAAGCCACTGGCATCATATTTGAGAAACTGTGGCAGTTCTGTGAACATAACCTCCATGTTTACAAAGGGAAAAAAGGAAGACCTGGGGCAGCTACAGGCCAGTCACTCTCACTTCTATGCCTGGCAAGATCATGGAGTAGATCCTCCTGGAAGCTATGCCAAGGCACATAGAAAATAAGGAGGTGACTGGTGACAGCCAACATGGCTTCAGTAAGGGCAAATTGTACCTGACAAATTTGATGGCCTTCTACACTGGGATTACAGCATTGGTGGATAAGGGAAGAGCAACAGAGATCATCTACCTGGACTTGTGCAAAGCATTTTGATACCACATGACATCATGTCTCTAAATTGGAGAGAAACAGATGTCACAGATGGATGATTTGGTGGATAAGGAATTGGCTGGATGGTCACCCTCAAATATTTGACGCCACTGGCTCGATGTTCAAGTGATAAGTTTTCCTCAGGGGTCAGTAATGGGACTGGTGCTATTTAACATCTTTGGTAGTGAACTGGACAGTNCCTTGTTATCACCAACAAGGAGGGCCTGCTGGGGAATGTGAAGCTTGAAGGCAGCTTTGGCTGCAGTGACCATGAGATGGTGGAGTTTAACATCCTTAGGGCAGCAAGGAAGGCACAAAGCAAGCTTGCTACCCTAGACTTCAATAGAGCAGACTTCAGGGATCTGTTTGGTAGAGTATTACAGGATAAAGTGCTGGAGAGAAGGGCTAAAGAAAGCTAGTTGATATTCAAGTATCACCTCCTTCAAGTTCAGGGGCAATGCATTCCAACAGAGGAAGAGAGGCAAAAACACCAGGAGGCCTGCATGGATAAACAAGGAGATCCAGGACAATCTGAAACAGAAAAAAAAGGGAATTCTACAGAGGGTGGAAGCAAGGGCAGGTAGCCTGGGAGAAATACAGAGAAATCAACCAAGCAGCCAGGGATTAAGTTAGGAAAGCTAAAGCCCTGATAGATTGAAATCTGGCTGCAGACATTGAGGGCAACAAGAAACGCTTTTACAGGTACATCGGTGATAAAAGTGAGACTAGGAAAAATGTGGGCCATCTCCGGAGGGAAATAGGAGACCTGGTCACCCACAACATGGACAAGGCTGAGGTACTCAATGATTGTTTTGCCTCAGTCTTCACCAGCAAGTGCTTCAGCCATACTTCCCAAGTGATAGAGCGCAAAGTCAGGGACTGAGAGAATAAGAACAGACCAGCCCACTGTAAAAGGAGATCAGATTCAAGACTACCTAAGGAACCCAAAGGTGCACAAGTTCAAGGTACCTGATGAGATGCATCTGAGGGTCCTGAGGGAATTGGCAGCTGAAGTCGCAAAGCCACTGGCATCATATTTGAGAAACTGTGGCAGTTCTGTGAACATAACCTCCATGTTTACAAAGGGAAAAAAGGAAGACCTGGGGCAGCTACAGGCCAGTCACTCTCACTTCTATGCCTGGCAAGATCATGGAGTAGATCCTCCTGGAAGCTATGCCAAGGCACATAGAAAATAAGGAGGTGACTGGTGACAGCCAACATGGCTTCAGTAAGGGCAAATTGTACCTGACAAATTTGATGGCCTTCTACACTGGGATTACAGCATTGGTGGATAAGGGAAGAGCAACAGAGATCATCTACCTGGACTTGTGCAAAGCATTTTGATACCACATGACATCATGTCTCTAAATTGGAGAGAAACAGATGTCACAGATGGATGATTTGGTGGATAAGGAATTGGCTGGATGGTCACCCTCAAATATTTGACGCCACTGGCTCGATGTTCAAGTGATAAGTTTTCCTCAGGGGTCAGTAATGGGACTGGTGCTATTTAACATCTTTGGTAGTGAACTGGACAGTGGGATTGAGTGCACCCTCAGTAAATTTGCAGATGACAGCAAGTTGTGCAGTGTGGTTGGCAGGCTTGAGGGACATGATCCCACCCAGAAGAACCTGGACAAGCTCCAGACATGGTCCCATATGAAGCTCAGGAGGTTCTATAAGGCCAAGTACAAGGTCCTGCAAGTGGCCTAGCACAATCCCATGCACAAATATAGGCTGGGGGGAGAATGGTTTGAAAGCAGCTCTGAAGAGAAAGACTTAGGGATGTTGGTGGATGAGAAGCTCAACACAAGCAGGCAATATGCACTTTTTCACTGATTCAGCTTATTTTTAGAATTGCGTCTTCTTTTGGCATATGGAAAAAGGTGTTTCATAAAGTGGTGGGAATAGCAGGGACTCATTGAGAAGGCGGATACAGTCCTTAACATGAATTTTAGCTACTATGAAATATTTATTCCCTGAGCAGAGAGCTCAATGAAAATAAGGTACCACAGCATTTCCTTGTACTAAGCTGAAAGGAAGGACCAAACTGAGTTAGCTGTCATAAATACCAAAGAAAATCTTGCTCCCCTCAAAAGAATTTCAGATTAACAGATGTATGCAGTTTCAGGGATTCACAAATCTTCTCTTAATTAATGAAATCAAAATCTTTTAACCCAGACAAGTGTCTACTCCTTCAAAACCAGTATTTTTTTCAATTGTATATAGCTGAATTTGTGAAACGACAATGACTTACATGATAGCAGATCCATGCCTAAAATCTTGTCTCTACCCAAATCAATGGCATTTTTCCCATGACTTCAAAAAGATCAATAACTCATTGCCATCATAAAAATAGAATTGGCGATTACTTGTAAGGTTCTGATACATGGAACTGTCTTATGCTTTGACCTAAGCACTTTCCGTTTTTACAATTCTTCTTGTAAATGTTCCTTTTCTTACCAGACTAACCTTCACCACATTAGTAGAAAAAAACACAAACAAATATTCTATCACCCTAGAAACAAATAAATTAATAATAAAAATATTGAAGGTTACCACCTTCCTCTACTTTGTTACATGACATTGTCTATTTAGCAGCATAGTAGGGAATTTGTTCTTTGTGTCTTATGTACGGCTAAGCAGTTGTATTCAAACAGAAAATAACTAGTAACCGCCACAGCAAGTTCCAGCAGAAAGATGAGTCAAGATGGTGCTGAACATGAATGCCTCCAGTAGCCAGGAAAAAAAAAAAAGGTGTCTTCCTCTTGCTATGGGCAGTGCACAGTACAGCACAAACCTGAAATTCTTAGGCAGACTTGAAGGATTGTCCCATATCTTATGAAACTGAGGTATGTTGGGGAGACAATGCATTCAGTCTTCAGACAGAAGAAAGATGCACAGCACCTCTACTCACCAGTCTTTGTAGCAGCAATGGTGTTGGCTCAGAAGGAAGCCAACTGTCCTGCTCCCCCAGCCAGAAGTAAAGAATTGCATTGGTGGCCACTAGAGGGAGGATTAGGAATATAGTAAATTGTGGGCACAAGGCATCCATGATGAATCACATGGGACAACCTACAAATCCCCTACCAGTGTAAAAGGGCATTAATTTTCACTGTTATGGGCTGGGAAGTATAATCCAGATGTTATCATCTGCTACAAAGGAGCTGCCAGTATGCATTCTAAACTTTGGTGGCTGGAAGATAGGAAGCATGACTAGAATCATGTGAAACATACCTACAAACACAAAAAGACACATCCCTTTATTTGCCTTCTGGTTTTTAATCTCCTTATTTAAAACTTCTGATGTCCTTTATCAAGAAAGCTCCTGTGAAAAGCAAACATACCAGCTTCAAGAGAATCTCAGATGAATAAGCAGAGTGAGACATACTGTGCCAAGATACACTATCTGTAACAAAAATATCTGGACACATTAAATGGACTTGAAAACAACAAAATCTGTTGTGATAAATGTTATTTCACTAAATTAGGAGTTAAGGCATGTCTGAAAGAAACGTTTTCAATTAGTTACCTAGATGATTATATAGTAAACATACCTTGCACATTCAGTTTACCCTATAGCTTGACTGCCTGGTGTCTTACCTCCAGCACAAGTAGCAGAACATTCTGACCAAGGCAGATGATTCCATGCAAAGCCAACTTCATTGTCTCCACTGCCAGTGCGAGAGATGGGAACATTGAATTTATACCTTATACCCAAATTTTGTTCCTGTAGCAGAATCTGTAGTTGAAAACAACTGGTTATACCATTAAAATAGGCAAGCAGAGGGCAACTAGAGTGACATTTAATCTAGGTATGTGTTACATGTTGTGGAATGGAAAAAAGTAAAACAGGAAACCACAGTAGTTCTTTTAGGTATTCCCAAAAATACCTGCACTAACTTTTAAGACATACAAATTAAAATTATATTGTCTAAGGTGATATTTGTCTTTTTTTCCCCTTTAACAAAACTTCATCACTTCTGTCAGTTCTTTAGTCTTGACACAATTATGTAAAAACCCAGTTTTCATAAAATCAATGTCTTAATGGAAATTAACTTGACAGATGAATAATTATGTGAGGTCAAAGTTGATTAAGGACCTTATTGTGCAAATATGCACAGCTTCAGAGTCCCAACTGAAACCTTGTAAGGAGCTATAATATAGCAGTTATGAACCCAGCTCTGCCCTTGTTTGCACTCTAGTGACTATAATAATAGTAATAGAAGTAACAGCAACAAACTGTTGGTGAGGTCATTGTTTTCCCCTAATGCAATAGTCAATAGCATTAGCTTGGTGGAATTACACCTGCAATTCCTTTAAAGGAATATCAAAAATCTTGCTGTAGCCATATCATTTCCCTCACTGTGGAACTTGCACTTCCATATACCACCTGTTCAACACTAGCCTTTGACTTTCTACTGACCCTTTTCTTTCTCTTTCTAATAATATATATTATGTTAGATGGAGCAATCTGACATATCTCAGAGCTACTTCTCATCTCTTCTGCCTTCTCCCTTTTGGTATTTTGCAGAGGTGTATCTGCCTATCTCCATTACACAAAACAGCAGAGAATTTTAGCTTATCCATGCCTACAACAGAAAAAACAGGATTCAAGTGTTTGAAAATGAGGCCTAAAATGTGATGTAGCCTAATATGCAGGCAACACCATTCTATACACAAAAATAGACCTTCTGGTCCAAAAATTCCTTGAACTGCAAATCTAGTAGCTGGTAGAACAGACTGGGCAAGTACCATGTTGTTCTTATGCTCCTCCTCAACATGGCAGTACAACAGCAGGCTGCTGTCACAGACAGGGTGTTAGGACTTTGGTCACATCCTCTGTTACATTCTTGTATTTTGCACAATCTGTTCAGAGTAATGTATGTCACAGCAACATACTTTCAAATCACATTCAAATCATGATATTCTTGCTGTGGAAAGAGTATGCTTTACAGTCAGGAAAGGCTTAAAACCTTTTTATCTACTGATATCTACAGAACTGTCAGGAACTGTCATGCTACATTGCAATATTTACATATATCACCAGAACACAAACACACAATATACGCTTCATTTACAATTTTGGCTACCATTATTTTGAACCACACTTAATAGAGATGGGGCTTTTTCTGTGAGATTTCCTGGGGCTCTTCTGACTTTATCCCTGTTTCATCACAGTGTTTCCCAGGCAGTTTTGGAAGGTAAGCAAGCTGTGTTAAAACACAAATACAAGGTCCCAGCTCTTTGAAAACACAAACTATTTTGATTTCATTCATATCCTTGTCTTTTCTCAGAACACATATGCATACTTCCATTTTCAGAAATATATTAATTATAACTTTACCATGACTACGAGATTTTCTGAAGTAGGGCCTAGTGCTTCCAAAGACTCTGGTTCATCTGTTGGCCTCTTGTAATGGAAAGCTGTTCCAGCAACATCAAACTTTCTTGGCCAGTCAATAGTCCAGGCACCATTAATATAGTAGTCATCCTCTTCAGATTTTAAAGCTTAAAAAAAAATACAAGCCACCTAAAAATTGGAAGCAGCATTTATAATGGAGAAGCCATTGCAAACTAACCTACTAATCTGTTTCAAGTATGTGAGCTTCAGCTCAATATCAGAATTTTTTTTTTTCAAGCAATACAGAGTCTTTTATTTAGCCCTGGTCAAACTATTGTAGTTTGCAAATGCAGTTTGACAATATTGCCTCTGCAATAATCTTCAATCTGCAGATATACTTCACAGATTTCAACATGCAGATACTATATGGAACACAACAGAACGCCTCATGCAACTTGCAAATAAATCTTCAACTTTAAAACCAAGCTTATGTGCAATGTATGCTGTTCTAAGTAAGATACATGTAGATCTCAAGTGGAAAATGAATTATGAATCTGATCTTTAGGTCAAGAAGTCATGGCATGGAATAGGTACCTCAGATAATGTACTGAGGAAAAAAAGAGAAGGAACATGGAGTCAGACGTACGGTGTCAATCAGCTCTTGCTTTGCTGTCTTTATCTGCTAGGTTTTTTTCCTTCTTAAAGTATAAATCCAAGATATTTCTACTACAAACCCAAATACTAGCTACTTAATCTGATAAAAATTTTAACATTTCTAATTTACAGCCTTAAATCATAAAAGTACTGTAGATTAAACATTAATTTCTTAACTGACAAATTAATTAGGCTGGCCAAGAACATATTACTCAGGGATTCATATTTGATATTTTATCAGTAATACTACATTAAGTTTCTAAATATGAAACAGACTTTGCCCCTTAAGGTGAATATTCTCCTAATTAGATATTGACTTCTTGACTTATAAGGTGAATATATTCTGTTGGATACTGACTTTTTGACAGAATGTGAAGATTACCAAGTTATTCAGCATTCATATTCACTTTAAATGAAACATGTTCTTAAAAGCAAAATGATGGTTGGAAACACATGATCAAACAGTCCTGTCACCTTTTGTTGAGTCAAATTGCTGACTTTACTAGATAGGGAACAAGCTCACATCACAATCATAAGTAATAAGACTACTTACAATCAAGTTTTATTTTAAACTACACGTGTGTGGAGAGACGGTTTACATTAAACAGTTAGAGAAAATGTCTCAATGGTGCTCAAATTTTCTAAAACAGATCAGAGGGCATTCATCTGAGCAGGAGATAGTTGGAGAGGTAGTAATGTTCTGCCGGTGACAGCCATGTTCAGAAGGGATTAGTAAGAATTTCCATCAGCACCATAAAGTCTGAAACAGAATGTCTTTTCATAGCATAAAATGTATTCCATTGACTTCTCTGGATTTACTTTGGAAACACTCATGCGCTTTGAGTGAAGAAACTATCTCTGACACATTTACTTATCTAGAATTCTCAAAGTAATTCAGATTGCTATATTGTCCATATAGGTTTTGCAGTACAAGAAAGAGATGGTAAAAAAAAGTAAGTATAGGAGAACAAGACAAATTGCAAACAGTAGCATACTAAAAGGAAGGAACAGTACTTCACTATTTATCTATTTTATGGGGGTATATGCAAAAACTATGTTTCATTGGTGGTCCTATTTCCACACCACCAAAATTTCTATCCATCCTGTTTCGCATAGGTGAAGGCCACACAGTTGTGAATAGCATTGCAGTAATATTATTACTAAAATTATTAACTGTCATAATAACAGGACAATGATGACATAGTGGCATAATGCTGTTAGTATATGAGACAGAAGGAACAAGTTAATGTCCTAATCAAATCATTTATGACAACCTGAGAATGCTGGAAGCCCAGAGAAAAATAGCATACAACACCCTATTGCATAAAGGGAATATAATGGAAGACGGCCCCCTGCATCAAGCTTTTTAAAGGAAGATAAGAGCATTAGTAACCACACATTTTTTCAGCAGCTCTGAAAATTGGGAATTTTGTTGCTGGGTTACTTGTTTGTCAGATCAGTTTAAAATACTGAGTTATTTATGCAGCTGCAGAAACATGCATTTGCTGTCACAACACGGGAGCAATATTGCTGCAGAAATTATCAACCAGACAGGGGGAGGGAGGGCAGGTGTTGATTGAGCCGACTAAATGGCCAAATGTCTAACTGCAGCCTAAATTTGAGGCCATGGGTTGCAAGAGAACTAGATCTTAGTTTAAGGGACCACAGAATGTTTGTTTCAAGTTAGTCTGAAAGCCTGCTAATGGAAATTAATAAAGAAGCAACTTTGAAGCCACTGTGACAGCTACAGAGAAAGAGGGTTATATTTTTAGACTTTTTTTGTATACTTCCAAGTAGAGAAATTGATTTCTTAGACTGTGGTCACATATTTGGCAGCAGTGCACATAAAACAAACTACAGTAATATGTGTAAATGGTTATTTTCAGCTGAATCACTTCTCTAATCTGGTTCATGGTATGGCCACACAAACAGCTGCCCTGAAGAACAGAGGGAACTCCATAAAGACAGAGAAGGAACTGTGAAGCTGACACTGCTACTAAAGAAATATCCATAAAATAATACCCTTGAGGTATGTATTCTAACATAATAAATGCATTTTTAACTACCATTGTGATTGTATGGTTCTTTTAAGGGAGAAAAAGAATTAGAAGCCATCCTTTCCCCAGAAATTCATGATCCTAAAATAGTGATCTAGTTCACAATCACGGAACAAAACATCCCATCACAAAATGAAATGCTCCTGTAATTTAGTATTATCTTTCATTGGGACATAATGGCACCTTTGAAAGTTGAAAACACAAGAAACTAGTGAAGGAGAGGAATACCCTATTTGTGTAGCCAACGCTTCTGCACCATGAAGCACGGTAGTGAGGAGAGAGCCTGGAACTCAGGAAGCCCCTTGAAATTGTGACAAGCACATAAAAAAAAATTTCTAGATCTGTGGCCAGATTAAATACCAATGACATTGTCTGTATTCTTTATTTAAGCCCCAAAAAATTACATTTTTCTTTCATTTTATACAGATGGTGCCAATCTAAATGCTTTTCCAGCTTACTTTCCTCTGCTTATAAAATAGAGGAATAACATATTCAGTTGTAGTATCTAAGAGTTATCTTCTTTGTCCTGGCTTTAAGCTGTCCATATAATAGTTCTTAGAAGAAAATGACCATGACAGCAGGATGCATTGTATGCCTCTCTCTCACCACCTCTGTTGCAAATATCAGTATATGATATATAAGCAACCTTACCCACATTGTATTTTGACATAGGGGAGGGGCCAAGGGGAGCATGGTGCTGAAGAATAATAAGCACTCTACGGCTGGAGCAGTGACATTGTTATCCCTACAGAATCCAGGGAGACTGATTATCTGCTGAATCACAGAAATGTAGGCAGGCAGGAAGCAGGCAGAAA
>VZRU01021074.1:5338-35006 GCA_013398155.1 Pedionomus torquatus | reverse complement strand
ACACTACAGACATAATAAAAGTAGTGCCAAGGCATGAGATATGGTGCAGAAAATTGTTATATAATAATCACCAGTCAGTTGTTCAGGGGCAGAACAAACATGGGTACTTCACTCATGCAAACACTTAAACTTTGCAATACTGTTACTTAAGTTGAACATACAAAATGAAAGACAATTTGCACAAATGGCTAATTGTTAAAGTAAGTTTATCATTTCCTTAGCCAGAAACCCTTTTTAAACCATTCAGAAGTAACCCTGGAGCCCATGGTTTGATTGACAATCTGGTATCTGCCCTGGGATGAGCAACACAAGACTAGCTTTTCTTCTAATGTTGGAGAAAACTGAACTTTTAGAAAACGCCAGTGTCTGAATTCATGAAAACATTTACTTTATAGCCAGCTAGGCTATGTGGGATTCAAGGTCTCTCTTCTTGAGCCTTGACAGGTAAAGGGACAAGGAGGAGCAATGCCTGGGCACTTGACCCAGGCCGGCCAACAGGATTATTTCATGCCATGAATGTCCCATTTGATATAAATTAGAAAAGTTTACTGCGTAGGTATCTCGCCCTTGACAGCGGTGGTCCAGAGAACTCTTTGCCCCAGTGTTGGACCCCTGAGTCCTTCCCTTCCTCCCAAAGCCATTGGGCTCGCAGTGTATGACATTTGCTGTCCATTGCTAGGAGTGCACAGCTTCCTGCTGATAGAATTGGGTAAGTATAACTCTTGTATATCTTGTATCAGCATTGTGATTAAGATTGGTTCTTTTGTTATTTTATTATTCTTATTGTTAGTTATTTAGTCTTATTCTGTAATATCTATTTATATTTCAACCCTCGAGTTCCTTTGCACTCCCTGATTCCCCTTTCTGGGTGGGGAGGGTTCATGGAGTGATACAATAATTGTCTAAATTACAATAAATCGTTATGCGTTTTCTCAAACTGTAACAGTAACGTGAGTAACTGAGAACCTGGAGTAGCTCAGTTAGATAATACTTTCCCACTATTGTAGGTTTAGATGACAGAGTAGAACATGGCCTCAGGTCTGTTGTGACCTGAATATGCACCTTTCACTTCCAAAAGGTGGGCATCTGAACTTCCGTAACAGACAGAGTACTAACCCTTTCCAAAAAGAAACCCTAACCACTTCTGTGTCCAAAATGTGTCATATGAATTTGACAAAAAGCACCAGGGCATGCACAGAAGACATGGACAAATACATACATCCGTGGCCACCCTTAAGCTCTAATGGAAGATTCAGTATTGACTCTATACTAATAGGTTCAGCAAAGCCAAGCTTTCTCTTCTCCCAAGTCCTAAGGCCTTCATCTGAAGCAATGTGGGGACTGTAAACATACAGTAAACAAGTAAATACAGCCATTCAAAATGACCTGAACTACACAAGATCTTTCTGAAAGCAACTGAAAAGAGAATTTATCCTTCAGTCATTGCTCAGGGANAAGTAATTGCTCAGTGAAAAAAAAAAAAAAACAAAGAAAAAAAGGAACTTGATATGGACAAGGATTGTACAAGAGTGCTAGTCTCAGAAAATGAATACGAATTCTTATTTTTCCATTAGAAATTTCATTTTTAATAAAAGGTACTTTTAGACAGTCGAACATGTCATAGTCCAAGAGTGTAACTCTCTAGAATGTACATTAGAATGATACATTGATACTAAAAAGCGTAGCTTATCATCAGCAAATGCACCTAGATGCAACATAGTTTTGCACATAAACACGCACTACCATTCGATATAGTATTTCCTTATATTATTTCCCTGTTATTTCTGCATTAATAAGTGGAACTGTAGCATTATTGTGTGGTTAAAGCACCAATGTTTTAGGTGTTGCTGACCAGTGCTTACACACCACCAAGGCTTTCTTGGTTTCTGAGCCTGCCACCAAAGTGAGTAGGCTGGGGGTGGGCAAGAGGTCAGGAAGAAACACCACAGGGACGGCTGACCCAAACTGACCAACCGGATACTTCATACCCTATGGGACCATAGTCAGCAGTGAAACTGGGGGCGGGGGTATTTCCAAAGTAGCCAGTACTCAGAGACTGGCTAGGCAACAATCTGCTGGTGGGAAGTAGTGAGTGATTGCATTTGATCTCTTCTTCATTTTTTGTTTCTTTTCCTTTCCCTTACTAAACTGTCTACCTTAGCCCATCAGTTTTTCCTCCCTTTTGTCCTTCTGATTCTCTCCCTCTTCCCTTGGGGGGTGGTGGTAATCAGTGCGCAACTGGGTGGGGGCTTAGCTGCTGGATGGGATCAACCCCACCACACCCTTCTTCAGAAAAAAAATCCCAAAGACACAAGGTTTCATGGAGCTGTACCGAGGAAATAAGGGTTTATCCTTCTCAGAGTTCTAAATTTACAAACTGGACATTTATACCAATAAGCAGGTATCCATTGGAGGAATGTACCCTTCATATGCATACATAATCCTTAAATCCAGAAGATCACTGAATGTCTGTGTAACACATAATGCAGCCCATATAGTGAACTCACATTTTTAGCAAGTATAGATATATCCATATGGCACAATATTTTGCAATGCCTCTAATGGTACAATTAGAATGGAGAATAAAGTATTTATGTGAATTACACAAGAGGGATTAAACCTTCTGGTTTTCTTCTCACTGTAGCGATAAATTAAGTCATAATAATGGTTTTAACTGAAGACAATAATCTCCTTGCACCATTGTGTTGGAGATATCACTTAAGTACATGAACAGTTGTCTACAACTAAAGTCAAAAGCTAAAAATTAAAATGCTTCTAAATGTGCTAACAAAGTAATTATACATGTATATATACATGATATATATTTCAAACATGTCAAGATCAAAGTTAAGTAATGAAAGACACTCGGAGTTAAACTTAAAACTGTAAGAAATCACATATGTAAAACAGAACATGCAAATCATCCTAAATCTATACTATTACACTTGCATATGAGTGGCAGGTACATTTTACCTGCTTTATTCTTCCGAAGTTGTATAAAATCCCTGTACTCTGCCATTCAAACACTGTCTTTCACATTCCCACATTCCCCTGTAAAAACTCCTTAAATGCTATTTTTTCTCTTCTACACAAGTTAAATCTGAGGACTTACTGCACACTTCTTAATTTTCTAGTATCTTCTTAATTCTCTATTGAAAATTTATTTTTCACCAGAAGCCAGTGACAGACTCTCTCTAGAGTAAGAAAATCTTCATTATTTCTAGTGGAACTACAAAAATATGCTTCCTCCACAAAGTATGGCAACCTCATCTGCTATAATGCTAGACATTGTTAACAATAAGAAAATGATATTGTGGCACATTCAAGATCACTTTTATATGAATATTAGCTGTTTAACACAACTAAGATTTACAATGTTATGTTTTTTGAAAACTCACACAGAAAGTACTTGATCATTGAGGAAAATTTATTTCATCTGGGGGTGGGGGGAGGGTGCAGAGATTAATTCCATTTAAATTTGCCATCTCAGTTTTATCAATGTCTTTTCAAACATTGCTTCCACAATTATTTTTCAAGAAAATTTCATGTCCAATAATAGCTTAAATTTACCTTATCTTAACATCCAATAAGAATTTAAATCATCACTCAGTCTAGGCATTTAAAGTGTCCTTTCAGCACACTGTGTTTTCATTTTTAGTGCATTAACCCCTCATTTACATCCCTAGCATGGATCTAAACAATGATGTCAGAAAATATTATTTTTTTATTACTTTAAATTCAAAGACAAAATAAACATTCATATCAGTTTGGTCTTACTGTTTTATATGCACCATTTCCTCATCAGAATATATTTAAAAATCTATCAGTTAGTTTACCTTCACAAGCACATCTCTCAGTATACCAGAGAAACTTCATGTATATTTAAAATTATTATTACAAATTAGGAAAAAGTGTACCTTTTTGAACCTAGCCGATACGCAAAACCCTTCACCAAAGCATGAACATATTAAAGCTTCAAAACAGAACAGATGTGCAAGTTCCATCAGTAGCAAGAAACCACTCTATTCTCTTTCCCTGCACGCAGAAAACAAGTGAGTAACTTTTATGGAAAACACTCCAAAAACCTTTAGGCATAGGCAGACATCTACCATGCAAAATTTCAACCCAAAGAGTTAAAAGTCTGGCAGGCTTATACAAGCAACTGAAAGAAGTTTTTATGATAGACTGTTAGGTCGTTCTAATTGTAGAAATCCCTCCTAACTCTGCCAATAAGATATTAATGCACATTGCATCAAATTTTGCTTTGAGTTCACAGTTACACTGAATTTACATTAGTGTAACTAAAAGCAGAAAATGACCCTCTGAGTGTGATGAAGTACTTTGAGATCTTGTTAGGTCTTTAAAGCAGGGAATGTCATTCATTACATACTTGGACAGAGCCCAGCAAAAGAGGGCCTAGTTTGGCAATGGTCTTCAAGCATCACTGAAATATAAATTTTAAATATAAATATAAATAGTGGTAGTAACTCTTATAGAACGGTAACCTATTATTTTCTCTAGCGTGCAGTAGAGAACTACATATTTGGAAAGAGTTTGTATTTTCTGGGTTTTTGCTATCAGGAACAATTAATTTACAGGAACCTTCAAAGCTTCAGTTTACAGATACAATTCTCTGCTGTTAACATGCATGAACACTATACCTTTGTAAAATAGTACAGATTCTTTCATTTTCCTCTAAAATCTAATAATGGAACAAGATACTAATGACTGGGAAAAGAATGATTAAACCTCCTGACAAGAGAACACAGCAGCAGTGTCTTAAAGCATCTCAACTTGTTGCTTGTAGTCTCACGGTTTAAAATATATAAATTGAGGTAAATTGTTCCTTGTCATTGACAGAGAGTCATGGTTCCAAAATAAATCCAGACTGTTGATTTAAGAGTACGGCTTCTAATATTTTCTATTACTCTAATAAAAGGTAACTTTTTTTTGGTAGAATGCAAAGGTCTGTTTTCATTGGCTAACTCTAAGAACTCCAATTTTTTAAATGACTCCTTCAATGAATTTATTTAACATGGTTTACCAGCATTTCCAAACTCAGCATGGAAAAAAAATCAGAACGATGCTAGGTCATGGGCCCTGAGTGAAGCCGTCAACAAGCATTAATAAACTGTGACAGCTGCCCAAAGGCTTTCATTCTTTTTGTTTAAACATCAGATTGCAAGTCAAAATGCAGTGTAATCTTTGTTGAAACTAGGCTCAGCTAGCATGGCAAAAGTCAGAATGAGAATAGATGTCAGAAGGCTTTGTTAGAAAAAGTCCAATACAGAGCAGTAAATCTTATGATGCAGAAACTCTTGGACAGACAAGGGATATTATTTAATATAATAAGCTCTTTTCACTTTGTACAAACCTGCAATAAATATATTATCTTGAAAAAAGTCATACGGAATTCACTGCTTTTCCCAGTACATGTCCTGTAAGCTAATAATTAAAGTATTTTTCTCTCCTTTTTAAGATCTGCATAGATTTTGCCTCATAATTGAGAAACAACCTTTTACTATTCTTAATTGGATACTAATTTCAGAACTTCATCTGAAACTGCTGATATACAGGCATCATTTTAAAATCAAAATTCACATGTTCAGACAGATACAGTAGCATTAGACTTATCCATTGCAACATTGACCTTCTGTACTTTTCTGTTAGATAGAAGAGCGTATTAGACTGCACAGCAAAGTCTTTTAAAACTAAACAGTTACACAAGTGTAGCTAAATACTAAAAGAATAATTCCGAGTAAAAACAGAAAGGTCATTGGGAAATACAGACTTTTAGAAAAACCTTTTATTAAGGCTAGATTTTTTCCATATGCTTGTATAATTCAGCTTATATCTGAAGGAATAACAATTTTTTTATCTTCTAGCAAAATAACAGATTTCAGGTTCTAGATCTATGCTGAGCACTTTTAAAGTCTATGCCCAATTTGAAGTTGGAACAGTCCTCTATGGAAGGGTGTTATTAAATTTAATAAAGATTAAACTAAATAATTTAATAATGATTAAACTAAAGAGTTCTTACAAAAATTACTCAAAAAGTATAAAGTATGAAGGACGGTGGGGTTCTTTTGATCTAGGCTACACAGTTCTATAGTGAGGATAAACATTTTATTGAATTACACATATAAAATAATTGTGAAATAATTCTGTAGTATACCTCCATTAAGATGCAAATATATTCTGAAATAATAACTCTTTTTTAAACTCTTAGTAGTTGCTCATAAGTACTTTAATTTTTTAATTTGCTTTTCTGGTAGCCTTTAAACAACAAATTGCTTCTTAAAAAAATAAATATAAATATTTGTACTCACCCCCTTCTCAATGCTTCCTGTTTGGCAAAGAGTGCCTTCAGCTGCTGGAATGCTGTTAGTAACACAGCGGTTACTTTTGCTAAGGCACCAGAGCTCTCTACACACTTCCTAGGAAAGAAGTCAGAAGAAAGTTGGTCAGAATAAAAGCCTAAAAGTGCTTCCAATCTTCATACACACAGGTATACACAAATTTATTTGGAACAGAGGCTGTTAAGAACTGGTCTGGAGAGACAAATCTATAGATGGTTGTGAAATTTCAAAGCCACCATATTTTACCTAAGAATATTCTGCCAAAAAATAATTCTGGAAGCATTAAATCTGCCATGCAAGTCATGTTTTATAGTTGGTTTTTTCGTGATTAGTGTTAACGCTGGGCTTAGTATATTTTAGTGTTGCTGTAAAAGCAGTGTTCAGATGTGCTGTTGTACCTCCATTACTATCATTATCTGCCTCAAAATTACATGGTAAAAAGATATTTTTAATTTTTAAATATGAAACTAAAATTATTGTTGTTTCCTTTAGTTAAAACCAACACTTCTGTCCTCAGACTACTTTGCAGTCCTCTTCAGTGATACTTGCTAAAACAGTGCACACGTAGTTAGTACTAATTGAGCTATGAATTAAAATATTTCCTTTGTTTTTTAGCTTTGCAGCTGATATTTCATAAATTATTTAGCCTATCCTATTTCCCTATGTTGTCTGTGTTATACAAACATAGGTCTTCAAACAATCTTTTTTTCCTATCATATTTTCTCATTTCATTTTGTGCATTTATTCATTTAAATTAAGTCATGTCTGTTGACATTGAAGATTCATCGTTAAAACTATCTATGGGTTGAAATCCATAATGTGGGCATGATCCTAAGCTCGCTGAACACTGGAAATCTTCCAAGTTGCTTCAATGGCCCTTGGATTCAGATAGCTATGTATGCAGAATGGTATCAGAAGTGTTTTGCTTTTACAGCAAATGACTTACACAATAATCTTTGTTGTACGACTTTGAGATCTCTGCAAGTGTTCACAACCTGTTTACAGATATTTTCTATTTTTAAGTACTTTTAAAAATATGCAAGATACTCAGATCTTTAAAACAATATTATGACAGTCATTACTATTCAATTTTCTTTATCTGCTGCTTGAAATCATGTTCTACAAATAATCCTTGTATAGAATCTATGGCTGAATCTTGGTACAAAGATCAAAAAGGAAAAAACAGTGGGAGTAAATGAAAGTTCCTAGGCACCCCCTCCCCTTCCCTGATCCGTCTCCCCAGCCCCCTGAAGTTCATTGTTTCTCTGAAGAAATAAATGAGAGTCTGTCATCTAGGCTGTCTTTTCTATGCACATCAACAGGAACTATGGTTAAGTTTTACCCTAAGATTAATGTTAATTGCATTGTACTGCATATACAGTGTGATTTATTTGTATCTCATTCACTATCAGCCACAGTAACAATTCGACAGTACAAGCTTCTCTTGAATAATGCAAAATTATTTTCCAAGTTTAAAATCAGCTAGTACCATTATTTCATGATTGTTAATAAAAAGTATTCTGTTTCATGATTGGTAGAAGCAAGGCATCTTTTTAAAAATCTAATTAAAACATACCATGTTAGAATGGTCTGAAATGACGAGGATTCAATATTGATTATTTCTGGAGTTTCCATCCAATTGTTGATAATTAGGCCTTGGCTGTTTTGTTTTATTTGGTTCTATGAAAACTTAAGCAAATTGGTGATCCTCTTTAAAAAAAAATATTGCCACTTGTAAAAGCAGCCAATGTAGAACTATCTTACTTTTCAGATTAGAATTTTTCATGGAAGAAATGCAAGCCATAAAAACTTTTACTTACTTAAATCTCTGAACAAAGCACTTGATTTTGCCACTCAGGTGATAAAATTTTCAGATTAAGATATACACAAATAAATATATGGGTAAAAAAATCAAATAGAACAGGGAAAGAACAAAAGATACATTGCAAATGTTCTTGAAAAATCTATCTAGATTACAACTTTCACTGCCATTAAGGTGTTACAATTCAACATTAAATCAAATTCATGTCTAAATCAACCATTAATCCAAACTTCCACACAGTGTGTGGATGTCCAAAATGAAAACCTAAAATGAGTTCTTTCCAGACACAATGTCAGGTACTCCTGTCATAATCCTGCCTTATTGACTTTTACATTTCATTGACTTGCTCATTTTGTTGAGCAAAATTAACGTAATATTCTGGCTCAAGTTTCACGTGTCGTTTGCATTGTCAAATCATAATTTTTAAAAAGTGTCAGACTGTGATGATTCTACTTGTGACCTTGTCTTTATTTTGCATCTTATCAAGTTCAAATGTTTAAGCTGATAGCTATGCTGACTTTGTGAAGTTTTGTTCAACTTTCTGAAAAGCGAAAAATTCCCTTGCGGTACGAAACAAAGATTTTAACCATTCCAATACAGACAGAAGCAAACAATCAGATCTGGATAACAGTCTGGAATTTGAAATCATCTACATTCTGGGTGATTCTAATTCTGGTCTGGTAGGACTCTTTTTGTGCACTCAGGTATCTTCATGGTATTAGACTCCTCTAAACTCACCAGACTAGCATCATCCAGACATTTTAATTCTAAACAAATAATCAGCTGAACTGTGTGCATTAATGAATGCAATACTCCAAAACTACTTCAGTCACTCATCTGTTTGCAGGATGATTCTAAGCACATCACTTCACCTCCTACTCCACAAAATGAGAAAAATATTTTCCTTCTTCCTAAATTCCTTTGGGAAATAGAATAAAAACCTCTGTATCAAACCTAAATATTATTACTGACATAGTCTAGGAGTCTGAATTTATTCAGACTTTTATTTCAGAAGGAGTTTGCCTCAGTAAATCCTTAAAGACAAAACAAAACTAAGGTAAAATTACTATGGGCTGTATCATACTACTAATATTTAAGCAAAATCCTCTGCTTAAATCTGTTTGAGACAGACATACAATATCCCAAAATCAACAGATTATTTCCTTACGGAAAACTATGCAAAACACAGAGGGCTTATTAACCAAAATAACACAATGTATCAGATTGTTGATGCAATTTATATTTAAAAAAAAAATTAAGTATTTTTTGTAATTTCTTTTAAATATAGCCAAACTTATTTAAGAAGTTGTTTATTTTCCCCTGTTGTTTTACATTTAAAAGAAAGAGTATAATCTGAAGTACATTCTCCATCACCCTGCACATGAAATGAAAAATAACATCAACAGTAATTTGAAAATAAGTAAGATATCTAAAAAGACCTGGAAAACTTATCTGTGCTGTTATTTCATTAAATGAAAGTGGAATTATTCCAGGTTCTTCTAAGGCTGTGTCGTCTTTATTTTTAGCTGGGTTTGGACAGTTACAAAGAAATTCTGACTAAAGTACATAAAGCTTTCTGTTTTCCAGCTCAACCCTATACCTGGTACTACCTTAATTTCAGAGTTATTAATTTGAGCTATTTCCTTACTACCACCATCCTATCTGTAATATCTCTAAGGAATGTTTTTAACCAGCCAGTGTGAAAAACATATAAGGAACTGCTCTGGGAAGGTAAAAATCACTAGTAGAAAGTACACTGCTTTTTTTCACATACTAACACACACACATGCAGACACACACACACCCCCCAACATAAGATGAGCCTTTAGGGTGGTCTTCTCTTTATTGGTAGACACAGGATGAAGCTAACATACGTTTTGTCAACATTAAAGCTGTGTGAATAATTTACTGAAACTAAGAGAAAGAAGGATAATATGAAAATTAGTTAATGACCTTAAAGTCAGTCTCCAAATGTGTGGATTTAATAACTACCAATTTGTAAAGCAAACAAGGGAAAGTGCTTTAAAAATCCAGGAAACATTAACTGAAGCTGAGGCCTTTCACAAGATCAAGACAAGATAGATGACAACCTGTAACGGTGTATCTTAGGGCTCCATGACTTCAGTTTGGAATTCGGATGCTTGTATTTGCAGTAAATTTAATAAAGCTGAACCCATCTAGAGAAAAAAAACAGCAAATCAAATTATCTTCCTTTTGCCTAAGTGTTATCAATGATGGAGCCTCTTTCTGTTGTGTCATGCAGTTACATATAGGCATTTCAAATTGAGTAAATCTAAGCATCCTATATCACAGTCATCAGAATGGTAACAATACAGCACAATGAAATAGTGAGCAAAGATAAAATTGCTGTGCTGTTCTTAATGTTTTCAACACTATTGAAAGCCTCCAACAAAAGTCAGCAGTTTGGCCCATAATATTAAAAAAAAAAAAAAAAGATGGGAAATACATTCACAATGCATATTAAACTATGATAATTTGGGAGTTTCATTTTTTGTTCATAAAATTTTAAGAAGTTAATCAGGATTTTATGTTACTTCAGCATGTTTAATATATAATATGCTGCATCTCTTGATGAGCATTTGCTAAATTAGAGCATAAAAATAATTAGCTTGAATTGTAATTGTAATTGTAATTGTAATTCAGACCTGAAAAGCATCAGCCTAGACTATTTTCAGCCTGAAATACTGCTGGCAACATGATTAAAACTAGAAGACTATAATTATGGGTGAACTTCAACAGGTTTAAAGTTTAGTTCATATAAGCACCCAAAAAGTTACCATTTTACTGCTCTGCTACCAAATGATCATTAAGTGGTGCAGCATGTTATAAATCACAACATGCTGAAAGAATGTGAAATAGAATCTGAAGCTCAAGTCATACATTTGTATTATGTTAGCAGCATTCTTTCCTGAATATTGGGTGCTTATGTGAACCTTATGGAAACTACAGAAGCCCCACAAAGTCAATCACCTCCAAGTAGCATCTTCCCTTTCAAACCCATGCAACCTATCCAATCTTTATTCAAACCACATTCCAGTATCTGGAATCTTATTATTGCTTTTACTATAATCTAATGCACTCCCTCTGCTTTGATCACAAGTTTCTCCTTGCACTTTTTAAACAGCTTTCATAAGATCAAGGCATAGTGGTGTATGCTTCTGTATCTCTTGTGAAAGGGAGAGAAAGAAGGAGGGGGTGGGCGGGAAGAGAGCAAAAAAGAGAAAGAGTGGTTGGAGACAAGATAGTCCTAGGAAAGAAGAAAGGAGACTACAGGAACTTGCTGGAAAAAGATACAAAAAGGATGCAAAACTACTTCAGGATTCAGAAAGAGGAAAACTTCCAGTATTTCCCTTGGCTATACACAGCCTAATCTTAAAAACAAAAGGGAACAACATTCTCTTTAAGAACAAAGCTGAAGGTATTTCCAATGTTCTTTGGATCACAACACAATCCTGTCATTCCTTACACAAGACAAGCTCAAAACTTTAATCATTCTAAATGCAAAAGGCCTGCACAATAGTGATGAGGTTTTTCAGTTGACTGGCAAAATCTTATGAAATAAAGAGTAATAGAAAGGTTGATTAAAATGACACAACGTAATACCAGGATCTTCACTTACTCTCTTTGCCTATAGTTTTAACACCAGTTTGTGAGCAATGTAATATAAATCCATCTGATTGAACTACTTATGCACTGCTAACAAACACCAAGTATAGATCAACTTAGCTGTGGTATGATGTATGAAGCTGGGGGAAAAAAAAAGTCAGTTTTCAGTGAGTTACTGAGTGCAATGCACGGATTCAACTGAATGCACAACCTTTGTCATACTAT
Source organism: Pedionomus torquatus (assembly GCA_013398155.1). Classification (NCBI taxonomy): domain Eukaryota; kingdom Metazoa; phylum Chordata; class Aves; order Charadriiformes; family Pedionomidae; genus Pedionomus; species Pedionomus torquatus. The sequence goes on along the minus strand of VZRU01021074.1, from coordinate 22,973 downwards.
CCTCAGGTGAGGGAATAAAAGGGAACTGCTAGTTCTGATGCAAAGATATACCACTGGCTTCTCAGCCTTTCTTTCTGAAAAACAGCTTCCAGATTCTTCTTCCACCTTTGTATAAAAATCTTACAGCAAGCTTAATACCTCTCTTTATTTAACTGGAGCATATCACATTAATGTTTCATGACAAAAGTTTAATTCACTAACATTAAATTTTGTATCACCAGATTACAATAGTCAATTGTGATTCAGGCTACTTTGCCCTAGAAGAAGGACACTAGAATCATTGTGTATAGCAACTTGTTTACTCTCCTGGATTTGGAAGTTAGCTGACCGATGCTGTTTCCTTTTAGGTTCTACTAATTAATTCAGGTAAACTATTCTGTCACTGAACCAACATGTGGGAAGCTGGGAAGCAGCGAAGGTATGACAACTAAAAGTACCATATTTCTGTAGTCAGCACTTTCACAGCAACTTTTTGTTAATGGTAATTAACTTCATGGCCACTCCCCATAACTCTTTAAAAACCTCCTAGAGACAACTAATGCAAGGAAGCTATTGAAGGCAGAAGGACTCCCTATTCTGAGAATGTATCTTCAATCTGCCAGTTTACAAGCAATAAACTCGTAGCTTGAGCTCTGCCTGTCCTCCAAAATGCCCTAACAAAAACTGCTATTTGAGTGTAAAGCTATTTTCATTGGCAAACTAACTACAGAACTTAATTGCAAACATAAGACCATGCCAAAGAAGAGAGGTACCTGTCATCAGCTAAAATACATTACCTGATGTTTTAACTAGTGTGAAATACAAAGAGCAGTCCTGCTGATTTCAGTGAAGCCATGTGTGCAAAGGAAAGGAGAGACTGTCCCCTTCTCTCCCAACTCAAAGTATTTACTGACAACGATGATGGTGGAAAAGCACAAAACACAAAAAAATGTACCAAGAAATTGTAAGGCACTATCTCTCAAACCCATGGTAGCAGCCAACAGCTTCACAGATCATAAAATGCACCACAGCAATAACAACCATATGCATAAAGTATTAACTGCTATTAAAATGTCTGAGATTTCATCCTCTGTCCTAAAAATGTGGGGACCAGCTCTAAAGTAAAACATTATTTTGAACCACAAAATCTGTAAGTTACAGTCAGGCATGTTCCAGGTATTACTTGAAATCATAAAACAGAGAAATTCAAAGTCAAGACTGGAATGCCTTCCTGAGTTAACCCAGAGACAGCAAACAGCCAATTGTTATTAGGCAGATGCTCAAAGGTTAAGGAGGTAAGAAGCCAATAGGAAAATTTCTCCATAAATTCACCTAAACAAAAGGATTGAAAGAGGTTCTGAACTGTAAGGGGACCTGGCATACAAACGGAGCAAAGAACTGAGACACACTTGACAATCAGCAGAAAACAATTCACACTGCAACACCCTGGAAGGTCTAGCTACATAAATGAACAGGGAACAGCACTGTTCCTAATAAGCTCTAAATCTTTCACCGCAGTGAATCCATTAAGATACCTGAAAGCACATCTAGCCTTTAAGGAAAAGCTATATGTCAGTACTACATGATGAAATTTATACCATTACAACTCGGCTCTCTGTACATCATGAATTTAATGTTCTCCTGAACTTGAAAGTGTGCCCCAAAAATGAAATATTTTAAGTATTTTGAGACATTACCTCTCCATTTTTTATGCAAACTATCTATTTCTTCACTTAAATTCTGTAAAATCACCCATGTAGCAGAAATAGTAGAAAGTATAGTATAAAGAACGATGCACATATAACATTAGCAGGATTGCTGCCTACTTGCTCACATGCCATTTTATTTTTTCAGCTCAAAGAGCTAAAGCATCTTCATGAATTCTTGTCCAAGTTACTGTGCTAGACAAATCTGACCATTAGTAACAATGCTTTTGCTGGAACAGTTCTGTTCAAAAGTGACTAAACAGTTTAATTAGGTCTAGTAGTTACAGCCGTATTGAAACAACTACCAAAGAGCTCCTTTTAAGGTCAAATTAGTTTCTTGTAAGTAAACACACATACTGAAATGCAGAAACTTGCAGGCCCTTTAGTACTTTAGTTCTGATGCCTTAACCATTCAAACACATCTCCTTGTATTTAACTTCAAGTTCCTAAGTGATAAAGGCTTCAGTTACTTAAATGTGCAAAATCCTTTGCAGAATTAGGACATGATCTATGATCAAAAACCCAAATAGTTTAAAATAAACATACAGAGGGAATAGATGAGGAAATACAGGAGAAAAGTCAATGAACACAGATTAACATTAAACCTAGATGGCTGAAAGAGGTAATTTTTCTAAAGATTAATAAGACATTATGACAGAATTCCAAAGGAGAAAGAACATGAAGATTTTACAAATTACTTTAAAACCACCAAGTATCTTAACAGCTACATCAGAGCTCAAAGGAGATTTGTAATGTTTTGGCCTTTGATTTGAGAGTTCGACTGTTTCTCTTGTCACGTCTTGCCACCAAAAATCACCAAAGAACACAAGCAAGAGAAAAACACAAGCAATTTTCTGTGAGATTTCCCTTTGGTTTAGAATTTATTTCCTTCTGGGTCAGCAAACCCCCTGCTGGAAAACCTGCTCTACCCCTTTTTTTATGAGGCACTTCAAATAAAAAGGGCTAAAAGAGGTACAAGAAGGCAGTCAGTATACAAATGAGGTCCACTATTAACTAGCAATTTTTACTGTTTTTCTGTCATGTGTTTGTTAGCATAAGATCAATGAACTATTAATGGCGTTTTCGTGTGAATAGTACATCAAACAGAAATACCCAAAGCACTGATTTTCCACTTTTGATAGTGGAAAAGTTGAACACGGAATTCAACTTAGCTTTTCCTCGTATCTAGATCTAGTTCCCCTACTCAGTTCTAAAAAAATTTTCATATCTGAATAGGGTTTGTCTTGTGTGGTTATTTCCTATCTGCACTACCAGCTTCCAAAGACTCTTTTTTCCCCCTTCAAAATTATCACTTGAAATATGTGCAATCATGATCATGACTGCATTTTTCAGAGCATGATGGCCACCACAGATAATATCTTAAAATGTAGGCGCTATTTTAAATGCTGATAACTTCTTAGAGTGGGTATTACCAGACTTCTAGAATAACCTGTTATACTAATATAGGCAATCTGAACCCTATTATTAAAAATTGGATTCTGAGTCTCTTAAAAGTCATGCTTACATTGAAGCCTCACTGATGGAACTCAACACACTGTATCAATTCAGAGGACTTCTAATGTTGCATGAAGATATAAGTTCTTTTAACTATTGCCTCAAGTGTCAACTTCTTTTTTTGTAACAATATGGGAATCCCACAAAAAAACTTCAACCTCAAAAAAAAAAGCAGGTGTAAAGCCAAGATTATCTACACATCTTCATTACTTCCAATTGTTTGTATTTTAGAAGCTGGTTTAAGAAAGAAAGAGCACTATGCAGCATGATCATCACAACAACGATTACATAGTGTAATGGTGTTTGAAAAAAATTACATACATATGGAAAAGCCAGGTTTTGCACATTATTAACTTTCCAGTTTAATTCAAAATGTACATCTGCAAAGGCTCAGCTATAAATCATGGATTAAATACCTGCAGGCTTCCTTAGTCTGAAAATAAGTGTGTGTGTGGTGTGAATTTGTAAGGAAAAAGATAAGGAAAAAAAAGGTATGGCTTAGATATAGTGACAGGAAAAAGGGCCCTTAAAGAACAGTGATGCAAAGTAAGAACTTAAAGATGAACGGTGAAGGCCAAAAGAGGCTTGATGAGGGATCAAGAGTAGAAGACCCAGTGAGAGCTAGTCAGCCAGCTACATATAGATTTTAAATCATTTGCACAATGTGATCTGCCAAAGAGGCATCCCAAGAGTAATACCGTATTTATTACCACAGGGATATTAAAAATGGACTTTTATTGTAGCTAGCCTTTAGAAAACTAAATAGAGTATAAATGCTAATATTACATTGGGGTTTTTTGAATAGTCTAAAAATTAAAATATTATTAGAACTATTTACTTTTAACCCACTAGATATGTTTTCAAGGTTTAGTCTCAGCTGATTATTTGATGACAAGCACAGCAGAATCTATCATTTGACTACATACTTTGGGCTGCAAGATCTTAAGTATTTATAAGTTTATTGTATCATGGCCTAAGTGTGCAGATTTTTGTTTCTACTGTAAATTTATTTACCTTAATTATTGTACTAGCAGCCAAAGCTTAGCTAGTACTTTGTTATTCAATACTCTATTTAGCTATCTAGCTTCATGTTCCTCCAACTGTAATTCATCTTTCCAGAAAGATCTGAACAATGTGAAAAACAATAAACTCAAAGTTGGGGTCGGGGGGAAAATAAAATATAAGAAAACCAGACCTCACAAATGAATAGAAGTACAAAAGTATTTTCAAAATGTAGCTTTAAATTGAAAAGTTAAAGCCAACACAATAGATTCCACATTTCAAGATTAATACAACATGAGCCTGATCTCATTTAACTGTAATCAGGGAAAATTCTGTAGTATACTTTAAAAGGAGCAGGATCAAGTGTTCTGGGCTCCTTTTTCCTCCTAAAATTAAAGAATGCTTTCCCCAGCTCATTGTTACCCACACATTTTGGTGTACAGTACACACAAATGACTCAAGCAAAAGATGCAGCATAAGGATTAAAAGATACCCTTTGCTTACATATGATGGCACCAGACAAGCTATCAGAAATCTGTAACCCAGCACTGCATCTAGCTAAAGATTTATGTTAAAAAGGAATATATACAAATGACTAAGCAGAACACTCAGCATAAGGATTAAGACTTCTTACCCCATATTTACATTGACGGGATGTTGCTCCATACTGGAAGCGACACTGTTCATCAGCATCATACACCTGACCTGGGGCCACAGCTGGATAAAGAAAGTCACGCTTGGGAGGCTCATTATCAAGGCAAGTACCACGGCCCGAACTGTTCAACATAAAGGACCAAATCAATTAGGAATTCTACTGACTGTAAATCACAGTAATGATATAAAGTATCTAGTTCTTATTTTTAACAGCATTGGGTGTGAAACAAATATGATTGCAATAAACAAACAGTAAGATGGTACACCCAGAGTAAAAAGAAAAAATAATTAGAGGGAATTAAGAGATTAAAATATTTTTTCATCGTTATTAACTAAAATGCCTATTTTAGATTGTTAAATAGATGTCATATTATTATTTTTAAAGTGCAATAATTTGAGCCACACAAGACTGATTTTCGTTATTAAGATTCCTATTTGTTTTCACTGAAAAATAGCTACATTTGGCATTGAATGAAAAATAAAAAATTTTAACAAATAAAAGTAATTCCGTTTACAATTCATAATGACACTTCTGACCCTTCAAACAGCTGAGTACAATGCTGTAGATATAAGCAGCTCGATTAGCTTATATGAAACAAAATTAAATTTCAACATGACTAAATTTTTATAGGATTAGGACCTTAACATGCATGCTTATCTTCCATTTGAGTGAACAAAGTAGTTACAGTGGTAATAATTCTGCAAGATCTTTAAATTTACCTACACTAGGGCAAGTGAAAAAGTTTATATGGATCCAAGATCTTTTACAGTCTTAAAAATTTCATGTCAGAACTAAGATTATCATCTCTGAAAACTAGTATTTTCTTCTTTTATGTTCACTGCTTTGTTTGGTGGTTGGTGGGTTTTTTTCCAAAATATGCCCATATTTGACCACAATATTTTAGTATAGGGGAATAAATAACAAAGCTAGCCAAATGCAGACAGAGTTCTGTTTAGAAAACTTTGCTAAATATAATTATTTGGTTCTATTTAGTCAATGTGCATAAAAGAGGACAGATGCTTTTTTACTTTCATTTCACATGTGAATAAGTGAGAATTTTTAAAGAATTCTTATGCCAACACTTTAATTTTTTTTTCCGACATTCCTACAAATTTTGCCAGCACTTATGGTTTTTTTTCCAAATCTTTTCCATGCACCTTGCCAAAGGAACATAATTTCAGAAGTGAATGTTCTACACTGCTTTTTGGAGATTTCCAATTTTATACACTTCTCATATGCAGATAAAAAAAAAAGAGCAAAACAGTCCCTTTAGCTACACACTTTATGTCCTCATTTAAAACCCTATCTTATTAAATGCTCTGAAATACTCCAGTAAATTCTTTGGAAAAACAAACAACTCAACTGCTGACCATTTCATAAGGCAAACAACAACTAAGGCAATAACCAGATAAATACAGAAAAAAATATATATATTTGGTCACTAATCCAAGTTAATTTAGTTTGATTCACCTACGCGTGCACACAGACACATCTCCTCAGCTGAAATCTACCTTTAAAATATCAGTTGTGTGATTCTGTCATAAAAAATAATGTACTTCCCACTTTATTCCAGTTTTAATTCTTGCAAGCTTATATACCTACTAATATCAGAAGCTGGGAAACTATCGTACATTCTTCTGAAATATTTCAATGCTGTGTTTTGCATGTATGAGGAGAACATGTTAATAACTCCAATATGAAAATAACTGAAATACAATGTGACTTTTCTGTGTTGTCTGGACCAAATTGCAGATAGCAACCTTGCTTAAACAAGCAGTGGGAAGTTTAACATTTGACATCATCCTGAGTTAGTACTGCATATAATGGGAACATTTCCATAAATTACAATAGCACAAGAGTTTGGTCTGTAAACTATGATCTTGAAAACAGACAGCCAAGGGCAGAGCATTGCCAAGGTAAAAGCCCAGCTGGAGCTCAACCTGGCCACTGACATAAGGGACAACAAAAAAAGTTTTTACAAATATATCAGCAAATAGAGAGCCAGGGAGAATCTCCATCCCTTACTGGATGCAGGGGAGAACATCACAACCAAGGACAAGGAGAAGGCTAAGATCCTTAATGCCTTCTTTGCCTCCATCTTCAACAGTCTGACCAGCTACCCCCAGGGAGTTGAGCCTCCTAAACTGGAAGATAAGGATAAAGAACAGAACAACCCCCACCCCCATAATCCAGGATGCAGCAGTTAACAATCTGCTTCTCCACCCATCAGTCTATGGGCCAGACAGAATTTACCTGAGAGTAATCAAGGAGCTGGCAGAGAGCTCACCATGCCTCTCTCCATCATCTATCAACAATCCTGGTCAACAGGGGAGGTATCAGATGACTGGAGGGTGGCTAATATGGTGCTACCCTACAAGAAAGGCCAGAAATTGGATGGCCTACTATTTTCCGGATGGCCATGCCCAAGAGAGCTGTGATTAATGAGGTGAAATCTTGTTTGCTGCCAGTCACCAGCAGTGTCCCTCAAGGTTCAGTTTTGGGGCCAGTCTTGTTCAATATCTTTACTGATGATCTGGATCAGGGGATTGAGTGCGCCCTCAGTAAGTTTGCAGACAACATCAAATAAGGTGGGAGTCTTGATCTGCTTGAGGATAGAAAGGCTTTGCAGAAAGACCTGGACAGGCTAGATGGATTGGCTGAGGCCAGTGAATGAGGTTCATTAGGCCAAGTACCAGATCCTACACCTAGGTCACAACAACCCAGTACAGCACTACAGGCTTGGTGATTAGTGGCTTGAAAACCACTAGATTACAAGGACCAAACCTAGATTACAGAATCAAACCTAAATCTTTACATTAACTTGTAAATTAAAGTGTATGCCTACTTTATAATACATATAATTGCAGAAAGGTAAGTCAAAATCCACGTAGTAAAAAGAAAAATAGGCCTCTAATACTCTAATGATAGAGTATTCACAATAACAAAATATTGTTGTTGTAGTAGTAAAAAAGCAAGAAAACTACTACTAAGTAGTCATTCGCTCACTAGCTACATTACATCACCACCTCTGAAACTCAACATTTGTTTCTCTCCCGTTTCAGTTCTATTACTTCTACCAAGTAGTTGAATAACATTGATATATTTTACAAATTTAGTATGAGAATCTGATACAGTATTGTGTGAATTGAAGTATTTTGGAAAAGAAATAGCATGCATTATAAAGCCCTTGTTAATAAAACGAGGGACTTCCCATTCATAATGAAAGATCTCACCAAAGCTGTGCAAAGGATGAATACAGGCTAAGAAGATCTTATCACCTTTCCAGAACATTTCTACTGGACTCAGGAATGGTGTAATACTCGAGTCTACGGCTTTGTTCTTCTACCTTTTTCTTAGCTCCACCAAAGCAAAACCCAGATACTTGAGAAAAATAATCTGCTGTATATAGGGGAACGAAACAAAGAGTGCACAAAGAATAAGAGTATTGGAGCGCTTTATAACCAGAGATCTAATAGTTATTATCAATTAGGCCTATAAAAGTGAAAAAGCCTTTTGTGTACATGTAAAAAAGATAGCAGGGAGGAAAAGAATGCCCAAATACCTTCATCTCTGCCATTTTGGAAAATTTCTATTCACAACTGCTTTTGTGCTTTGTGATTTTGTCTTATGTATGAGGCATATATGAAGTCAAAAAACTTACAGGACATCCCTGCAGAGCATTTACATTTTTGGACACTGAGTGGATAAATCTTTAGTGTTTGTAACAGAAATAAGATTATCTCAAACTCAACCTTATATTCTATTTACTCCATAAGATACTACTAGTACTGAAAGACTTCCTAATTTTCCCTCTTTTTCCTAATTTTAGGTTAATTTCATGAGGTTTTTCGGGACATAGTGGGACTGGTTTCAATTAAAAATAGCTAATCTTGATGTCATTTTATCCCAGCAGGCCAGTGTACTGTCTCAGGAGACCTTTGTAAAACACTTTAAAATATAATTGAAATATTGTTTTGCATTTTAACATCACAGGATAGCAAATTAATCTTCTGTTTGGAAGGAGATTAAGGATACCAGAGCATTCTCTGAAAGCTTAAGATGTCAGATGTGCTATCACTGCTTACTGCTTAGTCAAAATAACAGCACCCAGGCATTCATTGTTAGCATCTTTACAGTCTCAACAATGCAAAACTGTACATACATTGCTGTTGTATCCAAGGCCAATAAAGAGAAAAAGAAAAACCCATGGATGTAGACACTTCAGGGTTTATGCCCCTATTACAGTATCTATTCCCAATCTCTCAGCAACACACACAGTACAACACAACTCCTCTAATGCTTGAAGAACATATCCCGGAACACTAGCACTGAAAAAAGGTTTGAATGTATTGGCTCATTCGTAATAATGATGTGGACTATAATGCAAGCCATGATTAATGACCATAAATAAAATGTTGTCATTATTATAGCTAAAGAATTATATATATAAATATATGGGCAGTACACATAGTATTTTATTTAATTCTATTGCCAAATTACCCATTAAAATATGATGAAAAACCATTAAATATATACACTACAAATGCAGTGCATTTTATACATATACATGCATATAAACCCACGAATAATTTACATGCTTATAGATAAAATTCATATTTATTACATACTTTTCCAAAGTAAAAACTGATTTTTAAAGAGCACCAGCATTTACTTCTGTACAGGTTACAAAAGCTGCTTAACTTGATATTAATTAATGAACTCTGCACATTGTTCAACAGTCTGCAGATAATAACATAAATATTTGCAGAAGTAATGAGGGCATAAGTAATGGAAGTGTGATTTGAAGTGGTTTAAAATAAAAATTAATCAGAATGGGATTACTACCTGAAAACATTCCTGAATGTTAGGGAAATTCAGATATTGATGTCAATTACCACTCACTCATGAGAAATTCTACTTCTTTCCAGTATTTTATGCAAGATTGGGTCTATGACTTATTATGTTTCATCATAAAGCCTCTCAAATTTTGTACAATCTTTTCATAACACTCAATTTTTCTTTTGTTTGGTAGTAGATAATTTGCACAAATACAGGATGGGCAGAGAATGGCTGGAGAGCAGCCCTGAGGAAAAGGACTTGGGAGTGCTCATGGAGGAGAAGCTCAACATGAGCTGGCAGTGTGCGCTGGCAGCCCAGAAAGCCAAGAGTATCCCGGGCTGCAACAAAAGAAGTGTGACCAGCAGGTGATTCTGCCCCTCTACTCTGCACTCGTGAGACTGTGTCCAGCTCTGGAGTGCTCAACAGAGAAAGAAAATAGAACTGTTGGAATGGGTCCAACATGCATTGGGATCTGGACTACAGAGTTTGGGAGATATTAAGCTATAAAATATTAGGCCAACTTGCTTTCTATATTTATTAGAGCAAACATTCTATGAATTGACATTCTAGAATATCTTAAAATTTACATAAACCAAGTGGTTGAAAAAGTAATACTCGCAAAGTATTGCTCAATGCTCAAAAATATATTGCCAGCCCGTGATTACAGAAACTGTTGTGTTTTCTTTTTAACTGAGTATCCTTTTTTAAGCAAAGCATAAGACTTTCAAACATTCAGAAATCTACAGTAATTGGATATTATGTTTTTAGTATGCTTTTTATTCAATTATCAGCTAAAAAAAAAAATCCTAGTGTCCTGGTTTGAGGACTGAAACCACGACAGCTAGGAAAAAATCAGATTGTAATCCAAAGTGTAGATCAATCATTAATACTGAATGTAAGTTTTCTCCACCAATGTGTAGAGAGAGATACTAAATTTTGATATGATTCATGTTATCTTTCTTAACTAGTCTTGACTTGTGCTTTTTTAAAAGTTAATTTAGATTTCTGGAGTACCAGGGTATTAGCATATCTTCCATAGATAGCATAGAATGAATATATAGATATATCCTAAATTTATCTTCCATATTTACTTGTATGTCCAAGATTCTTGGGTAGATGCTGTTTGGGCCCAAACACTGGATGACTTTTTATATTGTTTACATGGGCTTGACCAAAGCAGTTTTGGCTCTTTTCCAGAGTTAAAAAGGTGTAGGCTCAGATCTAAATCCCATTGGCTGGCAATCCTAGAGTGTCTCCAAGAATTTTCCATGATAGATCTTACTTAAATAGTTTAAAGATCCCTGCTTCTTCTCCATTCATCTTCAAAAGACAATCCTGCCTTTGAAAGACACAGTTGGCAATCTGGCTTCTTCTAACACCTACTCCTACCTGATACTGATAAGATTAGTGATCTATGACTCAAGAAATTACCCAGATTTTGTTATTACAAAACATAGAAGTAATTGAATAAAGATATTCTAAGCAAAAAGTTCTCTTCTTTACATCTAGGTATTTGCATGGCTCTATAAGCACACTATATAAATATATGGTATAAACAGATATTAAGGGTTTCTGCTCCTCTCACCAGAACCTCTGTTCTCTGACACACTTTTCCAATCCTTCAATTCTTAGTACTTCTGCATTTAGTTCCATGAAAGGTTACTGAAATTTAAAGCCATTGTAAAGCACTTATGAACACTTCAGTTGATAAAATGAATTCAGTCAATCTTTCACTCTAAGAAAAAGCTTGACAGACAACAGCTATTATGTCCTATAAGGAATGTTTTCCTCAGTAAAAAAATATTTTCTTTGCTCATTTCAGAGCCTGTGCTGGCTGGCCATCCTTCTTGAGAGTTTTGATAGATCTAATAGCAGTATGTAGCTAAATGAATCCTAAAGTAGCCATACTCATTCAGCAGAGAAAAAAAAACACTTGTCTTCCTTGTTTGTAGTCTACAGGATCCGCTCTCAGCTATTTTCCATGTCTTGAGAAAAATGGAAAGAAAGCCGACAGAGCCTAATCTATCTGGAGTAAACATCTGGAGACACAGACGGCAACATCGTGAGGCTTTGTCTCTGAAGCTCTAAATAAGCATTTTCCTCACCTGTTGATAAGTTATGAAGAACTATTAGAAAAACACAGACTCATTTTTCTGACTGGATGCAGACTATTCTGCTCTTATAGGAGCAGTCAGAGAATTGCTACCACATGAAATTCACTATTTCTCTTTGCTTCTTGCTTACTGATCATTCCCTGAAACAGAAAAGTATCTGGTCCTAAAGCTGTTCTGCCCTAAGGAAAGGTATGAACAGGTAAAAAGAAGTGAACTACACTTCTGGCACCTGTCCTGCAGGTACCTGTGTAACTCTATCTCAACAGTTTCCTGCTGTCATTCAGGAGATGACATGAAAAGCTGGAGAGAAAAGTAGAAACTGCAGAAAAAAACTACAGTTGTACAGCCTATTCTACTCTATGAAATGATAAAACAACTGTTTTAATGAAAAAAGTATCAACAGGATATCAAAGTATCAGTTGGTACCACAAACAATAAGAAGCACACGTTTTCAATAAACAGACCATGTTTGAGAAATCTTTTTAAAAACAGATTGCAAATTTAGAAGATGAGAAGATGAGAAGATTAGAAGATGAGAAGTTTAGAAGAAGGAGAAGTTACCTTTGACTCAGTACATTATTTAACAAAGTAGCCTATACAATTGGAAAATTTATTCATAATTGCAATGTATAAAATAATATTTATCCAAGGTAGCTTTAAAAAAAAAAAAAAACAAAAAAAAAAAACATACCAGGTTACAAAAACACAGCTAAAATATAAAAGATGATTTATTATTGAAGCTCCTATAGGTAAGCTGGTTTTAGTTTGTTTTTTTTTTCACTCTAGCTCAAATATCACTTAGTATCTTCAGTAACATTTTTTTTTATTAAATTCATAGATGGTAGTAATTTGAGTAGGCTTGCAAACACTCGAAATTTCATAGAAGTATCTCAAAAAAACTGAACAGATTAGAACTATGTGAACAGATTCACTAGAGTACTATTCTCGCTTTATGATAAGAAGAGTAAAATTTCACTATCTAACCAAGAGAATAGAAAAGAATAATGGAGACAATTATAAAATAAAATTTAAAATTAAACATAAAGTAGAGGAGTCACAAGCTAAACATGTTTTTAGCTGGCATTAAAGATTTGAAAGATCACTACATACCTATCAAGTCAAGAAACAAGAATATTTGTTCAGGCTGAAATTTAAAACTGCACGAACATTACAAAGATTTATTCAGCTCTATTACATTTGCAGCATAACACAAGCCACTGAATTTTATCACTTCTCTTTCCCTAAACCCATAAAGAAGAAATGATTTCTTAGATATCTGTTGAATTATGTCTTCTTCAATAGATAACTTATTGACAGGTCAATTACAAAAATGGAGTTCAGAGGAGTGCAGCAAATAGAAGTAAATGAGACAGAAAATAGCAGAACCATAACAGTAAGAAACAAACTCCCAAATGTGACATGAAAATACCTGAACTGGAAGCTTACAGGCAGAGCTACTGAGCTGAGAAATAACCTCTCAGAAGAGATGCCAAACTCACATGTTTCGTCATGTTTAAATCTAGACTATACTAGAAAGACTACTAACAGGAACAGCGTTGAAGTAACAGAAATGTTTCATAATGATAAAACTACTCTATGTATTTTTTTATAATGGTACTCCTAAATGAATACATACATATCTCCCCTGGGAAAATCCATTTGTATGGTAAGAAACCTGTATTGTGTGTAAGGATTAATTATTCAGCGAGCTTTATGTAAAGATGTCTTATTCAGTGTCCTTTAGTTCAGACACTCATCTAAATGCTCCAGTACATAGAAGTGGGGGGTTTCACAGTTCAGAGCTGTCATACAAAATGCCTTAACCTGATACAGGAACTGAAGAGAATTTTTCTTCCTCTGAACAGCACCAACATTAAACCTCTGTCTCTTCCCACTGGCTCTACAGGGAGCTAAGACCAATTCAGCACCTGTCTACATGGTGCAGAAAGCAAAGTTTGAACCAATTTAAAGAAAATTTATCTCTCCGGATGGGTCTCTTCAGTTAAGATCCAGAATACAGCACCTTATATATACCTTATACTAAGGTTAGATCGCTGAAAGAGAAGGAGAAGCTCATTTTGCTCTTAGCAGTCTCATGGTTAGACCATTTGACTGGTTTAAGTCCATCTCCTAAAACACAGTAAGTGTCTGAATTATTTAACAATGTTTATTTCTAAAAGGAATAACTGCACTGATGACACTAAACCCACCAACTGTCATGTGCTCCCATAAAGCCCATCTTACGCCATCTTAAAAACTGTTATTAACCTGTACTCAGTGAATTCACATTTCTATGTTTGTCTTCCATAATACAAAACTCATACAAAGGCTTCATTATGCATGATAAATAACAACATACACATTGCTATGAGCAGATTCATAGATTAACATATTTTGACTGTTCCAATCTTTTTAATGTAGAAGTAAAATTTTAATTAGCAATTTACTTCTGGATATAAATCACCATGGAAGTATAAATAAGCATAATTTTAAGGTTTAATATAAAGATCAATGCCATCCTCTCCTATAATCTTCATATTATCACCAATGCTACCAAAGAACATTGACAGAGAAAAAACCCATAAGACTGCATTAAAAAAATCTGGAGAATGAAATATGCAAGAAAAAGGGCTGCCACCTTGTCTCTCTTGCTATATTCCCTCATACATGTGTATATTTAAAAAAAAATACTTCCCACTATTAGTGGAAAAAATCCACCCTTCTCTATTTCTCACCCTCAGATTAATAAAGTAATGAGATATAATCAGCAGTTCAAAATGTTTTGAACAGATTAAAAATGAGAACAGCACTGTGGAGAATGATGCAGAAAAAGTTTTTGCCATTACAAAGAAAAAGTGTTCTACAAAACAAAAATCTTAAGTGACTCGCTGTATTTCTATCCGTTCATTCTAAAAATGTAAACAGAACAGGTTACTGTATGTCTACTGTTTATCCTGAAAGGTGTAAAGTTCTTGAAGACTCATGATTTTTGTTGACAGATTACTTACTCTAAAAAACTGGTGATGTAATCCCGACTGCAGGCTGACCAAGAGAAAGGGTTGGTGTTTGCTGTAATATGAGCTGCCATTAGTTTTGCTGCTTCATGACCTTTGGTCCCACAGGAATTTCCAATTCCATCATGATTCATACCAAAACTGCCCAAAAGAGGAAAGAAACAGCCCGTTACTTTGTAAAGCATCAGACATCTCCTAAAAATTCACGTCACCTTTACAGAAATGTTGGACCTAGAAGAGCACACTCAGTATAGAAGAATTCTTACATAGAGAATAAGGACAAGGTAAGTTCTGTTTGGTTTATTCATTTCTCAGAATACCACACTATTACATAACTCATTTCTTTTAAGTACTTTAGAAAGAATTTCACTTATTTTCTAAAGCTTGTAAAGAAAATTTAACAATATTCTTGCAAGATAAATACAGAGCACTCGATCCTCATTTGGTATTGCACCTGCATAAGGAATTGTGCCACTGACACTTGGATTAGTAAACAAGGACAAGCAGAGAATAGGTACAGTACGGGCACACAGCAACCAATGAGAAATCAAGGAGAATATCAATTTTGCAATTCCCAAGACCATACTGTATGCACGTTCCCTCTCTGTAACCACTCACTTAGTGACCTGGAGCCCTCCTGTTAGAGCTCAGCTTTACCATGGAATGTTGGAATGAAGATGCCTAAAATTCAGCAGAAAATACAGTAAGAAACCTCTGGGTGGCAATTGGCCAACAGAGATTTCCAGATAACAAATAAATTAACTTTCAACAAAGATGATGTGACTCTGGAAATAAACATGGCAAACTGGAAATATGGCTGGAACACAGGAAGCTCCATTTAAATATGAGGAAGAAATTCTTTATGGTAAGGGTGACAAAGCACTGGAACAGTTTGCCCAGGGAGACTGTGGAGTTCCCTTCTTTGGAGATCTTCAAGACATGCCTGGAGGCAGTCCTGAGTCATGTGCTCTAGGCCACCCTGCTTTAGAGGGGAGTTGGACTAGATGATCTCTAGAGGTCCCTCCCAACTCCGACAATTCTGTGATTCCATTAAAAGAATCCTTTTGTCTGAGAAATCCAGTGATATCAGAACACTCACTTGGAGCTACAGACAGTCAACACAACCATCAAATTAAAATGAAACGAAAATAAAGAGAGCATCTATTTGAAAAGACTTTAATAACAGACTATCTTTAGTTAAATTACTAGTGTTATTCCTAAATAATCAACAATGTAAACCTGACTGGCCTAACATAACTGAGGCACCTGAACAAAATATTAACAGTAGACACTTTTCTAATACTACATTTTCTTAGTCTACCTTTGATTAATTTCCATTCTATCACTTGGAGGGAAAAACATGTTTCCTTAAATATTAACCTTTGGTCAAATTTGTTCCTTCTTCACAAACATGGTACAAGTCTTATGAAATCAGAGAGACAGGTAGTGACACACACAGGAACCTCTCTGACCGTAAGACTGAGAAGGGAATGCCTAAAACTGAGCTTCTGCACATCCAGAGCAGCAGAAGTGTCACGTCTTAGTGTATCACAAAAAGAAATAAGTCACTGGAGCCTTCTGTATTACAAATGCTAAAGAGACTGACTCCCTGATTTCTTACTCATCATTCAGGAATGCAACTATGTTAAGGAACTACATTTTTATTTCCTAGAAACTTTTAGGACTGATTGCCAGAAGATCCAAATGGTGGTGGTAGGTAAGAGGCTAGCCATTTATCTATGGCACTTCATGCCACTTTCTTCCCTGAAAACAGTGATAGTGGCATTATATTAGTCTGATCACATTGCTCCAGAACATGGTATAAAATACAAGATCTCCATTTTACTCTATGGTTCAATACACTGAGTTGTGTTTCATCTCTTCAGCTGACCACAGCAACCTACGAACACAAAGTATAGCTAACCATCTCTCCCAAACCCCATTAATTGCATGGAAGCATCAGTGAATACAGTGCCTGCATGTATCTAGTGCAGTGTATGATATCTCATAAATGCAGAAAGCCATCTGTTATATTACACATAGGAAAGGTCTGACTGACTCTTGAGATTATTTTGTCATGAAATGAAGAATACTCCTCACATACAAAAAAAATACAGATTTAAAAACAGCTCATCTGAGCAATGCATGCATTATAATGAAACTTTTAGACCAGTCTTAATTATTGTGACCAGTCTTCAATATGTATTTTGAGAGGAAAGAATTTAGATGTACAATACAGCAAAATTAACCAGAATTTTACAATGAAAAATGTAGTTTTGACCTACTCAACTGCCATCATTTCCTAGAATTATGGGTACTTCAAATAGAAACATTTCCTTTTTAACTGCCTCTGTACAATTTCTAAGAAGAGAGAATCTTAATTTTTAATAATCTCTATCAGTGACACTTTTATAGAAATGGGTATTTGGGTATGTGAGAAAAAGTTGAACTGGATCATGCTGACTGTATCTGTGTCATCCCTAGTTTGTGTATTCCTTTTGTCAAAGAAATGACAGGCTTCATTTGCCTGGGAAACAAAATGTGTATCTGTTGGGCCTACAAAAAAAAAAAAAAAACAAACAAACAAACAAACAACCACTTTGAAGTTTAATAGCTTTCCTTCTTCTACCAGCTCTCTTTGTGAAAAAGATGGTGGTTTTGACAGTGGCAGTGGTATGCCTGGTCAAAAGCATGTCTGTGAATGGAAGCTGCAATGCCTGATGCACACAGGAACTCAGTGCCTTTTCATGAGTTGATGGTATTCTCATTTTTTACAAATATTCATTCACCAAAATCATCTATTCCCCTTCC
>VZRU01021073.1:363162-379894 GCA_013398155.1 Pedionomus torquatus | reverse complement strand
TGCAATAAGCAGGTTCTGGATTTACTTTATTAATTGATCCCGCTCCTGAGCTAAATAACTGCTGTTTTTAACAAGCTGGGGTTATGTAAGATGAATCGTGGACGGGGTGAGATCCTCACAAGCAGGGAAAGGCAAGGCAGGCAGAGAAATAACAGCACTGAACCCGTAGCGGAATGGGGATGTGGCTGGGTTTTGAAATTAAATACCGTATGTTGGTCCTCTCAGCCGTTACAGACAAGGTCCAGCTATTCCTTATGAGGATGTGTCTCGAAACAAAGTCTTGGGATGGGAATGTTTAGCAGACAGAAGCGTGAATTTGCTCAGGCATGTGCAGTCCTTGGAGGGTTTTGTGTATGTGTATGCCAAATTCCAACACCCCCCCACTCCCATCCCATGCCTGTTGGTTTTCCTCTGGAAAAACACCGCAGAATATTAAATGGGAAAAGTGTCTTAAATGGGACTGATTTCACGTGTGAAAGAAAATAACTCGATGAGCTGTGATTGCCTCTATAAAGAGTTGCATAAATCTCTTTTCCTCTTTTAAATATGCCCCTATAGGGTCATTAGGCAAGTATATACTAAATAGTCCTCTGTCCCAAGAGACTTTACAAACAGTTTATGGAAAAGGGGAAGAGAGTAGTTATATGAATGCGTTAGAACAAAAGCAATTGATTTTAAGTTAAATCTTCCTTTAATAATACTTCCTTGACAATTTTCTCTGCTGTTACTCAAATTTCATCTTCAAAGTCACACTGAGTTGTTAAGCCTGGGATGAACTTTTGCTTTGGTGGTGTGGGTACAAATATTAAATAATGATATTAGGAAATAAAGGCATGAGAATAACGGGTCTTTAGGAAAGAAGTGGGAAAGATGACTTTTTTAGGAAAGGATTTCTCTTGGATTCCCCTTCAAACTGTCCTGCTCCCTCTCATTTTGACCAAATAATTCTGTATTTTTCCTTCTTTTCATCTATAGGTGAAATAGATGTAGACTGTGTTGCAGGGTTCTTAACCGCTGTGTTTTGAGATGTTATTGTTTTTAACAACAAATACTTTTCAAAAAGTGCTGATATTTGTGGTCTTCTCTTAAACACTACCCTACGTACGTGCGTACATACATGGGTGGCTGGTTATGCATAAGAGCAGACAAGAGCTGAGATGTTCTGGTGAGAAGCAGTTCTCTCTGTAAACTGCTTCTGCAGCTCGCACTGTGGGGGATAATCTCAGCACAGAGAAGAGGAGAAAGGCGAGCACAGACGGAAACATGTATTTTCTCACACGGGAGGCCGTTCAGGTCAAGGCCAAGGGGTGTCGAAGAGGCTCTATAAGGAAGCGGGACCGTGGTGCTCTCGTCATGTCCTTATTTTCCAAACAAATGCAGGATTTCTCTTGGGCTCTCAGTGCAACATCCTTCAGAAGGAATTTGCCTTCTATGAAAAGTTAAATTTCAGCCTTCAGGAGAATCTTAATTTATGGTACTGAATTGAGTTTGTTTTTGTGTAGTCGCGTGTTACTGTGACAGCAGCAGAAGCTTGGAGCTGAAGACCTAAGCAGTGGCGTGTAAGGACACCAAGATCTTGTAGGTGGAGAAAGACCTTTTCCTGAATTGGCATGATTATAACCAAATATGGAGTTCATCTAATGCTTTCCATTTCTATCAACTCCACTGCTCTTTACTTTTGACTCCGTAGTGGTTGTTGGCTGGCTAATAGTCATGCCCTTTCTGCAGCGCGGTGGTTTTTTAATGCAGATGAGTGTTATGTGGGGGAATCATATTAAATTATTGTAAATTTTGTGCACACTACCCGTAGTAGCATGGTCACAATTTACAGATGTGGTTGATTAGGAGGGTTTGAGTGTCCTGGTCAGGCTCAGTCTGGAGTACTGCGTCTAGTTCTGGGCTCCTCAGTTCAAGAAGGACAGGGAACTGCTGGAGAGAGTCCAGCAGAGGGCTATAAAGATGAAGAGGGGACTAGAACCTCTCTCTTATGAGGAATGGCTGAGGGACTTCAATCTTTTTAGTCTGGAAAAGACTGAAGGGGGATCTTATCCGTGCTTATAAATACTTAAAGGATGGATGTCAGGAGGATGAGGCCAGGCTTTGTTTGCAGTGGTGCCCAGTGAGAGGACAAGAAGTAACGGACACAAACTTGAACATAGGAAGTTCCATCTAAACATCAGGAGGAACTCCTNTAAACATCAGGAGGAACTTCTTCGCTTTGAGGGTGACAAAGCCCTGGAACAGGCTGCCCAGAGAGGTGGTGGAGTCTCCATCTGTGGAGACACTCAAAACCCTCCTGGACACATTCCTGTGCAACCTGCTCTAGGAGGACCTGCTTTGACTAGATAGTCTCCAGGGGTCTCTTCCAACCCCATATCATTCTGTGATTTCCCTTACTCTTTTGAATGAGATGTCCTCGTGGTTTCCTCAGAAGTTTAGCTTCATAAGGCTGGGAGGGTAAGAAGGAGCACCTTGGGGCCCAGGGGAGCTTTCACTCCACATTTTGGCAGAGCCTGTGGGATGGCCATCATAGCAGAGGGGGCTGTACCTTGTCTGGTGAGAGCCTGTGCCCACAGAACTTCGCTGGGAGCCAGCAGTGGGCTAAGGGCTACCAGGGTGTGAGCCATGGCTGTGCCAGCACCAGCAGGAGCCACAGTATAGGCGCTGCTGGGCTTGGTGTGAGGGCTCTTCACCCTCTGACATGGGAGGTGTGGGCTGGCTTCGATTTCTGGTGGAATTTCTGTTGAAATCAGTGTGATCTGAGCAAGCAGAGTCGGGTGAGTATGTGGCTGCCAGGAGGAAGTTGCCACAAGTGTCAGCGATGCACAGGCAGGGAGGGGGCGTATCTGTGTGTGTGTTATTCCACTTGCTCAGACGTAAACTCTCACATCCTGAGGTCCTTGAATAAATCTTCAGAGGTTAATAGACCTGGTCATAAGGCTCTGCAGAGAAGGATTTCTTGCTCTGCGAGTTGCTGTACACAACACACAGTTGTTCCATTTTTCTTGCTTTTGTTAAAAGTCCATGTATCTTGTCCATTCAAACCCTTAAGTGTCTTCAGGTTATTGAGTTGTTCCTTTATTGCATCAAAACTTGAAATAAGTACCAACTCAGTTTCACCATTTTTGCCGGTTAAAAAGAGGTGAAATTTAATTTACACTAATTATTTAACTACATTAGATGCTCGGCAGGAAAATGACTAGGTGCAAATTAAGATTAAATAATTAAAGGAAAAAAATACGCTGTGCAATACGTTTTCCATATTTAGTGTTCAGTTTGTATTTCATTACCAGTCCATCTGCAAGAAGGCTTCTCTTAGTAGATTGAAGATTTTCAAGGAAAAAAAACCCAAATGTCCAGAGAAACTGATAAAAACAAAGTTTTAGTCTGAGTAGATGAAAAGAGGAGAATTTTTGTAAAATCGTCTGATTATTGCAGGATTACTTTCTCTTAATTCTGGTTACACCATGTGCCTTGGCATGATCTCTGGAGCTATGTAATGACCGTGCTTTCTCTGGGTTGTCTTGCTGAAACACAGATGCAGCCTGCCCAAAGCTGTTGTGCCTGTGTGAAATCAACCCCTAGGAAATCATGAAGTCTGCAGAAATTTGGATAACCTCACCCCCTGGTCTGAGGGATGGATTTTAGCATGGAGAGCGTTTGCATGGCTCCTGTAGTTGTGCGTTTTGAGTTCCATTGGGCTTTCCCATGTGAAGGTGCTGCTGCTTTAGGAGAGGCAGATCACAAGGAGTGATGGCTTTGATGTTTGTGGGCAGAAGAAGCAAAAGCTTTTGCACAGCCATAGACCAGATTAGCCGTGGGGGTGGGCTAAATGCACCACCACTTTTACCAAGGTGAGTTCAGCACCGTAGCGATGTTGCCGTGGTCTGTGTTTCTTTGGAGTCACCAATACAACACACTTCTCTCCTTTAGAGAACTTGGTTCAGCATCCAAAAATAAGTGTGCTGTATTTCTTTACCTCAGCTGACCCTGGCTTTGAACCTTCCCAAACTTTGGGGATGTTTGTAGCAAGACTTTTCCTTTGTGAGTGGAATTTGTTTTTCTAAGTGCAGCATGAAAGATTGGGTTTATCAGCATGGAGCACACTGGCTGGAGCAGCCACTTTCTACAGTGCAGCACTTGGAGATTAAAATCCTTTCTGTTGTGGTTGTGCCAGCTCGATTCCTTCTGCAGCCACTCGGTTTTGCTGGCGTACTGCAGCGAGGTGCCTGGTTGCATTAGTGAGAAAGGAAACTCTTCATTTCCGCTGATGTCTCATTCTTGTAGGTTCGAAATGGTAACGGCAATTTTTTATAACCGTTTTTGAAAGCTGCTCTGAAAACTGGAATAAGACTCCCTGCTTCAGTGAGGTTCAATAAGGCCAAATGCGTTCAATAAGGTCCTGCGTTTTGGTCACAACAACCCCAAGCAGTGCTACAGGCTTGGGGCAGAGTGGCTGGAGATGCACAGAAGAAAAGGACCTGGGGGTGGTGGTGGACAGATGGCTTTACATGAGCCAGCAGTGTGCCCAGGTGGCCAAGAAGGCCAATGGCATCCTGCCCTGTACCAGGACTAGCATGGCCAGCAGGAGTAGGGAAGTGATGGTGCCTCTGAGGCACTGGTGAGGCCTCATCTCAAGTGCTGTGTTCAGTTCTGGGCCCCTCACTACAAGAAGGATGTTGAAGTGTTGGAACATGTCCAGAGGAGAGCCACCAAGCTGGTGAGGGATCTGGAGAACAAGTCCTGTGAGGAGAGGCTGAGGAAACTGGACGTGTTTAGTTTGGAGAGGAGGAAGCTGATGGGAGACCTTGCCCTCTACAGCTGCCTGAAGGGAGGTTGTAGAGAGGTGGGTGTTGGCCTCTTCTCCCAAGGGAATCATGACAGGAGCAGAGGAAATGGTTTGAAGTTGTGGCAGGGGCGATTTAGGTTAGATCTTAGGAAGAATTACTTCACGGAGAAGGTGGTCAGGCACTGGAACGACCTGCCCATGGAGGTGGTGGAGTCACCATCCCCGGAGGTATTTAAAAACTGTGTAGATGTGGCATTTCAGGGCATGCTCTAGTGGCCAAGATGTAGAACATTTTTGTGTGTGTATGGTTGGCTTTGATGATCTCAGAGGTCCTTTACAACCATGAAGATTCTGAGATTCTGTATATGTACATTTTATTTTACCTGCAAAACTGCTTTTAATCGTGCATTTGCACTTGGAGCTAGAATGCTTTGGATTAAAAAACGATGACAGTGTCATAGAATCATAGAATCAATGTTTAGAGTTGGAAAGGACCTTGAAGATCATCGTGTTCCAACCCCCCTGCCATGGGCAGGGACACCTCCCACCAGACCAGGTTCCTCAAAGCCTCATCCAGCCTGGCCTTAAATACCTCCAGGGATGGGCATCCACAACCTCCCTGGGCAACCTGTTCCAGTGCCTCACCACCCTCACAGTAAAGAATTTTTTCCTAATGTCCAATCTAAATCTCCCCTCTTCCAATTTAAAACCATTACCCCTTGTCCTATCACTGCACTTCCTGACAAAGAGTCCCTCTCCTGCTCTCCTGGAGCTCCCTTCAGATACTGGGAGGTTGCTCTAAGGTCTCCCCGGAGTCTTCTCTTTTCCAGGCTGAACAGCCCCAGCTCTCTCAGCCTGTCTTCGTAGGAGAGTGTCATATGCATGTCATATGCATGGAATATGCATGGAATATACCTCTATATATGGAATATACCTTTTAGTTGAGGGTGGCATGTTTTGCCGTCTGTGATGTGTGATCACACAAGCTCGACAGCACACAGCTGACTTGACGTATTTACTGCGATTCTCTACCTAAGGAAGTACGGTCTGGTGAGCAGCAGGCAAGGTGGGGGCTTAGTACCCATGGGTTGAATTCCTGGTTCTGCTACACAGTTCGTGAGCTCGGAGTAAGAGTCACAACACCTTACACTGATTTTCATGTGAATTAATATTCATAAATATGAGCTAGGCACAAAAATACCGTTGCTGTGCAGAATTCTCTATATGTTAGTTTCGCTTCCTTATCTTAAAGAGCTGCCATGTAGGCAGTTGATGTCTTCTGCTCTTGATCCGTAGAGAGCCAGTAGGAGTTTCATGCTAAAACCGACTGTGGGATTTGAACCTTAATTTTTTGGTTTGTGTGGCTGTTTTTAAGTGACTATTCTCAGAGCGATGAGAGAGTATTTCTCACAGTATTTATGAGTTCTCACTGTATTTACGCTGTTAGAGATTCCAAGGCCAGGCTGGATGGGGTTTGAGCAACCTGGTCTAGTGGGAGGTGTCTCTGCCCATGGCAGGGGGTTTGGAGATAGATGATCTTAAAGATCATCTTAACTCTTAACCATTTGATGATTCTATGATCATACAAGGCATCACAGAAGTCAGGCGGCATGTTATTTCACAGTCCAGGTCTGTATCCTTTACTTAAGGGTGAAAATAGCCTGACCTAAGGTACAGTCAGCAGGTAAGATGCTGGAGAAGGGCAGCACGCACAGACCTGGGCCCAGATGTTAAATGCCGTGTTTAGAAGATGAAAGGGTAAATTTTCCTTCCAAACAAATCGGTAAAATTCAAGGTGGAGATTTGCATCGTAAGACACTGTATTGCAGCGAACGTTAGTGAGTAGCAGTTTTGCAGAGTGAAGGGAAGAGTTTCTTGTGCTGCGGCGCGGGTGCATGTGGGCAGCACAGACGCTGCCAGTTTTACTTTGGCTTTTTGTAACTTTGTCGAATTTGCATTTTGAAGTACCTGGGCAATTCAAAGGATTATTGGCCTGAGCAAAGTCTTGCTTAAGGTAGCTGTTGTGATCATGACAAAATATTTTGGGGTCTGTAGGATACATCAGCACTTCCTAAACCAGCAGAGTGCCGCCAGGGATGCTCTCAGCCTCGCATGTGCTAGACCTTCAGGAAGCGTGAAATCAGCTCGACAAGCCCGAAAGCCACCTTGATTTAAGCCAGGTGATGCCTGTCCTTCTGCATCTGAGGAGAGTGTAGCTGCTGAGGTTTCCCTCCTGATCCAGGGCATTGTGACTGAGCTCTGTAAATATCCATGGGGGAATCGGAGGTGGCGGTGGGAGCACTAAGAAGAACCCATGGATAGAACTGGTTTTGTGCTGTACAAACAGTCTTTACTCCATCCACTTGTTAACAACCCACACATCTCACTAATGGGTGTTTCTGAGAAAATATTAGTTGTCATCACTACACACACAGAGCTTCTGGTCTTTTGGAACCATAGTCCACTGGCTGAGAGCAGGCCATGCCAGTTGACTACGGTTCCCGGTTTGTGGTTGTCAAGCTTGGACCTCACCAGCAAGGGAAGGCAGACCACCATGGTTTTTTCCCCCACTGCTTGCTAGTTTAAGGCTTAAACAGGAAAAAATTAAGTAATTAAAATAATTGAACTTCTGCACTCAGTACAGCTCATCTTGAAGCATGTGATACTTTTGGTGTACTTGGAGGGAGGATGTCCTGCCTCTTCATAACCCTTTTGGCTTGGCTTGTCCTCTGCCTGACAATGTTTGTTGCTTGGATGCCTTCTCCATATAGCTACTCCCATTTTGGCCAGTTTGGTGAGCACATTGCTTAGCAAAGGAAGAAAATGCTATGGCAGGGGGAAAATGTAACATTAGCTCCCATGAAAAAAGAAGTCCCTCAATATCTGCCAGATGTATCTGGTGCTTGCTTAGCAAAACCCCAAAGTTAAACTTGAATTTTGGGCAGGTTCCTAAGTCGCAGTGAAGTCACCGGGTCCTACACATGCTCCTGAGGTTAAGTATATACTTATATACTTTGTGAATAGAAATAGCTTATTGAGCTGGAGCCAGCATGGGGAATTCTGGGACTCCTGCTGTTTTGCTTACGATATTTTGCAGGAGAGTTTAAGGCTGTAGAATGACACCAACTGGATCCGCAGAACAATCTGCTCCTGTTCCCGTGAACTCCAAATTATTTTCCTTCTCACATGCAAAGTTGTACCAAGAACTGCATTTAAAAACCCATCTGTTGTCTATATTATATCAATAGGAAGAAAATAGAAGAAAAATTTTAGACTTCTAAAATATTCTGGTTACATGCTCCATCCTGCTGTCATCTGTCTTTCAACTACAAGTCATTTCTTGTAGTTGCACTTTCTTCTTGGCCCTTCAAATCTTTTCCCTCCCTCCAAAAGATGAAAGTCCAAGTTGCCTAAACCGCAAAAGTATAGGCAGGATGCCACAAACTGGTAGTGGAAAGAAACAAACACGTTCAAAAGAAGATGTTTTTGATAGTATAAAATAAATAAACTGATAGTGGGAGGTGTCCCTGCCCAGGGGGGTTGGAACTCGATGGTCTTTAAGGTCCCTTCCAACTCTAACCGTTCTATGATTCTAGATAATATTTTTTTCATATAAGTGTGGAAATAAGTAATAAATTAGTTTAGAAGTTTTTTCTTCATATTTTTCATTTTGCAAATAGTATACTTTAAGTATCATCAATGTCTGTTAATTATATTTTAATATAATTTGTGACACAAATGTTTAACAAAATATTGCAATTTTTCTTTTTAAAAAAAAAAAAAGCAACAGCAAAATAAGATTAGAATTCCAGTGCTGCTGATCATAATTCACCTGCTGCTGATCAACACTTCCCTGTGTTGTAGTGGCAGTAGCACAAACGTATTTCTTGGCAGATTTGTGGCTTTTCCACAGGGCAACAGTGAAGTTCTATGCCTTGTTTATTTTAGTTTTGTTACATTTTGGTAAAACAGCCAGTTGTGACAGAACTAGAGAGACAATATCCTGTTGTTTGAGTTTTGCGAGGTGTTCTTTGCAACTGTACTGAGTACTCAGGGTTGTGTGTGTGTGTATTTACATCTGTTACATCTTCATGACTATTCTCCCTCCATTTTCATGGAGGGCTTTGGGATTTTTCAAATATTGCATTGTGTCCTCCCTGGAAATCTCCATGGGAGACACTCGGGTGGTAGGACTTTGTAGCCTTTTCCCAGTGAGATACTGATGACAAACTCAAACTGTCCATCTCACAATGGTTGGATTAGGCCATAGAACTCTGTTCATGAGAAATTCAATCCTGACGCCTGTCTCTGTTCCTCATTAATCCGCTGTAAGGATTTGTGCACAATATTAGAGTGGCGTCTGTGTTGGGAGGTCACCAGTCTTCTTCAGTTGTTCCCCAGTATGAAGAGCACAAAAGCCCTCACCACATGTGGTTAATTATCTGCTAAACAGCTCATCTCACCAGGACTTCTGTTTCCAATACCTAAATCCTAGAGTCTTAGCTCAGTACTCTCATCAATGATTTAGTTTTTCCAGGCATTCAGTTATATGGTAGGTCTCTTGAAACCATCCCCTTGGAAACAGAAGGTCCCTGATGGCAGGAGCCATTCCTTAACAGGTTCACGTGTGGTCCAAGAGGATGCCGTTGATGCCTGTTCACAGATTCCCAGTTTTACAGAGGTCTCTTTCTGGGATTAGGTAGTGGAGGTGAATCATATTGAGGGAAGTCCTGATACGGAAGGTTTCCTCCCATATGGAAAGATTTTGAGGACAAGATTTGGGCTAGGGATAATCTCACAGAGAGCAACTGACAGATTTCAGACTTCAACGAGGGAATCTCTAGCTCCTGAATTTAAATGCTTGGGTCAAAGGGCAACACTGGGTTCCTCTGTTCAGTATTAGACGAGCAGTTTGTAGGATCCCTGTTGGCAATGCTGCTGGAGTGTTATTTGGATGTGATCCCTGGCTGTGTTTGGGCTGCTGTGTGAAAGGAAGCAAAGGACTGGCCCTTGAACTGATGGCCAGGTTGCATCCGTTCTCCAAAGGCAGCTCTCCTGATGGCAGGCTTGTCCTGGGAAAAGGTGGATGGAATGGCCCGAAACCACAGATAAAGCAGGCTCCTGAGCAGTGTGCTGCAGTGCTGGAACTTGTGCCTTTCTCACTTTTATAGGAGTGCAACTGTAGTTGTGAACTTCAGCTTTCAGCACAGTTTCGCATCTCCGTACGTCTATTTTATCTGCAGGTTCCGTGCTGTCGCATGAGCCAGCATGGAAGGATTTTATCTTTATGCAGACACTCTCTCTTGTCTCTTTAAGAATCAGAAGGAGCTTCTGGCAACAGAGCAATTCTGAGATTGCTACCTCTTTGTTAAATGTCTTTAAAGAAATTATTAGGGGAAGACAGACAGACACCGGCGTGACATTACGCACAGTATGCATTGCAGGTTGGGGTTTTTTTTTAACGTAGGAAACGAGGCTACAAAAGAGATCTTGGGAGGAAAGCAGAACGTAATCCTTTGAGCATTCTTTCCGGATAGGAAGCTGTGTGAAAAGGGTAAAAATGTTGGAGTTGTGTGATAGAAGTGATATTTTTATTATGGTCACTATTATTTTCCCTGTGGTAACATCTAAAGGCTTCTGTGAAAACGTAGGCTTCCTCGTCTTTATGTCTTTAGACACACTGAATTTACAATGTAAGTATCTGATAGTTGGCAAGGGGGAAGAAATATTATTGCAGGGTTCAAAGACGAAGCCAGATTGTGAGATGCCCTCCGCAGTCAGATGCAGTGGCAGGGAAGAGCTCCCAGTCTGTTTCTCAAGCCCAGGAGAGCTGGTAGCTCTCCCAGCACCGTACGTCGCTCAGCAGCACAAAAGGTCAGCCTTGCAATACTGTGTGAGCCTTTAGTTCCACGTTAAACCTTCAGCAAACCTTTTTCCAGGGAAGCTTTTTGACATATTTAAAGTTTATTACACGTATCTTTGTGTTGCGATTCAGACCTAAATTTGTTTTATTCTGAAGTTTAAAGGTCCCATTTGACATAAAGCACATTGATTTGGGGGAAGATTTATGGAATAATGTCAGATGCTGCTATTTTAAAAGCCGTTACTGGCTCGCAAAAGTGAATTTCTTGTTTCTTTGTCTAGTAGTGTATTTAGAGCACTTGAAAGGAAGTTTTGGAATAAGGAGATTTCTACCCTGGGGTGGGGGGTAGTATCCTGTGCTCTCGTTAGGTCATGTCAGGCCATTGTTTTGCTTTTCTTATCATAAAGATCTTGTGTCTTTAGTCGTGCTCAGCTGTGGACTTGAGTTTCCTGGAAGAGAGTGAAATAATTAGGAATTAATACTACAAAATCATATGTTCTCTGGTTGTAGCTACGTTTGTTTAGTTGGAGACACTTCTTATCTCTAGTTACATATAGTAATTGGTGGTTTAGATACATGCCACTAATAAGTAGTATCTTGTGTCTATGGTTCTCAGTATAGCTGAAAAGAAATGTGATTATTGTCTAGAAGGATGAGAAAATATAGACTGAGAGATCCAAGGTCGCTCATTACTGGGGTTTCTTGTTCTCTCCTGCTTTTGGAATCACAGAATCAAGGCTCTTCACCCCTACCTGCCGGCTGGTGTTCTGATGGCTTGGTCTCTGCTAGTGTATGACACAGTGACAGGATATTTCCTGTGAGGGTGGTGAGGCACTGGAACTTGTTGCCCAAAGAAGTTGTGGATGCCCCATCCCTGGAAGTGTTCAGGGCCTGGCTGGATGGGGCTTTGAGCAACCTGCTGTAGTGGGGGGTGTCCCTGCCTGTGGCAGGTGGGTTGGAACTCAATGGTCTTTATGGTCCCTTCCAACTCAAACCGTTCTAAGATTCTATGATATGGGCAAGGACCGGTTTAATTTTTTGCTCTGGATGCAGCCACTGGGGAGGACAGTGAGGTACACAGGGTGGTTTATCAGAAGAAGTCATTAAAGTTGGGTGATTAATACGGTACCAGAGAAGGGCATGTGGTGTGTTGTGCTTGCTCTTAAAATCTGTGAACTGCTACATAAAGTCATGTAGCCTAAATACGGTGCCGGTGAGAGGAGCAGGAGTAGGAAGAAGGGCACTCCCAGCCTAAACTGAGAGCTGTGTCATGGGATGGAGGAACACCTCCCTGATGACCTGGTAATGGGATGGCCAAAACCTCTTTGTCTTGCCTAGGCAATCTATGTGGCTTGGTTCTGGTGTGAAAGAGCTGAGACATTAATATAAGTGATGTGAGCAATAGCCTCCCCATTGACAGCCTGGGTTGCATGCACCTGCTTTGCAAATAAGCAGAATTTCTTGCACTGACAGTGAGATGCCTTTCCCCAGAACTAAATTTATCCTTAAGTAGAAGGAAGCATGAGAAGGCGAGGCTTGTTAAGTCACATATGCATGGGACTCTTGCTTTGAAAGGTGTTATTCCATTTCCTTGGGGAAACACTTCATTTGGATTTCCTATGGATTTTACTATCTATTCTTCTGTAGTTGCTACCTGCTTCTAGATTATGGCCACAGTTCCTGTCTACTTTATTCTCTGTCGGCCACTGCGGCTCTGCTTGCAGGCTGTGCTGTGGTGTGGAGGTTGTAGGCCATGTAGAGAAGAAAGCCAATGTCTCAGTAGATGGTGAGAACAGAGCAGGGATGCCATGGGTGACCCCATAAAAGAGATGATAGAATGCTCAGTAACCAGCAGATCTGGAAGCCCACCAAGTTAGCTCCAAAACCACCTCCAGCAGACCTCGTTTTCTGCTCTCGTACAATCACAAAGAAATAAATTGCACCGAGGGTATTACAGTCCTTCCGGGGGACAGCTCTGCCTGAGAGAAGCTGGAGAAAGAACTCCTGGCAGAGCTTCCACTGAGGTTCTCTTCTTCACTTAAGCAGCAAGACACCAGAAAGAGATGAAGCTGCACAGCCATATGAATAAATGTGCAGAATCTGAAACTCCCACTTCTGGCTCATCTATCACGTACCGTCCTTTTATAGTGTGAGATGAAACGCCCAGCACCAACCTTAAGCTGCCCTCGGCAGATGCACCAGTACCTTCTGTCTCGGTGCGTGGCTGTAATCTCATCCTGAAAAATAAGATTTTACCTTCCACTTACCCTTCTGGAGACAGCTTGTCAGAACGACAGGGTACCACAAACTTATCCTGCTTAATGTCAGCTAATTAAATTCATTTTTGACTATAGTACTAAGCCAATTTAATTCTGTCTTTCAGAGCCTGCAAGAGACAGTTGTGACTCTCAGATGGGTTTCTGTCTCTGATTAGTGATCAAATCTCTTTGTGCTTTTTTAGACTGATTCTCCGTCTGTCTTTTTCTGCATGTCTCTCACCTGTACTTGTGATGTTGCGGAACGGGGTGTTTTTTCAAATGCTTTCACAGCCCCGGCATCTACTGTCGCATTTGACAACATACTCTGTTTAATGACTTCTGTTCTTTGAAATCAAAGTTTCGTTACTGCTGCTGGAATAGAAAAACTAATTATTGTGAAATACTCTGGGTGGTAGATTTTCATTTCGGAGGTTGTTTTTTAAAAGTGTCACTCTTTGGAGGGATGGGTGTTCGAGTGACCTTCTAACTCTGAGCTTGTATACCAGCCTCCGGATGATCACCCACATCGCGTCCAAGTGCAACAGCCTCCAGTAATGTTTACTGCCTGTCACTCTCAGTATGTTTTCTGATCACGAGTGTTGATGAAAATGAGGGGCAGAATTAAAAAAAGAATTAGTCAAAAAAAGAGAAAGGTAATAATGTGGAAAAGGACAATAGATTTGATTAATTAAATGGGGCTGATGGAGTGTATCATGCCAGCCATGAACCAAAAAATATATATTTTTTTAAATGCCCCCTGTGCAGGTTAAAAAAGAAAGGGGGTATTGGTGGACAGATGGCTTTACATGAGCCAGAAGTGTGCCCAAGCAGCCAAGAAGGCCAACGGCATCCTGCCCTGTTGCCCTGTACCAGGACNTGGCAGGGGAGATTTAGATTAGATCTTAGGAAGAATTACTTCATGGAGAAGGTGGTCAGGCACTGGAACAGCCTGCCCAGGGAGGTGTTGGAGTCACCAGCCCTGGAGGAATTTAAGAACCGTGTAGATGTGGCACTTGAGGGCATGCTCTAGTGGCCAAAGTTGTTGGGTTGGGTGATTTGTTTTGTGAGGTTGCAGTTTTTTCTTTCTTTCTTTTTTTGTGTTTGTATATGGTTGGACTTGATGATCTCAGAGGTCTCTTCCAACCATGAAGATTCTGCGATTCTGTGAAAGTCAAAGAAAAGAATAATACTGTTTGGGGATTTTACTACATTAGGTTTTGGATAGGTCTGGCATGTCCCTCACTCTTCTGTGCAGTTTCTTGCCAGGGGCTGCCTCTTACCTCCTCTTTCTAAATCCCCTGGCACCATCAGATGGCAGATTGTTGCTTTGCTGTGGAACCTCTTGCTGCAGTTTACCCACCTTTTGCAGCTGTATTTTCTTTCTCTCATTCTCTTCCTACTTCTTGATGGAACTTATTTGTGTTGGAATGTCGCAAGTGCAGAACTGAATTGCCGTTACCAGCAACGTAATTCCCAGTTACTGAGAAACTCCTGCTCTTTGTGGTTCTGGAGTATTGCTAGAGTGTGCGGGGAGACAACAGTTTGAGAAGAAGCTTGTCTTGTTGTGCACCATGCTTGTTCTATATGCGGGAGAGGTCTTCAGGGGGGTTGGATGTTGGTTTGACACTATTTTACAGGCAATTGATTCATCCATCCATTTATTGTGCTGCACAATAAATTGTACAAGTCCTGCCAAGGTTGTAATGTAGCTTCTGATGTCAGAGAATTAAATACCAACTTTCTCAACCTTTATTGAAATAATGCTGAAGTTCTGGAACAGGAAGACAGATTCCAGGAAAGTAAGACTTGAGACTAATTTTTTTCTTAATTCTTTAAATTTATTGAGAGGGAAGGAGGGCAACAAAGATGATTAAGGGATTGGAGCATCTCCCTTAAGAGGAAAGGCTGAGAGAGTTGGGACTCTTTAGCCTGCAGAAGACAAGGCTGAGGGGAGACCTTATTAATGCTTATAAGTATTTGAAGGGAGTGTAGAAGGAGGATGGAGCCAGACTTTTTTCAGTGGTTCCCAGTGACAGGATGAGGGGCAATGGGCACAAGCTGGAACATAGGAAGTTTCATTCAAATCTGAGGAAAAACTTATTTCTGGTGAGGGTGACAGAGCCGTGGAGGAGGCTGCCCAGGGAGGGTGTGGAGTCCCCTTCTCTGGCGGTCTTCAAGACCCACCTGGATACAGTTCTGAGTAGTTAGACTAGCTGATCTGAACAGGTCCCTTCCAACTCTGCAATTCTGTGATTCCTTGAGGGGAAAGTTTTTTCACAACATGAATCACATTTTTTCTTTCATTTTAAAATACATTTTTCTGAAAGTTTATTCACAGATACCTGTTTTTGAAATTAGAAGCTATAAGCTTTTTTGAAAGTTGTAATAAAATGTATGCACCTGGGGAGTTTTTTAGGATTGGACCTGATTTTAGTAAACAATTCAGTGCATATATCTAATCAATCTAAGCCTTTGGTTTAGATACTTTGTCCATTTCCTAAGCCCTTGTTAATTTTTCTTATCAGCAAATAGTATTTCTTGAAGATGGAGAAAGAATTGTCATGATCCTGCGAAGTCGTAGAGCACAGCAGTGATTTTACCAACGCTTTCTAAATACTTACATTTGTAATAGCTCTTCAGCTCTGTTGGTGTGAATATGCTGTGTGCATTAATTTTTTTATGACACAAAAGATTGCATATTTGCTTCCTCAGTGATGTACTTTATTGTAAGAAAGGAGTCCTTTGGTGTGTGAGAGTAACTTATCTGTAGTTTAGTTACATGTAAATACAATTTTGGGATTGTCTCAAGACCAACAGACGCAGTTTTGAGAAGTGATGCCACACTTACGTGCAAGTAAG
Source organism: Pedionomus torquatus (assembly GCA_013398155.1). NCBI lineage: Eukaryota > Metazoa > Chordata > Aves > Charadriiformes > Pedionomidae > Pedionomus > Pedionomus torquatus. Next base: position 364,125 of record VZRU01021073.1, on the reverse strand, counting down.
TTGGCAGCAAAAATTACATTTCAGCATCCATTAATTTTTATAATTGTGCCAAATGTTTGCATTTTCCTGAAACAGTGCTTGTGAAAATTAAGGTCTTAATTGATGGCACTGGAGAGTACCACTGTCTAGCCATAGAAAATAAACGGTTTGGACAAGAACCATGGGTATTTCCTTACAATTGCCTCTTTCTGTAGAGACTATATTGATTTGTATGTTTAGTTCCCAACCTTTTTTAAGTGCTAGATCCCCAGTGTCTTCCTGTCAACTCTAGCTGTTTCCATAATTGCCAGAACCACGTACTTCAATACCTCCCATATAATTTCCATTTTCAGATTTCACAAAGGCTTCCATGTTTCTGCTTCACTTAGAAGGACTTTGCCTTTGCTTTGACTCGCAATTCCTAAATGCATTTTCAGGACTTTGGTATTTCTTTCTCACCAAAGGAAAGGCATTAAGAAGTCTCTTCCAGAAAGGTCTCTGTGAAAGATCTTGAAAATTGTGACATTCATGAGTAGTTAAGTTGATTTTAGCTGCCCCTTAGACCCTCCTGCTGTGCCAGATGTGGTATAGTTTGAGCAGTTTTGGCTTTCTCCTACATGATCTCCGAGATCCCTCCATCTCAGCTGCGAGCAGAAAGGCTGAAAATGGGGCATGACTTGGGGCCTTGAGAATCTGGACCATGGCTTTGACTTAGCCAAAAAAGAGGCCAATAAAGGAATCAAATGTAGAATTACAAACTCATTTTGTACAGGACATGGAACAGCAGGAAGGCAATGGTAGCTGATGATGACTACCAACCTGAATTAGGTTTCATCTGATTCACAAGAGATGAAAGACTGCATTTCATTTGGTACCATGTGCTCTGATAGATTTCTGGTCAAGATGTAGCTATGTACCTTTGTGGATTTAGGAGTTTTGTTTTAGAATACTCATTTTTCTGAGAGCACAGTTAACAGGCAGCAA
>VZRU01021073.1:303084-356253 GCA_013398155.1 Pedionomus torquatus | reverse complement strand
GGCCAGGAGGAGGTGGCTTGTGGCGCAGGGACTGGGCAAACCCGCTTGGATGGAGGTGCTGGGTGAATGGAGCTTTTCTGTGCCGGGGACAATGCTAAAAGGAAGGAGTGTTACCAGGTGGTCGAGGGGCAGGCACCTGAGAAACAAACGCCGCCTTCATAAAATTAACTACCTGGTTTATTGCCTTTCTGTCCAGCCTGGGCAAAAAATCCTCTGGAAAGCGAGAGGGGAATTCCCTGGTCAGTAGTCTGTCTGTCTCTGCTGTCCAGGAATTCATGGGACGGAGAAGGCATCCCAAGAATCTGTCCCTGTGTGCAGGGAAGCTAAATTCCCTCTTGTTTTTCCGTATACACAAGTCAGCAAGTTTCTTCAGCAAATGCTGTAATTCTAAGCGTTACGCTATACAAATATTTAACTTTGGACAAAAAAAGCCTCAAGCTGGCTTCAGACTGGCTTCCAGCTGTTCCTGCAGGTACAGATCCAATGTTTATGTACACGAATGGTTATTTGTTTGTTTGTGTATTTATTATGGTAATCTTTTTATAATGAACTTGGACGTTTGTGTACCCTGGTTTGGCTTTGAACATAAAAATCTATGTATTTGCAAGGTGTATACAGCCATTTTCAGAAGCTTTGGCAAAAAGCTCAGATCTGCTGAAGTTAATCACTGTAGGCCGAAACATTAGATGGCACAGAGTTGTACTGACTATTTTTTTCTCTAACCGAAGTGCCCAAAGCTGTGCTCACCCTTGAAAGGTGAAAAAAAAAATAAAAGGTGTGGGAAGACCTGGTGCCTGCTTGCGGGGGTTTTATACTGGAATTTGATTGTCTGGACAAATGGGTGCAAAAGAATCTAGCATTAGCAATAATTATGTTCACTAGGTTTCAAAAATCTGCTTAAATGCTACCGTGACATATAATACTTCGCTGCATCCACTAATATTTCGTATACATACGCTTCCTCCAGACCTCGTCCCAGCTGTTGTGTGCCTGCAAAACACCAGCCTCTTATTAAAAAGGGAAAGTCCTTAGTCTTGTGGACCTTCTGTAACGTGCTCGGCGTGCGATCTATTGACTTCATGAAGACGAGAATAGCTGTGTCAAAAATGTGTTTCATTTGCATGTGGCAAGACAGAAGAAGCAAACCCTGTGTGAAGAAGACGAGCAGGCAAGAAAGATGCCGAATGCCTTAAATACTAAGGGAGTTAATGCCATGCAGTGATTTTGCTTCCGTTATAGAATGTGTAAGAACAGTATGTTTCCCGGCGTACGTCGCCATCTAAACTGCAAAGGCTTCAGTTCCATGGCAACACGAAGAGAGCCCGGTTGTGCTCAAGGTGTATGTATTAATGCGTTTGGAGTGAGGGGCTGGAAGCGAGCTGGGGAAAAAGAAAACATGCCCGATGTTTGCCGTTTGGTTATTTATATATAAAGTAAAGCCTTTGTTCTTAGATAATCATAACTGACATGAATACACCCGCTTTCCCCCCCTGCTGCCAGTTCTCTCTGATTCTTGTTTAAATGTGTTTTTCTCAGGCAAAAAGCAAATGAAGAGGTTGTTTTGTTGGTTGTGTTATGTTGTTGGTTTGGTTTTTTTTAATAAGAGACTAAGTGCAGCAGCACTTGAATGTTGAAAAAAAAAAAAGCTATTAATTCCTGAGACTGTTGTATATCCCTGGAGAGAAAGAGTCTGTGTATGTGTGTGGGGTGGTATTTTTTTACCAGGATGTAGTGCTTTACAGGGCAGAGTGAAGCAGTGTTTGGGGGTTTTTTTTATTATTATTTTCCTGGATCTTTTAGATCTGCCCTCTTTCTGCCGTTCTCTACTTCCACCTCCAGTTTTCCCCCACCTCCCCTGGCTGAGGAGCAGGAAACAAGACTGGAGCTCTGTTTCCTGACATCTAAAGAAATTTAAAAGTCTGAGGAAACGGCGTATTTTGTTTTGCCAGCCAGCTCGGATTCACAGACCTGCACTGGGAAGGCACCTGCTCCCACATGGGGTCAGGAATCACCCTCGGGAGCAACTGGGCAATCGGCCAGGGAATAACCGAGTGCTGATCACGATGTGAATTTTGTTTGACCTGCTCTGTTGGCTGTGTCAACGTAGGATGGGGGCTTGTGACAAATGTATTTTGCTCAGGGCGAAGAGCTACCTACCTACGGCCAGTCCTGCCAGCTGTGCTGGTCGGTGGATGGATTGCGGACTTCCGAGGTTTAAAGTCAAACTGAGAAACTCCAGATGTTGGTATTTCTGAGGCTAACAGCAGTGCTAATCTGGCGCGGTGAAGCTGACAGAAACTGGCAAGTTACACTGGATTTACAGCTGCTTTGCATTGCTAAGACAGGCAAAGCAGCCAGAACCTATCAGTGGATCTGGCCTATAGGTTTCAGCAAGGTTTCTGCATGTAACTGGGAAGAGAATGCAGTTCTTCAATTGGATATTGGTCAACCGCTCTCCTCTTGCTGTGCCAGGAGAAATAAAATTTGTCTCTCCCTTATCTCTATCCTTTTTTTTTTTTGTGTGTGTGTGTGACTAGCAACAGGGAATCTTTTTTTCTGAAAAACAGGACTTGCTTTCATTGAAGTAGGAACCCTGTCTTTGCGATTCTACCTGGGGGAAATATCCCTGTTCAGGAGACCAGTGCAACATGGGTAAATCTTTTCTAAGGGAATAAGTAGAATTGAAATGATCAACTGACCCTGTCTTGGCGTTGTACAAAGGGATGGATTTCACCCTTGAGACAGCAGAACTGTAAAATAAGGTGGCGTCATTTTTAATATTATTGTTTATAGTTTCTGCACAGCCCTCCAAAACAATAAACCAGGCTTAGCTCATTAAATACTCGCATATGCTTCCCAAATTATGTGGGACCTTTGTTTGCCTGACTTTTGACAAAGGGACTGTGCATACTGAATGAAGAGGAGGAATCACTCCAGCCAAGAGCATATTGAGGGAGGTGAAGGGTTCCTGTGTAGGAGTCCTGACCCGGCATAACCCTCTGAACAGGCCAGCTGCTGTTTGCAGGCTCCTTCCCAGTAGAGCATCTCATTCAGCTTGGCAGGAAGGACTTAGAGAAAGCACCAAGAGGAACATCAAAGAGAGAAGGAAAAGAAGGAGAGAAATCAAGGACAGGAAGAGTAAGGAAACAGAGCAAAGGCGGAAGGGCAAGTGGAGAAACAACAGGGGGCTGGGAAGAGCACAACACAGGAAAGAGATGATGCTCTGGTGCCTGTGAGGGAAAAGTTGTTTTTCGGGTGTAATGTAGACCAAAAAAAAAAAAAAAAAAAAAAAAAAAAAAANAAAAAAAAAGAGAAAAAAAAGTGCAAGAAAATGAAAATACGTGAAGTAGGAGAGGCTATCAGAGTGATGAGGGAGAATTCAGCTTCACATGAGCAGATTAATTCCATACACAGCCAAATGTAAAGAGCAGCTGCTAAGATTGTAGCATCAAGAACTTTTGCCATCTCCTTGTGATGGTTTTGGGGAGCTGGTGGGGAACAGTGGGGCCACAGTGGGAGGCTGCTGCAGGCACCAGGGTGAGTGGCTGGAGGCACATCTCTTCTGTGCACCTTGGCTGGAAGCCTAATGCCGGTATGAATATCCCCAAGGAAAATTGCCCGTCCTGCATTTGAGGACTGGCAGTCAAAAAAACGTGTCTGGATCTCTCTGACGCTATCTGAGGAAGGGCTGTTGCCACTCAGGCAGTGATAAGGGCTCCCTCTAGATCCCTCTTCTTCCACTTGTTCCAGCTATCTAGGCTACCAGGAATAAACAGCTGAATGGAAATTTTAGTTCTGGCTGTGAAAAGAAGCTTTTGAATGAATTCTACATCAAATAACAAATGTCTTCTTTCCTCCTCCTTTCCACCTACCTTGTTCCTAAATATTAACATTTCATGTCACTTGAGCTAAGTTCAGTGTCAGACTCACCAGATCCTGCTGAAAAAACACACCCCTCTTTTGTGGCAAGCTGAAGAAGATGAGAGGCTTGTGGTGTTTTTCCTTCTCAATATCTGCTCCGCTGGGAGAGGCAGCCCAGGCTGTGTGAAGCTGTCTCCTTCCCACTCGCCTAAACTTCGCTCCTAAAAATGCTTTCTCCCTCAACGGCTCTTGCTGCTTCTCTGGAGGAGGCAGGGCTTGGCCCACTTCGTGCCATCCTTTGCCAGGGGATGTTTTCTCAGACTGCGGTGACTTTCATCGTGATAGGAGGCTGAGGAAGATTGCTGTGGAATAAGTCATGGGCACCGCTGGCTGTGCCATTTGAAAATTGTTACTTAAGCATGGAAGAGAAGAAAAGAATCAGGAATTATGAGACACAAACCCTGCCCCAAGCCCCAAACCTCCAAATTACTTCTGCCATTTCTGCTTCCTGTTTGCTAAGCACTTGGGATATACTTGCATTATATTTTTTAACTTTCCTCCAAGCCCACAAAGGTGAGAAATACCCTTTCTCTGGAGTCGCTTGTTTTGTGGGCAGTGTTCTCCCACGGCCCTTTCATCCCCCAAGAACTTCTCACCAACCTCCTTCATGTCTCTGGTGGGAGGCAGCAGGGGTGCCCAGCCGGGCTGGGGCTGCACACCCCTGCTGCCACCAAGGTGGGCTTATGACCCCTGAGAGCTGAGCTCAGGGCTAAAATATGGAAATTTAGTGGAATTTATTGTCTAAGAGAGAAGATCTGAGTGTCTGCAGAGGGGGAGAAACATGCATTGGAACAGTGGGTTTGTTGTACAAGAAGGGAAGGGTTCTCACTGGAAAGTTGTGTGTGAAATAGTCTGCAGTATGTGGCATTTACAATAAAGATGTATGCTTTGGGGGTAAAAATACTTCTTTATTTACAATAAAGAAGTATTTATTTACTTTATTTATTTACTTTATTTATTTATACTTATTTACAATAAAGAAGTATTTACAATAAGGATGAATGCTTTTATGGTAAAAACACGGGGATCTTGAGCTTACCTGGAGACCCTAATAAGTTTTCCTACCATGGAGAATGCAAGTGGTGCAGAGAACTAATGGTTAAAACAGAGCTTTTGACAGTGAGCAAGGTGTTGCCACCTTTCATGGAGTGAGGTGGGATGTTTTTATATCTCCCTGCGGTTATGCAAAGATCTGCTGATACTTGCTTCTTTTGATCAGGGTTGAAAAAGAGAAGCAAAAAAATTTGAGTGTATCTTTGGGGTGCTGTAATACAAGGCTGAATCACCTGAAATCAAAGCCTGTTTGAGGTGGAAACACAACGGCTGATGTTTGTGTAACCCCGAATCTCTCAACCTGTAACTGAATTTACTTCTTAGATGTTAAAGAAGAATCACCCCTTTCCTCAGATGCCGTGTGAGCAGGGCAGCCATTTCTGCAAGAAGAGGTTTTTTTTCCCTTCCCTCACCTTGGTGTCCAGTCCAGCAATTGGGAATCAGATTTAACCCTCAATGTTTATTACAGGCCCTGTGGGTCTTTAATTCTTTTCTAGAAGCAAAACAATTATTTTTGATAGACACACTAGTGGTTTGTTAATTTGTTTATAATCAGTTTTCCAAGAGGTTGCTTTGATGTGGGAGGAACTGAATTCTTTGGGTGCAAACGCTTGCTGCTGACTCTCCTCTTAGTCATTAAGAGATGTTTTTCACATTAAGGTGCCTTTATTTTTAAGGGAAAATGTCAAGCATCTTTTGATACCAGACATATGAAATGGGTGGCTGCCTAAGTGGAATCCGTTTGCTGAGCTGCAGCAGCATGTCAGGGTGGGAACATCCAAGGCTAACACAAGCCTTCCCCAGCCTCTTGGGGACACCCCAAACAGCCTCTTGTCCCATCTGGCTGCTCTGCTGCTGCAGCTGCTGGCACCAGCCCCCAGGACCTGAGACCCCACAGATGCTGGTTCCAGCTACCGACCTACATCCCTGCTGGTATGCTTCCATGCTAAAAGATGTCACTGTTCTTTTCCAAGAAGAAAATGTCTTTTTTTTTTTCAATTCCCCTGCCACCTTTTTGTATTTTTGAACTGCAGCTCTTTTAATGCTCCCTGCCTCTGCAGTTCTTGCCTTTGTATAGGTTATTTTTGGAAACTGGGGAACCAGGAGGAGGGATGAATTTTAGGGGATTTAACTGCAGTAGAAGTGGAGGGCTCTTTCCCTTGGTGTGCTCTTTCTTCCTTCTCCTTTCTTCTCGTGACCTCCGTGGTCTGACCACCATTGCATCGCTCGTTCCAGCCGTAGCGCAAGCTCTTTGTGCCCAGCGAGCCACTTCTCCACGTGTGAAGGCGTTGCTGGTTGGCAAGCTGTGCTCTCCGCTTCCTCTCTGCAGCAGCCACCACTTCTCTTCTGCTTTTCTGGGTCAGTCACTTGACCAAAAAGTGGTAGGTGGTCGAGCAGAGTTTTTGAGAGCTGTGAAATACTGGTACCACTTGGGAGGTCATGTGCCTTAGGGTAAACTGTATGCAAAGAGGAATGCATATCCTTCATTATCTCCTCAGTGGGGCAGCACCATCAAGGTGGTTGGTTTTTTCTTTAAATGTTGATCTGTTTGTACATCAGAAGTGTTACACGCTGACAGAATCATAGAGTCATAGAATTGTCTGGGTTGGAAGGGACCCTTAAGATCATCTAGTCCAACCATCAACCTAGCTCTGATAAAAAACAATTACTCACCCATATCACTGAGCACTATGTCAACCCATCTTTTGAATGCCTCCAGGGATGGTGCCTCAACCACTTCCCTGAGCAGCCCATTCAATACTTAATAACCCTTTCCATGTAAAGTATTTTCCTGATGTCCAATCTGAACCTCCCCTGGTGCAACTTGAGGCCATTTCCTCTTGTCATATCATCTGTTATTTGGGAGAAGAGACCAACCACCCCTCGCTACAACCTGCTTTCAGGGAGTTGTAGAGAGTGAGAAGGTCTCCTCTCAGCCTTCTCTTCTCCAGGCTGATCTCCAAACCTTGCAACAAAATCCAATTTTTTTGGAAGACTAGGGAACAGCAACTGAACTCTGACTTAGCAGGGAGACCAGGAGCTCATATTTTGGTTCTGGGACATGGGGCAGGTGGGGGTGAGCCTGGACCCTCAAAACATCTGAGCTCCTCTGCACGGGGGTGATCACTTCACATCTCTCATTTTCACTGGAAAACTTCTTTACGGTGAGGGTGACAGAAGCCTGGAAGAGGCTGCCCAGGTTGGTTCTGGAGTCCCCTTCTCTGCTTCAAGACCCACCTGGCTGCAGTCCTGAGCGATGTGCTCTGGGCAATCATGCTTTAGCAGAGGAGTTGGACTGGATGATCTCTAGAGGTCACTTCCAACTCTGACAAAAAAAAAGAAAAAATAGGGAAAAATTGTCTATAAAGGAGTACCCAAGGACTTTCCTTTTTCTGCCTAGATTTTCTAAAATCACATAGAAGGACATTGACCTGACATACAGTAGGTCAGGCTGTCCTTTTGATGTCTGAGACAGTGTTCAGATAATTGAGATGCTTGTGATTGCCCACAAAAATTTGCTGATGTTTACACTCCTGTCAGGTATTGAAGTCACACCATAATATTTATTATGCGATTTTGCAATGGATTTTAAAATGGATCAATATCACAATGCAAAGTAGGAATTTTCCTCATTTTTTCTGCAGTTATGAAAAGGCCTCTATTTGGGCCTTTATTATACTGCAGTATAGTGCAGTGAATGTTAAACATTAAAAGCTGCTTTTGTGTCTACTGATAAGGGTAGATGTTTGGTAGAGGAGGAAGTAACAAGTTTGGTTGGTAAAACTGATAGGAGTATGGTGAAAATCAAAGCAGGGGATGATTGTAGACTCAAAGACTCATGCCGTCTTTGAAGGATAGATTTAGATCAGCGACATAACAAGAAGTGATAATGAGGGGGACTTTAGCCCTAAATTAAAAAAAAAAAAAGGAAAAAAAAAAGAGGCAGATGATTCTATACAAGAAGCTACACAACTGATGCGAAAAGTCAGCAAAATATAGAGAGAATGAAATCAACAGGACACAGAGTACTCTCTTAAAATACATAGAAACGGAGGGGGTTTTACTACCATGCTATAGCAGAAATCAATTAAACTGTGCAGAATGGTTATGCAAAACGTTTGCTGTAGGGAAATCACCCTTTTCCATAGATTCTAGGAAGGAGTGCTGGCATGCCGCCTGCAGTGATTTATTATCACCCAGCCCTGGTGCTTGTGGCTGGCACTCAAGGAAATCTTCCAGGTTAAATTATTTATTTAATTAAGAGTGGCCGCGGTTGCACAGAGAGACTGGCAGCACAACAGCAGGAAGTCTGTTAGAGATTAAGTCTAACTTCTTACAGATAGGCTGCTTATGTATACTATAAATAATTGAAATCGTAAATAAATGTATGCTGGCATTTTTGTTTAAGCTTATTAACAGCAGTTCATGATATCGGGTGTGTTGTGCGTACTGCCATGTGTAGTCGCCCTCTAATTTCTTGATTAACTAACCCAGCAGCTCGTGCAGTGAGCTAAGACATCAGATTGTGGCTAACTGAATTTTTTTTAAGAACAGGAGGCGTCAGTAAGAGAAGAGTAAAATTTAGGAGCATGTAAGCATGGGCAACCCAGACACTTCCATTTCAGTAGGCATCACCATAAGAGCAAAGAGAGAAATCCCCCTCTTCTTAGGCCAAACGGGCAAGGAAATGCTTTCTTCTTGGTTTAACATATTCCAGAGATATCACTTAGGTTTGAAGGAGTCCCAGGAACAGAGGAATTCAAATATAACTAATGAGAGAAACTGTCATTCGTGAGGAGAAATCTCTGGAGAGTCTCTTCAGGATTTCATATTGTATCTCTGGTGTGGTATGGTGGTTTGTTTCTTTTTTAAAAAGTAACAGTCTAGCAATGTGATTTGATAACTGAGCTTTTATCTATAAATTTCATTTTTTGAAGAATATGTTCCAAGTTTGAGCCTTGCTTTCTTTTACCGAATTGTTGAGTAATAGTAAAAAAATCTTGCAAGGGGGAAAGAAGCCGCTTCTTTTAAAGGAAACCACTCACAGATTTAAACCGCATACTTTGGCACAAAGGAAAAAATGGGCAAATGTTTGAAAAATGTCAGAAATGGACAGTTTCGAAACATCGGACGTATTTGGTTTTGGGCAGGCCTAATAAGCAAATCAACACAGAGCTAAACTCACCTTCTGGCAGCAAAGTTCCCCTTTCAGTGAGCACTGGTGGCGGGGGCCATGGGCAGTCAACAGCCGAGGTGGGGCTTTCTCCTTTTGCATGGGGTGGTTTGGACCTTCCCCTCTCCTTCTACTGTGCTTCCTCCATGTTCCTTCTGGCTGCTTGTCTGTCCTTGCTGAAGCTGTTGGCATCGTCATCATCTGAAACGCCTCTCAACTTTGAGAGGTCGATTTTTCTCTCTGCAGCCTGGACTCGCCAGCGCTGCTGCAACTCGGAGAGAGTGGGTGGTTGGGATCTGAGGAAGGGTCTGCCACCATCCTGGCTGCCATTCCATGTCCCAGAGGCGCTGCTCCAGCTCCCCGTCCTCCGTGACGTGAGCCCACACTGGGCTGCAACGGGCAGCTGGATGGGCAGCGAGCTGTTGGGCAGCCAGGGGTTTCTGATGGGGTAGCACCTTGGCTCCCCATGGGCACAGAAAGCTCTAGAGCTGGAAGGAGCATGTGGCTGGTGCTTTGGGGAGAAGCATAGCAGCATTTCCCTCTTTTGGATAGCAGCTTGACATGGGGCTGACCTCACATCCTCAACATTCAGATCAGATCTTCCATGTGTGAGGTCCTTCATACTTGAATACCATGTTTTATAATCGCAATCATCAGGTGTGATGATCTAAGGAGATGATGGTGAAGGACAGCAGTGTTTCCCAGGCTGCCCATTTTGTGCTCCCCACTTTTGATGACCCCAAGTCTCTCTCTGTGTTTTACTTTCCAGGTGGAGTTAGAAATGGGCATACATTCAGAATTGGGTTTTTATGGGCAGCACCTGTGAGCAATCATTCATCTACCAACATCCCCAAATCCATTTCCCTAGGGCTGCTCTCAATCCGTTCGCTCCCCAGCCTGTATTGATACTGGGGGTTGCCCTGACCCAGGTGCAGGACCCCACACCTGGCTTTGTTGGATTTCACGAGGTTTACATGGGCCACTTCTCAAGCCTGTCATGATCCCTCTTTATGGTGTCCCTTCCCTCAACTGCAGTATCAACTGCACAGGTCAGTTTGGTATCGTGCAGACTTGCTGAGGGTGCACTCAATCCCACTATATCATTAATAAAGATACCGAGCACTATCAGTCCTAGTGTGGTCCCCTGTTGGTCACCACTTGATACGGATCTCCATTTGGACGTTGAGCCATTCACTGCAACTCTTTGGATGTGGCCATCCAGCCAATTCCGTATCCACTGAATGTTCCATAGACCAAATTCATCTTTCTCCAATGTAGAAACACAGGGATGTTGTGTGGGACTGTGTCAGAGACCTTAGAGAAGTCAAGATAGATGACATTAGTTTCTCTTCCCTTACCCGCCAACACAGTCAGTGTAGAATAATACATATAACAAACCCGTCGTGTTTTGGTGGTTAACTTGATTTGGTCCCTACAAGTCCAGTGGCACACATAGGATGTGAACAGACCACTGAGACTACTGTTATTTTTCATCACCATATTCTACAAATACTTGTAAAGAATAGATCTCATATAAGATCTCAATAAGTATTTTTTATTAGCATTTTGGAATAGGAATGTACACTTTCCTCAACTTACCGTTACTCAACTGTAAATGAACTAGTTATTTAAGAGACCCAAACTGAGTACAGTGAATTGAAGAACCCTCAGATCCTTTTGCTGCAGCTGCAGAAGAAGCCATTGCTATGAAATGTTCGTTTCTCATTTCAACAAGACCTGTTTCCAGGTGCTCAGGCAAGAGCTTTCCTTAGTTTCTTGGTTTGATTTGCTTCAAAACTGGCATAAACCCTGTAATTTACTGTTAGCTACGCTATCAAGCATAACCAGTTTAGACTACATAATAGGTAGTGGTAATTTAAAATTTAACTATTTCCAAAACTAAAAACATTGTTTTCTATGTTAAATATCTAAAATAAGCACAACTTCCATCACCACCATCTATTGCTACTTGCCTTAGATTTCTTTGGGGTGCTTGCATGCAAAGGGAAGTATCAGATTCCTGCTTCCAAGTAGGGAAAAGTCATTATATAGTCTCAGAAGTCTCTATTTCTATAATATTTTAATTTTGCTTTTCAACTGCAATCAATATTACCTGTTTTGCCAATGATAGCACTGGGAGAAAAGCCTTAAGAGGTTGATGTGCGGGCAGAATGAGAATAGCATAACTATTTTTGTGTTTCTGACATCAGTGTCCTGGTTTATTTGATGTTGTATGACATGGTGACTAAATGCTCCATACTATTCCATCCTCAGTGAGCCACAACATGTCTCTTCCAATATTGCCCCTTTTTTCAAAAGTTTTAGAAACTTCTAAAAATTAATTTGCTAGTTTGAGGTGTTCTCTTTCTGTCTGTTTGGAAAGCTTACAGTCTCTTTACTTTTCATGTACAATATTCCTACACCACATTAATGCATATTCCTAATTGGATACTCATGGATCAATAAAGGATAATTGATCAGCTTCCTATTTTAAATATGGCATTTTAAAAATTATCATGAAGCTTTGTTACAACAGGACATCTCTGCACTCTTTTATACTTACTGACTACATTTAGTTACCATAACGATGGTAACTCTGCCTCCGGGGAGACCTTATTGCAGCCTTCCAGTATCTGAAGGGAGCTCCAGGAGAGCAGGAGAGGGACTCTTTGTCAGGGAGTGGAGTGACAAGACAAGGGGTAATGGTTTTAAACTAGAAGAGAGGAGATTTAGATTGTATATTAGGAAGCAATTCTTTCCTGTGAGGGTGGTGAGGCACTGGAAGAGGTTGCCCAGAGAAGCTGTGGATGCCCCATCCCTGGAGGTGTTGAAGGCCAGGCTGGATGGGGCTTGGAGCAACCTGGTCTAGTGGGAAGTGTCCCTGCCCATGGCAGGGGGGTTGGAACTGGATGGTCCCTTCCAACTGTAAACATTCTATGATTCTATGATTCCTGTTCTGTCCTTTGCCTGTTTTGATTATTTTTTCTCTATATTGAGTAGCAATACTTTTTTACTGCTGGGAACACTAAAAGCTGCTGCTACCAGATCCTCATTTTTCCACATTTCCTTTTACCCCATAGACACCACCTTCACCGCCCATCTGCCACGTTCCCACATCTGTACCTATTCCATACAAGGGTTTGGTGGGTTCCTTTATGTTTCGGGAGCAGGGTTTTGAAAAGTCTGTTGGTTTCCAGAAGCAGTTGCACAAACCAGCCTTGTGCTACCTCTCCTGTGTCAGAACTGACAGAACAGACAGCTGGTTGTATTAAAAAAAAAAAAAAAAAAAAGAACTATGCTAAAAATTTCACTTTCCAAATGGAATAAAATGCCTGTTTTATGTGAACAAAGGGTTTTGACTATTAATGATGGAGAGATTTGGATTGCATCCCCTACATGAGTATTGCCTGAGTCTCTGGTGCTCTTTTCCTGGGCGGTGTATCCAAAAGTAACCTTAGCTGTAATGTTGTAATAAATTACCCCAGGACTCTTCCAAAACGCCTGGCCACTGAGATTAACCCCTTCTGCATTTCAACAGGCAAATGGTGGAAAGTTACCTTTCCAAGCACCGGTGGATGTTGTGGGAACAGCCTGGTGCTTCCCTGGTGCTAGAGGAGTTGTGGCTGCCCCATCCCTGGAGGGGTTCAAGGCCAGGCTGGATGGGGCTTGGAGCAACCTGGTCTGGTGGGAGGTGTCCCTGCCCAGGGCATCAGGGTTGGAACTCCATGATCTTTAAGGTCCCTTCCAACTCTAACCATTCTATGATTCTATGATTCCCAAACATTTCAGCAATTACTGCTTGTAATTACTGCTGCTGTTCAGATACAGAAATAAGAATGTATTATGCAGCTTTCTTCTTCCCAATCAATTATAAACAGACCTTCTGAGAACTATGAATGTAGCCCTAAAAATTAGTCAGTCTCACAGTATTTCTGTTGAGAGCTTCAGATCCTTGTCTCCTTCCTATGTTTACTCTGATTAATGGTTGATATGGACACTTCTATGGCTTTAACTAAATGCACAGGGACAGCCAGCTCTGTCCAGTCTCTGCCTGATGTGAGGAGGAAGAGAATGGAACTTTAACCCTTCTTTCCACACAGCCTCCCCACCCCTCCTGTCCTCGCAGTGGCCTGTGGCCACTGCCGTTACTCAGAGCAGATGCACCCACTGGAGGAGTTGCCAAAGAGCTGTCCTGGCAGCCTGCACTCAGTGGCCACCTCCTGCTGCTCCTTCCTTGATGCTGAGGACACCACAGACATGGCATCTCCAGGGACAGCTCTTCCTTGGCAGGGTTTTCCTTCCAGGTGGGGAGATCTCCCATTTGGGATTTGGACACAGTTCCGTTTGCCCCACGTGTCACACTAGAGATGGTGTCTAGGGTATGTGTTAGCATCCCTGCCTTGTGGCAGATGTGGTGACGGGGACGTGTACCTTGGTTGTACCCAATACAGCTTCTGTGGAGAAGGGCTGGGGCTGAAGGGAGGGGAGAACATCTTTTCCGCTGATATCAATGTGAAAGAAGAGGCAAGTGTTCTTCCCTTGCTCCGGTTCGTGTGGTGGCAAAAATGCTGTGAGTTGTGAAACCATCTGGTCCAAAACTGAGTGACATTACATGGATTTCAGAATGTGTGGCAAAACATAATATATGGCTTATAAGGTGTTTAAATGCTTCTTGTGAGTTAGGAGGGGGTGATTATAATACCCACTTGAGAGGGGCTTTGTGTGTTTCGTGTAGAACATTGCAGGTTGTATTTTCCCATGGAGCTTGCAAACTTGCTAAAAATGTATTTAGGTACTTCACGGGTTCTTGGTGATGTGGCATCTTGCACATTTACACCTCTCCTATTTTTCATGACACTTGTGTTACTGTGTGAGCACTTGGGGCTTTGACTGTTTTGACTCCCACATCTTCTGTAGGAAGAATTGTTTTATTCCAGGACATTGCATTGATTGGGAACCAGCCAAAGTCCTGGGAATGACAGGAGAAGAAGAGAGAGACCGGTACTAGGTATCTGCAGAAGATTGGTTAGGATAATCAGCTAGAGGGCACCAATGAATATTTCTTCTTAGGGCTGTTAAATTAGGCCGTGTGGACTCCAGCATATAGAGATACACGAGAGAAACGTGAGGGCTTTGCAAAACAGTTGTGCTAAAAATATTTTTCGATGTTATTTTTAATAATCTTATCATACATGAAGAAAGTGAGGTAGAAGTTTGTAGCCTGGGACATTTCTTTCTCCTGCTTTACAGGGTAAACACTATAAATTCTCGAGTGTTTGTTTGGGTAGGTAATGCTTTCCAAAAGTATGTCAATGAAGTAGGCACTGGAGTCAGAAAATACTTTCCTATATTTAGATTTTAAATATGCAATAGAAAGCCATTAACTTTTAGACTCCTAAGCACCACAGTCTCTTTTGAAAAGGGGGCTTGGGTGCTAAAAGTCAGTTAATTAAAAAAATAAAGTTTTTAATAGTGCCAGAAATGCCAAGTCAGTGCTTCCCCATCAGCAGTGATGGTTGGCTCCGTTACATCCTGGTAAGTTTGATTACTGTGAGGGTATGAAAACGATCCTGAAACCATCAAAAAGGGCAGGAGTTATTGTGGGATTACTAGTGGATTGGTTAATTTAGAGGATTATGTTTTTAATTTGATATTAATGACACCCCCACCCCCAAAATCCAGTAGCACAGAATCATAGAGTATTACAGGTAAGAAGGGATCTCTGGGGGTCATCTTTCTAGACCCTGCTCAAATCAGGTGCATGTGGGAGGGTTTTGCATGTCATCAGTAACTTACCTTTATGTGGTTTTGATTGGTGCAAGAAACATTAACTATTCAGGTGTTTTTTTTGGGAGGCAGATACCAAAGACGGATAAAAATGAAGCGTAAAGTATTTTATGAAGAAGTTGATCCAGATAGCATTGAAGCATCACCAAAAAATCCCACCCCACTTCCCATGTATGGATATTTTTATTGAGAACAAACATTGCTCCTGGGTAGCACAAGGGACTTAGTTTGAGCATTTGGGAATTAATTTTAAATTGTTCTTTTCATTGCTGTCTAATACACGGAATGAATTGGTAAATCGCGAGAGCAAAGGCTATGCAGCATTTTATAGCCCGTGGTTCTGTTTAGGCTTAATCCCTATAATGCAGTGTTAAAATTTACAAAACAGCTTGTAATTGCAGTAGCTTATTTAAACCAGCTATTTGTGGTTATGTCTGCCGAGGAAACTTAAACTTCAACGTTCCCCAGCCATCTAATAGCAGCAAATTGACTGCGGGTCTCTTGTAAGAATATCTAAATGTAGGCTGTTGAATAATCCCTTTGGGGGCCCTGTAACTATTTTTGTGCCTGGATATGCGTCATCAGTGGGTATTTTCTCTGGTGACTAGCTTACATCAGTAGGTCTCCTACCATACACTCTATCAGCGAGTGACTTATGATTGATGGGAGTCACGGCTGCTGTTTAGCTTTTATCTGTGACCTCAAATAATGGACAACAGGAATTTCCAGGCTGTTAAATTCCTTGAATGACTGAAGACACGGGATGGCTCTGCGGATAAACGCAGGTAGTACCCAGATACTGGGTGTTCACCAGGGGCCGAGGCGGGGAGGAAGGAGAAGGGGGGGTTCCTCGGCTGCGAGGCGGTGAATCCGGCTTCGCCGCGCAGCCGAAAGGTAGAGGGGCTGCCCCAGATGACGGCGGGGAAGCGGCCGNTCTCCAGCCCTACGTTGGTGCCCGCCGGTGGCAGTGGCGTTCCCATGTGTTTCACTGGCTGGTCTTGAGGGCAGTTGGTCGGTCGGTGCCTTTTATCCCAGGGAGAGGAGCAGTTTGCAGCTCGGTGGAGGGAAGTGCTGTGGAATTTTCAGCTGCAGCCTGGCTGTTTGCTTAACCCTTTTTCTTACTGCCCACGAGCAGTGAGCGGATTTATTGGAGGTGCTTAACCCAGGTGCTCTCCGGGCTAAATCTGAAGGTGCAGTAGGCTACCTGCTGTGAAGGTTAAGTTGCACCTGCCACAGTGACCCACTGAGCATGTGGTCAGGGGTCATTTCTTGGTGTTTGGTACCTCATATTGTGAAAATAAGGACTGCAGATACTGGGTTATCCTCTCTCTCTCCTTCCACTCTGCCTGTCTGCCAGAAGCTGGCATGTGAAATGGGGCTGCAAAGGCAGCTATGAGATTTTTATGAGTGTTACCTGGGATGGATTTAGCAGCTTGAGTCAGCCCTGTGAGGAGGCACTTTCTCATCTCTTCTCTTTCTCCCCCCACCCCCAGCTCTGTTCTTCCCATCTCTCCCATCTTCTCAGTCCCTCTGATACAGCTGTGATGGGAAACAGGAGGTCAGCTTTTGGTGAACTTGAGCCCAGGAGTCTCTCAAACCTTTCTCCTGGCAATCAGGGAATAAAAACGACAGAGGTGGATGCTCTTGGTGCGATGGATGGTTAAAAAAGATCCTTAACACTGTTTATCACGCGGCATTGTTTGGCAGAGGGAGGATAGCAGCTGGATCCAAATTCCTCCTCGCCACTTCTTCCTATTGGCAGGTGGCCCCTCCGCACGAGCTGGGCTTGCAAACTCTCATGCTGGTCTGACTTACTGGAGTGCCTGCTATGGCTTTTCTGCTCAGGTGACAGCAGAATGGGGGTGGTGGTGGTGGTGGTTTTGTGCAGGATTTTGAGCCTGGAAAACACACAGAGGAGGGGCGTTTTAACTCGCCCATGTGTCTCCTCCTCCGCACGTACTAGCCCAGAGGTCGCAGTTAATGAATGAAACCAGGCTTCCTGCCGGAGCCGGTTAACCCACGTTCTGCGCGGTTGTTGACACGGCGCTGGCACACAGCTGCCTTGGGTGGCAAGGCATGCTCTGCCGTGGCCTGGATGCCCTCGCTGGGAGGGATGCTGGTTATGGGTACCTTTCCCTTCCTCACGGGCAGGTGCCTGGTACAACACCCGCGCTGGGTCTGAAGCAAGTTTTCCTCATCTCCTCTCCGCTTAGTTGGGTACGAGTTAAGAATTGCATTCGACAAAAACAGTAGGAAGAGAAGTGGCAATTAAAAAGAGGCTTGGGAAATCAAGGGAGAGGGGGAAATGGGAAGGTTTTGATTCAACTGTGATTTTTACGAGTATACTCTTCCTCTGTTTCTGTATCTTTTGTTTTTTTTCAGTCCCTTCAATAAGACTCTGTGATTCATGGCAAACTGGTTATATAATTCAAAATCTGTAAAAGGTTAACCACACAAAGCTTGATGAATCTTGAGTCATTTGCATTAAAATTCAGTGAGTTTTCCTGGGGTACTGTGCTTAGAAAATGGAAAGCTTGCTAACTGGTTGATGTTGCTATAGGTGTTTATTTGCCACAGCTTTCTAGGAATCATTATGCCTGGCCATACGTTCATATCTTTGGGCTAGTATTGACCTCCTTTTTCCTCATTTTTAGGGGGGTAGTATTTTAGGGTAGGGATAGTATTTTAGGGTGGCTTCCATTTCCAGAGATCGTGCATAAGCTCAGCATCACCAGCCGTTCAGAAAGACTCTGCAGGTCTTCAAAACGTTTCAGAAAGGGTCACCATTTGCTAGGAAGAAGGATTAGCAACTTGCCTGCAGTTTTCTGATGCTTGGCACTGGGGCTGTTTGCGAGGCGGAGGGAGGAAATCTAAACTAGGTTGTGTAGGTATCTCCCTGGGTGCTGTGACAGAGGAGTCGTGTTGAGGACAAACTGGTTTGGGTGCTGACCTGGCCATGAAGTCACGTGGATGTCTGGGTTCCATGTGCCTATGCCCTGTTGACTTCGGTGCCTAAGTACAGGCACCAAATTCTGCTTGCACAGCCCAAATTGAGGAACGATGACGGCAGTAGGGTTTTTTTTCCAAAAGAGCCTTCACCTATTCAACGGCCACCTTTAAAATCTCATCAGTCCCCCTGGACAACGGCTAACCAGATATTTGGTAGTTAAAATAATTAGGTGTTGTGAGCAAGGGATACTGCACGTTCACTGGAAGTCAAAGCATCCGCTGCTGCATCTTGCAGTAACTCCATCAGCAAACCTCTCCCTCCTCCAGCGAAGTGTGTTGGTGTTTCAGCGTGGAACTAGTTCCCAGTGGGCACAAGACTGTAATTACCATGCTTGGGAGGCACAAATGGAGACTGAACCTGACACGGGAATATCAGGGGCTTAATTTTGAATTTTTTTAAAGATTAAATACAAGTCATTACTCTCCTACCTGTTAAATCTATAACTGTGGGCTCTGTGCAGCTGCCGTAGTGTTGGGTATTTGTTGAGGGTTGTAACAATGAATTGATATTTAACAGTTTTACATCGTTTTGACAAAGCGCTCTCAGTGCTTAAACATTCTTGAGAGTGAAAGGTGCCTTGGGATGGGAAGAACAGCAAAGGTGGTACGAAGATCACCTTGCCCATGGCCCCCCCTTCTGACAGCACAGTTTGAAGAGTGACTGTATGGAGCAGGCAGTGCTGCTCAGTCATTAACAAAGTCATTAATGCAAGTAGAGATACACTGCTACTGTTAGCTGGCTATACATTGAAAAAATATTCTTAAATATGAGGCAAAGTAGTGATTTTGCTCCTCCAGGACACACGATATCTTTTAATTATGTTAGTTCAAAAGCATCTTATTATAGTCATAAATACGTGATCTCTCAAGGTGGCCTTTGTTTTTCCATGAAGTCCCCTTGAAATTGTTGAACCAGTTCCTAGATACTAGGAAGCTCCGATTTTGGTCAGTTTGTGTGAAGAAGGGCTTGGGCAGTTTCATTGGTTTGTTTTGTTCCTTCAGGTGTCGTGGAGGAAATATGGGTTAGCCATCACCTCATTTGGACATTATTTTGCTGCAGGGAAAAATATTGAGTTACTCAAACATTGTTGTTTGTAGTGAGTGGAGTAATAAAGACCAAAGAGGAGGAAATAGTATAAAGAAAATACAGCGTAAAGAAAAGTTGGAAAAGTTGAAAAAGTATCGGTATTTCATTTTTGTGGTATTTCATTTTTTTAATCCAATTGATAAGATAAATGAAGAGCCTTCCATCTTTTTTGATTTTGTTGTGTACAATAATGTGAACGAATGGAGTCAGATAACCCTTCAGCTCTTCCTGCACAATCTGTGCCTGGTGACATTGGTCCTGAAGCCTTTTCTAATAAGCTTAGTCCTTCCTGTGAGCGTCCAGAGACTTTCATAAGAGTGTTGGAGATCCAGGACCAGGCTGTCACTAATAGATTGTGTTACCCTGGCATCGAGTTAGTTTGAGAGGAAACTACCCATTTCTTCTTACATGGGGAAGAAGAGAGAAGAAAGACCATAGAATCATAGAACGGTGTGGGTTAGAAGGGACCTTAAAGATCATCGAGTTCCAACCCCCCTGCCATGGGCAGGGACACCTCCCACCAGACCAGGGTGCTCAAAGCCCCATCCAGCCTGGCCTTGAACCCCTCCAGGGATGGGGCAGCCACAGCTTCTCTGGGCAACCTCTTCCAGTGCCTCATCACCTTCACAGGAAAGAAGTTCTTCATAATATCTAACCTAAATCTTCCCTCTTTCAGTTTAAAGCATTACCCCTCATCCTGTCACTCCACTCCCTGATAAGGAGTCCCTCCCCATCTCTCCTGTAGCCCCTTTAGGTACTGGAAGGCTGCTATAGGGTCTCTCCAGAACCTTCTCCAGGTTGAACAACCCAAACTCTCTCAACCTGTCCTCATAGCAGAGGTGCTCCAGCCCTCTGGTCATCTTTATGATCCTCCGCTCGACCTGTTCTAACAGGTCTGTGTCCTTCCTGTGCTGAAAGATGTTGCAGGTGATGCCTGTGTACTGTGGCAGATGGGAAGGTGCTCCTTTACACCAGCAGCTTGGCACCAACTCCTGTGAACTGTGGCAAGGTCTTTTCTTTGTCTCCTGCTCCGTTTCCTGTATATATACAGCACAGTAATTTCTGCAGGGCTTTTTGCTCTTGGCGGTGTTTTCTCTTTAGTGCCACAAAGTGAGCATTTTTCCTGCAGGACCTCAGACAGCCCAACAAGTGGTGCGCTGCCAGTGACTCAGCCCAGCCTCCCTGTCCATCTGCTCGCAGCCTCCACCGCTCCCTACCAGCCTCCTATTTTCAGATGCAGAGCCGCACGTGAATCCTGAGGCAGAAGTGGGTAAGGGACGGGGTTATCCTGGGTAAAGAGGTCCCCTACTCCAAGGAGACAGCGAGGGAAGAAGCTCCCTTCCAACCCAGCTTAAAATCTTCCCGAGGCAGATCCTGGCACTTCACAGGGTGGTCAGATCGGTTTGGAAACTTGGTTTAAAGGAAGTGAGAAACAAATGCCACACAATGACATCCCCAGGAGCCTTGATAATGTCAGGACACCAGACAGTACAGCGGTACTTCAAAAATATCAGTCGTGAAGGATTTACATGATACTGCAATAGCTAATACATAAGTACAGTACGAGGCACTAATTCAAGATTGCTAAGGAGTTTGCCAAGTGTCTGTAGTTTCATGTCATGACTTTGTCCCTTTGCAAACAGGCCTTTAGCACTGGGGAGTTTTCCAGAAACTCATCCAGCCTTTCTTTTTCTCAAGCACAATTGCCAATTGCTGCTCTGCTAGTTAGAAATAACGGCAACTAAGTTAAAAAATTAAATTTCTTATCAGGTGGCTATTTTGTTTTCACACATTTATTCCAACATGCTCAAGGATAGACTCTCTGCAGCTTTCTTTCTTGTACACTCATTTATACTTACAGACAGGGAAGTGAATGCAATTTGGGGATTGCTCTGGATGCTGCTTGTGATGTGACCATCTTTGTTCAGGGACAGAAGAGACACAAAGTCCGTGAGGTCCTGACATCTGCTGTCCCTTGTTTGGAAGGTAGGATATCAATCTGCAGTGTGAAACTCCTTCCTCCTCTCCAGGGAGTTCCACTTCCATATACAAAGGCCAGAAATCCTAATCTGGCAGTCTGTAATTTGGGAATGAGAAAGAGATGGGGTTATGGCAAATAATGACACAAATGGGGTTATGGCAAATATGACACAGAACTCTTTAAACTCCTTTCACTAATGTGTAGGGAGAAGTAATAGTAACCAAATTCTTGGTGTAACCAAGTCATGGAGTATCACATTGAGTAAAAAGTACAGGAACCTCTGAGGTTGCTTTGTTAGTAGATCTCCATCCTCTATAAAGCTCAGGGCCACGTGCTGATGAAATACAGCCTGTCTTTAGAAGTGAACAGTGGTGATTTTTCACCCTCTTGACTATTGAGCAGGAGCTCAGGTCTCGTTCCACGGGAGCAAGGCTGCAAATCACAAGATCAGTTGCACTTCTTAGTTTAGCATTTTTTACTTTGCTGTTAAATTAGATATCACATTGGTAAAAGCATCAAAGCCAAGATCACCTAGAAGGGAATAATAGTCTGAAAGATATATAAAGGAGTAAAATGGTGCAGATGAGCAAAAGGAGCATTAAGTTAACTATTGGGGAAAATACCATTATAGTGACGGTCTGTTCCTCTGATGGAAACCAGAAGAGCTGATGAGTTTGAGTAACTCAAAAGTGACCTGGACAAAACACTGTAAAATATAGTACATAGATTTATTTTTTTTTTAATTTGTATACAAGACCTAATAGACTTCGGCCATTTCCTTTTTGATCTAATTTCTGGGATTTTATGATCACTTTTAAAAGAGGTCATTTTCTTGCCTGTTTCTCTACAAACTCTCCTGAAAGTTTTTGATGCTTCTTACCACAAAGGGAGGCATTTGCAGAAATCCAACATGGTGATATTTTGAAAACTCCAAACAGATTTTTCATGGCCATATCATGCTGTTGCCCCATTGTAAATTTTTCAGAATACCTGATGGGAGTTTTGCATTAAAATTGTGTGGTGTTTATATCTAGCTACTCTTTAGAGGCCCAAGTCATATCCATCGTCTATTCCCAGAGTAGCCTTCTTCCAGTTCTTTAAAGCTACAGTTTGGCTTCACAGGAAATAATAAACATGCCTACCATACTGTAACTAAAATATTCAGACACATGAATCTTTTTCTTGACTTCCTATAAAAATGTCATTTCTAGCTTTATTTTGCTTGCTCCGGTTTGACTATAATATAAACAAGAGTTTATTAAAGCACTAGCTCTAAGTTGCAGTTCTTTCTTGAGACTGCAAGGTCTTACAAAAAATGTTATTGAAACTGCAGGGCAAAACCAAGTATTAACAGAAAAATGAATAATGAGTCTGTTTTCATATGGATTTTGTAAAAAGTACAGCTTGTAGTTGAACTAAATGTACTATTCCTTCCACTGCAGCCAGGAAGCCCTCATAGACTTTTGACAGCGCCGCCAAAAAATTAATGCTTCAGCTGTTTAAAAGATATCAAAAGCTTGTTTGACAATTGTAATCTCCTCCAGGAATTTCCTTTCCCATTTTTCCCTCCCTATAAAAGCTGATAACGAGACGTTTGTATAGTAGAAACGGAAAGTCCGAGGTAGGTTTCAAAGCGTCGCGCATTCCTTCCAGCCTCAGGAGATGAGGCACGACATCTCCACGGTGGGGTAGGAAACACGGGCGCTCCATTATCTAAGTAGCATTTGCTTCGAGGATTAACCGCTTGCCAAGAGAGCGCAGATTTAAATGGTTTCTAAGCCATTTTTGAGCTTTTATGAGAGGTGGCAGCCAACAGGAGAGCTCTTGGTGATGGCTGGGTAGGAACTCAAAGCAGTGACCAAGGAAAGACAAAACCAAAGCAAGTGGAGAAACACGCCGCATGTGCCAGCATCAGTTGACACAGCAGAACCAAAGGCAAAGGAAAGCAGCCCCAGCCCAGCTTCTCTCAAATTTCTGTCCTCACTTTTACACCCCACGAGATGTGAGGAACTGAAATGAGACGTAGCTTGAACTTTTGTTCTGAAGTGTATCGAAAAGGCACTGAAACATGGACTCAAAGGTCAGAATTGTTCCCTTTTCTGTAACAAATTCCCGGGACAGCTGTTAATGCTACTCCATCTTTTAAGGCTAATCTTTAATAATATTCACTGATACATAATATGAAACATATAATGTTACTGTAGCTGTGGTGAGGAGTGGTTTTCCTTCTCTAATGACAGAAAGGAGATTCTGTGTTGGGAAGAGGGAGGTAATTAAAGAGGTTGCCAATAAAAAAGCTACTGTGTTTGCAGAGGGTGCTCTTGTGTTCAGCAAATGCCAATTAGAGAAATGTCACTTTGTCTGTATGATGGGTTATTACTGCACAAACACTTGTACAATTACGCACCAGGTCAGAAGGGCAAGCTACCTTCGCCTCACAGCCGTTATTTTAAAGCAAACACAACTATCAGGCACACAAATATTAGGCATTGCGGGAGGGGAACAGCAAAGTAATGAGTGTTTGAAAATGCAGGCTAAGGAGGCAATGTAACAAGCCTTGGCATTGTAGGAGGTAGTTTTTACCATGCCTGCAGTGCATGGATTAGAAACTTTATATATCAGAGAAGCTTCATTCAATCACTTTAAAAAAGTTCATAAATTGTTGTGATGATTGGAAATGGGAAAAGAATATATGTTTCTTTCACTTACCTGCTTTGATACTGAAATGTTTGTAGTCCACATGCCTTTGTAAATGAGTTTGCGTGCTTTCTTCTGTTGAGCTACCAATGGTCTGGTACCACCACCATCGATATACCCTCTCGTGTAGCTCTGACTGACTTCAGTAAATGGAATAAAGGGCAGTTCTGCAAGTGGCCTGATGCAGGGCATGGCTTTGGGGATTTATTGCTTGCACCTGTTTGTAGGTGTTCTATTTGGCATTTTATTTTGCCAGAAGCTTCATTAGAATCAAGTCTAAAGAGGCAGAGGGCTCTATGGATGCCGTAGCCACCTCGGTTGTGTACAGGAGAGCTGTGCTGTATGTGGATTCCTGAGTTTTGCTCTAAGGCTATCGATCAGGTTTGTCTTCCTTTCTAGTGTGGTTGCCATCTGTGCTTGTGCTGGCTTCTCTCTGGGTCATAGGAAAGAGCACGCTTCAGCAGGGATTGCGTTATCATTGGTGGCCTGAACCTTTGGGCTCGCTTGACCTCATACCTCTAGGAAGCTCAGCTGGCAAACGTAGTGCAGACCTTTGTGGCAACACCCTCTGGAGTGCCCGGGCTGCCGGTGAGGTTGTCCTGCTTCCATATATGCCGAGGTATTTTCATTGACATGCTCTTTTCACAGGTTTGAAATTGCTGTGGCTTTAAAGTCCCAGCTTTCCCTAAAGAGGAAGCACTATGCTCGCCTGAGGACCTGCTCGAACCCAACGTCTCCCGGGGCAGGACGGGGTGGCAGAAGTTAAATGGAGAGCATTAGTTTGAAAAATTTTATGAGGTCACCATCCTTTTTAAATTGGTTTACACAGATGTCTGTCTGGTTTGTTGCTTTGTCCTTGCTTAATAGTAACTGTTTATGGAAAAATGAATTGCTTTGCAGAAGGAGGTCCAAAAGCTCATGCTGTTGTTTCCCTCACTGGAGATCTTCATGTTATTATGGGCATACAAAGATTTGGCATGAAACGGAGATTAATTATGAAGCACGCAGTGAATAATTAACTGTTTGACTTGCTCCTAAGCTCTGTAGTCACCAGGTTAGAAATGATTTCCCAAACTGCAGGAGATAAGAGAAGGTTATTCCTGGTTTCACAATGTCCGTATTGTTAGGGCTTTGTGCCTGTGTACTCTGACATCAGCTGATATCTACGCAAGTCGGGTCCAGCTTCTCATCCAAACCACTTCCTGGGGTTTTCTCGGGTAATGGCAGTGATTCAGAAGACACCGCAGTGCCTCAGAAAGCCCTTACTACATATCGCACCCAGACTGTGTGACCAGGAAGAAATTAAGTTCTCAGGAAATAGTTTTGATTTTAAAAATACTCACCTTTTTTTTAAAAAAAAAATTTTTGTTTGTTTGTTTGATTTGCGCTGCATTCAGATTTAGATGTGCGTTGCTCAGCTTGTGTCCTGCTGACCCGTTCGTAGGCTTGTGCTGTGTATTGTGGGAGGTGTAGGAATATGATGTACACCTATGCGTTAGGCAGGAGCCTGACTGAGACTGACCTCCAGGCAGAGACACCAGTTTTGCATCCACAGTTGTTCCTACCTAGCAAAAAAACCTCCCCAAAATAGAGAGGATTACATTTATTTTAAAGGGAATCAAATCTAAATAATGGTACTCTGCACTTTTGCAGGACTGTCCACTTAAGAAGCTGAGAGTGAGTTAGAAACATTGATGAAGCCTCTGTTCTGTGAGGTGGGTATGTGTTTTTATTACTCTTTGAAAAAGCATAGAAAATTCAAATCATTTGCCTGAGTCCAGACACGGAGCTATTTAAGAGCTGTGAATAGAGCCCAGAAGTTTTCTGCCACAGCACGTGTTCTCATCAATACTTGCAGATAAGGTCTTTTGACCTTCTCTGGAAGGAAGTGATGAGTTTTTGCATTCTCTCGGCGTTTGAAGTGGCTCTTTTAATTTTCGGTTTCTGACTAATGGAATAAGTGACTCTCACAGATACTTTTGCTCCGCTGTCCTCCTGCTCTTGTTGTGTGGTGGCCTTAGATGACGGCCTGTGATAGGGGAGTTGGTAGAAATCAAATGTGTCCACTGGATCCAGGCCAAGCATGCTCAGGGGTTCAGAAACGTTCGGTGTGTTTCATTACTTCTTTATTTTAGCATTTTGTCACGGTCAGATGCACCAGCAGTCTTTTAATAAATCCCCTTCCGCGTTGAGACTTGCACCTCTGGTTTTCAGACCCATGAGGGCTGGGTCATTTGAATAAGTCTGAGAAGTGAAACCCAACATTTGTAATGCAGCAAGTAGAGGCAGCAAAACTAGCGAATCCTTGTCATTTTGATAGCCTCTGTCATTACAAGATACCGTATGCAAAACCATCAGCTCTGCTCGCCCTCTGCGTGAGCAGCTCGGATGTGGACCCTCGGCATTTCTGGGCCCCAGGCTGGTTGCCCACCCCTCCTCAAGCAGCCCCGTTCCTGATTTGTTTTGGGCAACAGCCTTGAGAAACTCTCTCTTGGGTTCTTGGTTATTTGCACCGCTTATCCATTTTGGCTTTGGGAGATAAACCCAGCAAATGGACTTGCGCCTCCTGCTTCGTACCGTCAGTATCCTGGATTTCTTGGGAATAATTCAGGATAGAAACGTGTGTCTTTAAGGATTTGTTTTTTTCTTGAAACCTGTGTTTGCCTTTTTTTGAATAAATTACTCTGACAGTAAGTACCAGAATAGCTATCGATAAAATATGAATTTATGCATGCCAGCATTTATCTCTTTTGTGTCTATAAACAAATACATCCCGAAAATTGACCAGAAGCTCCACATGGCTCCCAATCTCTTCCCTCCCCTGGCTGTCAGCTTCACCTTACCTGGCTGAACAAAAGGGAACAGGGTGCTGGGCCATGACCTGTAGGTGGGTGTAGCAGAAAAGTTAGATTCAAAGCATTTTTCTCTGGGACATCACGGTGACTCCCCAAGTGCCTCTCAGTTCTGATGGAGAACGCATTAAAAATACAATGCAGTTTGACACCAATCTTAGCTTCGTGCTCTGAAAAGCAAAACGAAAACACAGTGTGAGGTATTGATGTGCAGATTTGCTTTCTGGGTAATAGAAACCTTGCAAAAGCTTTTTTTTGGGGGTGGGGGGTGAGGTGGTCATCCCTCTCTCCCCAGCACTGGTGACACCCCGCCTTAAGTACTGTGCCCAGTTTTGGGCCATTACCACAAAAAAGACATTCTCTGGAGCGGGTCCAGAGAAGGGCAATGGAGCTGGTGAGGGGTTTGGAGAACAAATCTGATGAGGAGAGGCTGAGGGAGCTGGGGTTGTTCAGCCTGCGGAAAAGGAGTCTGAGGAGAGACCTTCTCACTCTCTACAACTCCCTGGAAGGATGGTGGAGAGATGGGAGAGAAGTAGGGGTTGGTCTCTGAAATGGCCTCAAGTTGCACCAGGGGAGGTTCAGATTGGATATTAGGAAAAATGTTTATACTGAAAGGGTTATCAAGCATTGGAATGGGCAGCCCAGGGACGTGCTTGAGGCACCATCCCTGGAGGTATTCAGAAGACAACTTGACATAGTGCTTAGTGACATGGTTAAGTGATGGATTTTTATCAGACCTAGGCTGATGGTTGGACTAGATGATCTTAAAGGTTCCTTCCTACCTAGACAATTCTATGATACTATGATTTTTTTGCTTTAGAAGCTTTTCAGGACACATTATGGCCATTAATTAAAACCACTTATTTTTAACCTGAAATTTTACACTTGGTTGAATTAGAGCTTAGAGGCCCGCTTGTAATCTGTTCAATAGGACTGTAAGAAAGTTGAGATGCCACCCCAAGACCTTCTCTTTTCAGAACATAAGCACCATTCACTTTGTTCAGTTCTGAAGCGGTTCTGTTCAAAATCTATGGTGAGAGTTGTAGTACGCCATTTGATTGAAATTATGCAAATTCATTGCTGTAGCATCAGATGCTGTAAGATCCTTGGGAGGGAAATGGCCCTTTTTTTCTGCCTTAATGCACTGGGTGAACGACACATCTTACTGCCTCACTGCTCGCACCACGCTGCCCCAACACGCTTTGATGTGAATCGACACCTCAAAACCTCCAAAATAGGGGAGTTCTGAGCCAGCGTTAAGGGTTGTTGCCATTAATCGATGATTCTGTTGGTAAAATGGTCCTAAAAAGGAGGCCACAGCTTTCTGTCCTGTTAGACCNGTTGTTGCCATTAATCGATGATTCTGTTGGTACAATGGTATCTCGACTTTTGAAGGGTGGGCAGCTTAGTGGTCTTCTCTGGTTCCTGATGCTCCTGTCAGCTGGTACGGGAATGGAAATGGTCACAGCTTATTTGGAGGTTTCTTCAGTGGTTCCTTTCTGATGCTGCCTTTAGAAATCAAAAAGGAGCCCACAGCTTTCTGTTAAGTTATACTGTTAAATTCAGAGCAGTTCACATTTTAAAGATATCCAGGGAAATAAAC
This sequence comes from Pedionomus torquatus, assembly GCA_013398155.1. Taxonomy (NCBI): domain Eukaryota; kingdom Metazoa; phylum Chordata; class Aves; order Charadriiformes; family Pedionomidae; genus Pedionomus; species Pedionomus torquatus. The sequence goes on along the minus strand of VZRU01021073.1, from coordinate 328,089 downwards.
AGAGAGAAAACCAGCTAAGGAGGCAGAGAAGACAAAACTGGTTGGAAGAATATCTAAACAGCAGAAGGTCTACCTCTGCTCTAACTGGGACAAACCCTTGACAGCCTTGATGCAGTAAGCCATCCTATTTCAGAACATTTAAAATTTTGCTTCAGTTTTATTTTGCATAATATTTTGATGGCGTGAAGGTAATCCAGTTCATACGTCTCGCTAAATTATAATTCACTGCGTAGCACAACAATGCTGTTAAACTGTTCGTATTGAAGCATCTTGTTATATCACGAGGCCTGTTACTTTTATTAATCTTCATTTAAACCAGGGGCAAAGTTTCTGATTTTTTTTATGGAACCTTTCACTTCTATCAAATCAGTATGTTTTTCTATCAGGGAACCCTTTCATTGTGAAAAGTTTGGATGAGTTACACAGTTTTACAAATTTCTTTAATTCTTACTAAGCAGTTTCAATTTTTAAAATGAGTGAGACGTGCCTTCTTTTATTGTCTATAAACCCCATAAACCCCTAGAATTACATATTTATGACTGCCTAGGATTTCAGCACAGCTAGGGCTGACTTATCATTTCTGTGAGAATGTTTATGATTGAATGGTCTCAGGAATAAAAAAACCTGCAGCTTTTTAACGCGTATTCTTTGTGAATATAGAACTCGCACGTGCTCCGAGCCGTGAACCAAAAGCTTCAGATTCAGCCGGCGGAGAGGAAGGAATTTGTCTGCTCTACAGCAAAAGGAAGTATTCGCTGTGTTATTGTAGCACATGGCCTTTTGCCATCTTTGATAAAGTATTTCAGGGTTGTGCACCCAAAGTCTGCTGCCCTCTTGACCCATCATCCATCACCGGCTGTAGAGGAGGTAGATGAGCTGCAGCTCCACCGGAGAGCCATTGTTTCAACCCCGCGCAGCTCTGCCGAGAACGGAAGCTGCAGATGGAGTGAATCCCTGTGATTCACTGCCTTGCTCAGCCTCAATAGTATTTTCTCTTTTACCTTTACCTTTCCTGGCCCTGCTCTGTGTCAGCCCAGGTGGACAGACACACGAGGAAGTGGTGGAACTGATCTGCTTCCCGCTCAGCTTCAGTGGGTGGGAATGAGACAGCGTCTGGCATTATTTTTAATTTTTTTTCTGTATTAAAAAGGCAAACCAGAAGACAGTTATCACAATAGCCACTGCACCTTGACAATATATTTAAATTTATTTCCCTTTTGACGATTCAACACTGTTGATAAGTCACAGAATCACAGAATCACTTAGGTTGGAAGGGACCTTTTAAAATCATCTAGTCCAACCAATGGGGAAAAAACCAACCAACCAACCAAACCCACATGATACTTAAAACACTGAATTGCCCATCCTTTTTCTAGAGCACTGTGAATTGCCCAGTCTTTCTTTTTTTCCCCTTTCTGAAAGCAGTTCTGGTTACAGAGATGCACCCCCAGTAAGTATGCCAAGAATGTACAGTTATACTTTATACCACTAAATTAACAGACAGGAATAGTCACCAGATTCAGCTCCCATATGGGAAAGCATCTCCTCTAGCCCAAATTTTAATGACTTTTTTACATGAGAAAGTTTCACCAATACAGCATACAGTGTGATTTAAAACAAATGCTGTCGTCTCTCTAAGTTGGTGACAGGTAACTTGTAGAAAATAGTGATGAATTCTTTGTTTTCAGCGACCAACCAGGGATTAGAACTGTCTGGGCATTTATACAAGTTAACTCTTTTCTTAGTATCTTAAACTATTTAAATTTAGAATGATCATAGAATCATAGAATGATTGGACTTGGAGGGGACCTTAAAGACCATCCAGTTCCAACCCCCCTGCCATGGGCAGGGACACCTCCCACCAGACCAGGTTGCTCAAAGCCCCATCCAGCCTGGACTTTTACACTTCCAGGGATGGGGCATCCACAACTTCTTTGGGCAACCTGTTCCAGTGTCTCACCACCCTCACTCATCCAATCTAAATCTCCCCTCTTCTAGTTTAAAACCATTGCCCCTTGTCCTATCACTAGGCTTCCTGTCAAAGAGTCCCTCTACTAAATTTAAAAATACTATATTTAGTTTCTCAATTGTACTTTTCTGGTTTGACTAAAACTAGGGTCTGATTTTTATTCAATTTCTTATATGTGCAACCATCTTAGCTTTGTGAATTCAGTTATCGTGTACATTCCTGTAAACGTCGGGGGAAATAGTCCTAGATGGTGTGACAGCAGTATCAGAACTAACTTCGCTTGTTGCAGTTCATGGTGCTGATGGTATGAAGTAATTTCAGAGAGACATTTCAGTCTCCTGAGTAGGAAGATTCTGTTCATGAGATGATGAAATCCGTGGTCTTTGATGATTTGCCTGTGCCAGCTGGAATACCCTGGGAGATTTGGGCCCCCCACCTTCAAATCTTAACAATGACTGTGCTATGATGAAATGAGGCAGAATTTTTATCATTTGTTTAAAAGAAGGAAAAGGCTCTTCCACTTTTTATGAATGCTTTATCTGAGAGATGCTGTAGTCCATAGCCTGAGCTCTTGGCTTTAGGATCCTGCCATGAAGCTGCGTGAGATATGCAGGTGCTATAAGAAAAAGTTAAAAGGAGAGGGCATGGACATTGGGATAGAAATACACAATTCTCTGTGGTCGTACCAGCCACTGTAAATACCACATCTCCTAGTCACTGCAGGTGCTCAGACACTGGAGGAATGCTTTAGATGGGAATACTTTGTGCTGTTCTCCAGTTCATGGTATTTCTAGTTTTCAGTGCACTGTGCTACTCTATTCCTGTTTATAAATCTTTTAAGTGTGCATTAAAAAAGTAATTAAATTGTCATTATAATTTATAGTACGCCTGAAGTCAATCACCTAATTAAACGGAAAGAGCAGAGAGGTAGTAGGTTCATAAGCATTTATTAAGTACTACAGTATTAATTATGCAGGACTTTTGAACCAAGCAAAAGAGGAAAGAATAAAAACACCAATCTAAAAAGGTTTTCCATTGCTACCCTTCTCAGTTTAATAATATGAGACACCCCCACCCTCAGTTGGCAGGACAACTCTAAAGCTTTCTATTTTTTAATTTTTAATGAAATTATGATGGAGGATTGGTTTTTTTTTATGACAATCACTTGCAGCATTTTTGTGTAATATTTTTGAAAGAATTACGTGTCCCCATGCAGTGGGCTATAAATACATGAGTAGAATTGGAAGATACATTTAGAGTTATGGCTGGAGCTGGATTGTGCAGGAACAGACTTTTGGTCATTGCTCCTCAGCATCTCAGGCAGAGAGCGGAGCCTCTGCTGGTCCCAGAAAAAAGGCTCAGAAGGGCCGGTGGAGGTGGGGGCTGAGCCTGAAAAAGGAGGCTCTGGAAGAGTGGCAGGGATGAGTAGGGACACCGTGGTCGCTAGAAGGTTTGCTCTTTCTTTGCAGCCTTTCTCCTACCTCTGGCTGCCAGCCCGTGTGGGTTTGGTGGGAAATGGCAGGGGCTGGGGTTGGGAGGAGGCTCTGCAGGCAACGGGCTGTGGGTCAGAGCCTGAGAAATGGAAGTGCGTGGTAATAGTGAGCTTGAAAAACAGGGCTGTCTCAGGGTGTCTGGTCTGTAGATGATGAGAATGTGGCAGAAGCCACCTTAATTTTAGGTTTCCTTCTTTATTCCTAATTTGTTAGAAAAGGGAAACTGCTGATAACACACTGCCATTGACTTACTTGCCTTCCGTCTCGTTTCTCGGGGTCTCTTTTTGGCCTCAGTGAGCTGAGTGTTAGACATCAAAACTTCCCTTTTAGATAGCAGAGGGGTCAAATCCTGCTGCTGGGCCTCAAGCCCTGGCTGCGCTGTAGTAGCCCACGGGCTTTGGATGAGAGAGTGAGAGAATAGGCACATGGGCAGCTGCCGGCAGCATTTCGAAGGTCTGTGGTCTCGCAGTGATCCATCAGCCTGCAGCCAGCAGAGCCTTACTGGTGCTTGGGGATGCAGATGGAGGTAAACGACTGCAATAAACCAGGATGAAGACCAGTAAGGGCTTTGAACAGAATTTAGTATACTCTTTACAACTCAGTCAGATGCTGACAGTAGGGGCAAGGCTAAACCAAAATCCTGGGAAAGGAACACCTTGGCTTTTTCCCTATAATGACGTGTAGCAGCACAGGTCTGTCTCCCAATTCAACAGAGGTGAGGTCTTTAAAAGATCTATAGCTCAGAGGTCTTTAGAAAAAGATGGCCGTAAAGCCTTCCATATAAATGGACAAGAAGGCATCAGAGACTTCCTTGTTTGGACTGTCATTATCAAATTGGTGTAATTTATTTGGAACCTAATTGCACAGATACCAGTTTACCTTGAAATATATTATACAGGAATTCATTGTCAATACATAATTACAGCATAAGGGCGACATCTAAAACTTGGACCTGGCGTATCTATAAAATTGGAGAACCAGTTCAGCAGCAGTTTTTTTCTGGAAGAAACTGAGATTTTGTGATTGGAATATAAATCCCTGCTGAAGGCCATTTCTTCAGTAGGCTGCACTGAACTGACAGCAGAAAACAACAACAAAAAAGACAAGCGAGACTGAATAATTGAAAAACTTCAGTGTGTATAGGTTTTCCATTTATACAGAAAATATTGAATCTCTTTGTCTGTGAGGACAGCAGTATCTTGTGCCATCTTCTTCGGTTCAGGGGTGCAGAGGATGGTACGCTAGGGTCTGATCCAGCAGTGCAGCACCCTGTCTCCATGTCCCACGTGCCTGCTTAGACACAGCCTTGCTGGAGGGAGACCTGTGTTTACCACTTTTATTCCAAGGAAATCGATAAAGAGTGTTGCTGCCCTTTGAAAAAGATAGAATTGGGATTCCCTTTGCAACAAAGATGATGTTTTACCTTATATGGAACAAATCAAATTATTGACAGCTCTTCCTCCCAGAACTCATAATAACCCTATGACGAGCACAGTCGTTATGCTTCAGGTTAGCGCCGCAGCAGCAGAATACAAGGAACACAACTTGACGGTTGCCTGGGGATAAAAATAACACATACATGTATGTATATAGGAAGAAGGTAGCAGTCTACCAAGGCCTGAGATGAGGTAGTACAGGTTGGGTTATATAACTCATTTTATGGTCAATAAGCCGGTCTTCTGAACTGCGTATTGGAAAACACAACGCTTGTCTGCGTGTATCAGACTTCACAGCTCTCTAATGCATAAACTGCTCATGCTGTGCTGTTGTTAACCGTGTTTTCAGCTTCTCATGCTGGCGGTAGGCAGAGGCAGTCCCGGCAGCAGTTGATCCAGTCCTCTCTCTGTTGATCCAGTGAAAAACTAGAAAACCCAAACCTTCTTCGTATTGATTCTGAGAACAAGTCGGATGAGTGTTCTATTGCAGCTATTTGAAGCAACTGTGGAGCGAGCCATTTGGATACCCTCTGCTTATTTTTTTGTCAAAACAGAGAGGAAAAAAGTCTCTTCTTCATGTGTGAGAGCCCCTTCTTTACTGCTTTTGTTAGGCGTACATTTTCACTGGGAAAATGGACTTGTTTTACATTATAGGTAAATAGTTGATTTTTAAGTTCCAAATTCTACTTCAGCGCATGTACGTTATGATACAATGATAGACTGAATGAATATTGTATTTTAAATCCATGACTGTGGAAATATTTGCAAAGCATAGAATCATAGAATGCTTTGGGTTGGGAAGGACCTTAAACATCATCTAGTTCCAATGCCCCTGCCATGGATAGGGACACCTCCCACTAGATCAGGTTGCTCCAAGCCCCATCCAGCCTGGCCTTGAACACTCCCAGGGATGGGGCAGCCACAGCTTCTCTGGGCAACCTGTTCCAGTGCCTCACCACCCTCACAGGAAAGAATTTCTTCCTGGTATTTAATCTAAATCTCCCCTCTTCCAATTTAAATTGGCTATCCTTTCCCTTATCACTCCACTCTCTGATAAAGGTCCTCCCCAGGTATTCAAACCAGCGCAAGTGTTCTGTTGCAGATGGAGAACTTGACCACCCCAGTCTGTCTTTATGAGTTGCTCAGAAATCCCTCAGAGGGCTCTGTGTTAGGCACTGGCAGAGTTGGGATGGGTGGGTGTTTGGTGGTACATGCCTCGCACACACAGTGTGTGACTCCAGGCAGCTTGGCCAAAGGCTCTTTCCATAAGCACAAGCAGGCCACCTGCTTCTCCTGTGCTCCTGGACCTCCTCTATGTTGGGAGCACAGGGGTGTCACAGTCATTAACGTGTACCAGGTGAACAGTATTATTTAAAAGTCAAAGTATATGGAGCCTTTGCCGTGACTGCAGCCTCACCAGACATATCAGAAAGCAGGTTTTAAGTTCCTGCTGCTGGAACTTAGGGTGGCCCTGACAGCCTTCAGATGTTCTGTTGTAAATGCTCAGGTAATCTTGGTGCTGACGTGGCTTTGCTCCTAGCAGTGCCTAATGGCCTCATAAAATAAATTCCTAACTAGCCTCGGTGCAAACATTTCAAATCCTCTTCAGCCCACAAAATCAAGAGCCAAAAGGTAACCTCAGCCCACAGGACTCTTCAGAAAGATGGAAAAGCCCAAAGTCAAGATGAAAGAGCATTTGAGACAAGAAGTGTAGGTACATGGAGCCTGGAGGATGTGTAAGTCAGAGCTCTAACTGCATGCAAAAGGGCTGGAAAGAACAGGGCAGTGGTATTTTCACATGTTATTTGAGAGGAAAGGGGGAAAACTCCTTGTGGTTAAGCTGCAGCAGGGACTACTTTGCCAGACCGTTTGATATTGGAAAGGGATTACTACTGTGCAACATTTAGGTCAGTGGAGCAAGCTGCCATGGGAGGATGTCGAGTCAGTCATGGCTAGATTAGATGAGTGTCTGTTACAGATGATCTGGAACGACCCATTTAGAGGGGGCTTCCAACCCAAATGTTTCTGTGATTTTTGTTCTCTTCAGGTACAACTCTTGTCAGATGGACTTGTTCTCCCAGTTAGTATAGGAATCATCACAGCCCTATGGAGAAAAAGACCCTCTGCTCTAACAATAGCATGTAAGCTAGAAATGCTACCAATATTACTTTTCATGCTATAGCAGACGTAAATTACCAGATAATTATAACATAAACTCAGTAGTATGTTTATGTTTATGGATAATCTTTTGAAACCTGGGCTAAAATGAAAATATCTTACAAATATTTAGACTATTCTTAAATAATTTCGTTTCTTCCTTAGAATAAAACTTTTGTTTCTCACAGAAATGGCTCTGTATTTTAAGGATGAGAAATACCTAACATTTCAGAGAATAATGTAACACAGAAGCTGAGACACACTCAGCCCCTTGAACTACACTTCAGTGGCCCCATGAACTACATCTCTCCCCCTATAAATTTTCACCATAGTGCTAGTTCCCCGGGGAGGATTTATAGGACCTACAGATCAGAAGCCAATCCATGTGTGTGTTTGTACATATGTGCATTACCTTTAGGTAACAGTGTAAAAAGTCTTACTCAATAGTTACTGTAGTCGGTGGAATTTTTCATTGATCCCAAGACACAGAAGACATGTTTTCTCCATTCCAGGTTATGATTTCTTTCGTGACAGTATATGGTTCAAAAGCAGGCTCTATTGTTAAGTAATTAAAATCCATGCATGGGGAAAGATTCCTTTTTGTCAATAGAAGCAGCATAATGTATAGCTAACAACCCAGCATAATGTATAGCTAACAACCCATACCAGGGAAAATCATTTCTCTTTGGGCTCAATCCAAGTTCCATTGACTTTTACGATTCGTGGATCAAGCTTCCTAATCATGTTGTTGTGATGATCTGCAAACCCACTGGGGACTTTACTGCTCGTTGCTAGGGCTAGCCGTAATGCAGTTATATGAAAATCACTGGAACGTAGGTGCTGAAACCTAGATCTGTCCTTCAAGGTAAGGATTTCTTTGGCTTGTCAGAATGAAAGAAAAGGAGTAGTCCCAGCAAATGTAATTCTGACTCCAGTTACCTGTCCCCATTAAATCCCAGTTGAAACTACCGTAGGACTGGCATATTAATAAGCAATCTTTAGAGAAGTGGTGAGAAGTGTTTTGCTTTATCCTAAGGACACGTTGGGTAGATTGGGCATAGTGAGCCTGCCTGGAGCCTCTTCCCGGGGTCTCCTAATTCTCCTTGGCTCCTGTGAAGTATTCCTGATGACGGAAAAATACCTTGTTTTCTTTGAGTGCTTGCTTTTTTATCACTTCAGTGGTTTTTGCAGGTCACAAAGGTTCTGGAACAGCACAATATCAGTCTGGGATATAATTGACTGAATTTTAGTATATCTGTTGTAACATCCTGAATCAGTATTAGTAGTATTCATCTCTGGAAATACTCAAGTGGGAATTTGAATAACTTTTTGGAGATGTAGCGTTCAGTAGTGGTCTTTTTTTTGGGGGGGGGGTCCTTTTTTCTCTAACTTATCACCTTTCTTAGTCTTTCATTGTGTCTGAATTTCCGAATGATCACTATTGTTTGTTGTGCCTTTTATTCCTCATGAGAAGCCTTTAACTTGATTTCTTATGTTTCTTAGCAGTGGCATTGTGTTTTCCTGGCAGCAACATTTTTGCTGTCTAGCAGGTTGACTGTGTTATCTGAAAACATTTTTAGGTCCCATGCACTTTCTTGGCTCCTTTCCTCGGGCAATTTTTCCTCAGTTGGACTTTCTACAGTCAGCGTGGCCTCTCACCCTTTTCCTGTTGTCTATTAATTTTTGAGCAGAATCCATAACGTAGAAGCAAATCGTTGAGGTTTTAAGGGGACGAGTCTTGGTGAAATATCCACCTTGCAGTCCTTGGTCTTTTGCCTGCAGCTGCACTAAAGCTCCACTGAACACAGCAGAGAGAGCAAAGGTGGCTTAAAACCAATTTTTCTCTTTGTCTGGTTCCTGGGGCAACCAACCAGACCTTGAAGATACTCCATGTTAATAGGAAACCGCCTCAAAACCCGGGTTTAGCTAATCCCTGCCAGTGTCTTTAAGTCAGCTGTGAGGCCTCATTCTGTCATTTAGTGGTGATGTATCCATGTGAGCTGGCACCTGACTTTTGGACAGAAACATGAATAAGTTCAGTGGAAGCTCTGCTCACCTGCGTTGCCATTTGTGTTTCAAAGGTCTACAATTTTCTTTAAAATGTGCTATTTAGGGACTTTTCTGGGGATAGTAAATAAAGGTAGTTTAGAGAGGGATTGGTTTAGTACACTGTTTTGGAGCCTTTATTTTATTCTGGCTCTGTGGTCTTGGCCATCACAAAAGGATAACAGGGTGGTACCTTGTCTACAACAACATTGACAAGTCTTGAAAATTCAGGATAAAACCTGTGTGTCTGCCCTAAAGTAATGAGTCTTTTGTCAAGTACTGCATCATGGATAATTGTTCCTTAGGGCTTTTAAGTTCAGTAGGGTTGCTGGTGAGCTTATTTCTTTAGCTAGCGCTGTAATGATGCAAAATTTGAAAGTTTCCATCTTGCCTTTGCTATAACTCTTCACCTATGCTGCAAATCTCAGATGGTGGACAGGTGTTGTCTTTGCAAGGGGCTACAAAGGTTGAAGATAACACTCTGCTGCCCATGGATCATGATTGCTTACTAGCTCAAAATTACTACGCCACCACTTGTTGAAAGAGCTGTGAAAGTGCTCTGTTTCTTACTCCTGTCAAGGCCATCTGGGTTGCCTTTGGTTGAAGGTCAGTGGAAGGCTCAGACTGACCGAGGTAGGAAATGTGACCCTCCAGCCAGCCAGGAAAAAGCAGGGACAGGAGCACCTTCAGCTTCCGCAGCTAGAGGAAGAAGAGGACTTCTGTTGTAGGTCTTCACCAGCAGCAGTTTTCCTTTCAATGAGGCATTGAAATCAGATAGCTAAAAGCTTTTGTAATGTGTGTTTTCCTACATAATGCTGTGGAGAACAGACTGAAATTCATATGCAAAAGCATACCAGAAGCTGTCTGGTAACTGTACTTGCAGGAGCTTTCCACAGTCCTCCAAAAGGCAGCCTTTTATCTGAGTTTATTCTCCAGGCTGTTGATTACATTTTTTTCAGAGCTGCAGTGTTCTTGGTGATGATTGCGTCAGGACCATCAGTTGTTATTTCCAGGTCCTCAATTTTCTTTTCAGCCTCCTGCCGTTTTAATTCCAAACCTTCAAGCTTCCTGTCCATGGAAACCATAGTAGCCTGGATTAGGTCCAACCTTCCAGAAATATGTACTGCAGGCCTTGTAAAGAAATGAGATAATACTGGGTGGCCAAGGACCACAGCTCTAGACATTGCCAAAACAAAGGCAGGTAAACAGGTAAGCTCTTTTAAGAGGCTGAAAGCTGTGTATGAATATGCTGCCAGATCCCTCGCTGATCATAATTTCCTCAAGGGCATGTTAAGGTCACGGCTCATTCTTCTATGAGAATCATAGACAGCAGTGTTAAAATCATAAACCACTGGGGTGATTGCGACCAGTAGTTCATACCCTATAGCACAAATGGAAAATGTCTTTTCTCTCAGCTCCTGGAAGCAGATCCATAAATTCCTTTAAAACTCATCTTAAATCAGCTGTGTTTTTCATCATTTTAGTGAATTTTGTTGTTATCTTAAAGCTGCACACCTAATCCCAGGCACTGGACTTGGTATAATTTTTCCCATGTTGCTGTGCATCATGGTCCTCCCTTCCCCATCCAGGGCGAAAGCACCAAGCCCGAGTCTGATTCCTCCTTCCCGTGGCTCCAGGGGTGAGCCTTCTTCTCCAGAACAGTGGCTGGGGTCACTGTGGAGGAAACCTCTTTTGCTTGTGGAAATTCTGTAACTATTCCGATCAGGGTGTGTGCGGTGAGATCATAGAATCATAGAATGGTTAGAATTGGAAGGGACCTTGAAGATCATTGAGTTCCAACCCCCCTGCCATGGGCAGGGACACCTCCCACTAGAGCAGTTTGCTCAAAGCCCCATCCAGCCTGGCCTTAAATACTTCCAGGGATGGGGCATCCACAACTTCCCTGGGCAACCTGTTCCAGTGCCTCACCACCCTCACAGGAAAAATCTTCTATTTCTGGATTTCTGCAAAAAGCAAGCGAGAATGTGAGATTCGTGTTAGTGGCAGAGGCCGGTATTGAAGCTTTTACAAAGGACTTCCCACTCCAGTCAAAGGAAGAACAAGCCTCTTCTACAGCTCTTTGCTGCAATAGCTGCCTTGGCCGAAGGTGTGAAGAGGCTTGATCCTTGACTTGATCCCTGGCTGACACAAAAGCTCTCACTGTGGATACACACTTAGGACAATCCTTTCCTTTTACTGAACTGCTTTTCTCTTGCTGGAGGAGGGAAGAGGGACCTCAGTAAAAAGCTGTGCCAGCAAATAATTTGATTTTGCTGGTACGAATGCGGGCAGTGCTGGGAACATGCTGTCAGTACAGTTTGCTAGGACAGCTGCAGCAGCAGAGCTATCCTATTCTGGATGCAGCCTTGTCTTCTGTTCCAGTTTGTCACGCATGATTTATCTTCCTGTCACCTCTTCAGGTCCCCAGGCACCTCTCAGCGTAAAAAGAAATTAAAACACAATACAGATGAGTCTGCTCTGTATTGGAGTCTTGACCTTTAATATATCAGGTTTTCATATTGCAACTTTCCCAGCAAATAGGTTGTCCTACAAGAACTGAGATGACTTTAGTGATCTGCAGAGGTCCCACCTCAGCTGTGCTTCAGTTTTATTTGCTTCCACCTGCAAACTCTCAGGTTGCCTAAAATGCGTTTGAGAGGAGATAAAGTTTTCAGATCCTAACCGCGAACTCCAGCAGACCAATGAGGAAAAAAAAAATACCATTAAAAAAATCCGAGAAAACAGCCTGGCAACCCAAGTGTCAAAAAGATTGCTTAATGCTTTCTCCTGTTACACAAGTTTAATTTTTATCAGACTTTGGGGTTTGTTTTTTTTCCGCTTGGTGCTCTCATTACATTTTCCTTCCTTTATTAAGGAAAGCGTTTTCATCCTGCTCTGTGCTTTTGTGGCAGCCTTCCTCCTGAGCACACCCCTGTGTCACTCCGATGGCAGATTTGCAATCACACTCCTTAGATCATAGAATCATAGAATGGTTAGAGTTGGAATGGACCTTAAAGATCATGGAGTTCCAACCCCCCTGCCATGGGCAGGGACACCTTCCACTAGAGCAGGTTGCTCAAAGCCCCATCCATAAATCATCTCAGTTAGTTTTTAAGTATACAAGATTTGAATTTTAAGTCTGCAGTCACACAATACCACAGAGGCCAAAACCTGATGTAAATTCTAAGAGGCATCTGAAGAATTGCTCCGTGTTTCAGCCATAAAGCTTTGCCAGCATTACCTTTTGACCAGATGACTGCTTGACTGGGTTTCAGTCTCGTGTTTTTCTCTGCAACTATTGAAGGTGGTGTGGATTATTTTTTTTTCTCCCTAAGAGACAGCCAACTGTGTCTTTAAAGAAACAAAACAACTGTGTCAACAGATGGGAGAGAAAATGCTGTGTCTGAAATAGTGCTAGGAATAAACCATGTTAAAAATAGGTAGTCTTGCCACAACTGTTTCTTTGGCCAATGTGGAAATCCTTCTTCCCTATACTAGTGCGTTATCAAAACTATCCTAAAAACCCCGCTAGAAAACCTGGTAAATTAGTCTATAGAAGGTTGCTAGGACTATAGCTACCCTTTTTCTGCCTGACTGTAACAGCCGTGCTAGGGAAGGAGCAAGGCTAAGGGACCTGCGCTGCCCAGGAGAGCTCTGAACAATTCCTGTGACTGATCCCTGGTCGGCAGCACCGCAAATACTGATCTTGTGGATAGAGATTTCAATGATGTGACCCCTTCTCTGTCCCCAACCAGGACACCAGAGGGTGTCAGAATTTTCCCTCTTCCTTAGAAGCATTGTTTCCCTCCTAGGTATGGAGAGAAGTAATCTTCCTGTCCCACAAAATATCTGGGAAGAACCCACAGCAGTTTTGCTAACAAGTTATGCTTTTTTTTCAAAAAAAGAAAACTCCTGCCCTCCCCAAAATGGGAACATGAGCTGAACTACGCTTAAACATGCTTGTTACTAGCAGAATTACAGCTGCAGTTTTAGACATTGCATTTCTGCTTTCCATCTGTTGTCTCGCTTATTTTTGCCGTCTGTCTCCTTGCTTTCAATTGTCTCTTCTGCGTCTCAGTTTATCCAATTTTCAGGGCTGGCCAGCCATTTCAGCATTATCACTGTCCTAATGGCTGTAAGGAGAGCAGAGAAGCTCTTCACTAAATGATAGTTGTTGGGTTTTTTTTTCTCTCCACGATGCCTCTGCGCTTTGTTTCGGTCGGGTTTTTGTTTGTGCTTGGTGCTCCCCGTTGTGTCATCTGGTGAAGAGGAGGGGATGTTTGCATAATGTGTGTTTTGCTGGAGCGGTTGGATTTCTGCAAACAGAATTTCTACTCTACAGCCCCCAGCGCCTTTGGGGCAGGGAGAGATTGTCATCTCAACCGGGACACCGATAAGAGGGTTGACCCCACCGCTGGCTCTCCCCAACCAACCTGGGGAAGCTGGAGAACAGGTAGAGCCTGGCCAACAGCGCTCCCCTCCCCGTGTCGTGTCAACCCCCAGCCTTTGAGAGGGGGGAAGCAGCATGGGGTGGCCGAGCATAATTTAGGGTAGTCCTGCAGCGTTTGTAATAGATTCCTGAGCTCTGAGATGAAATGCAAAGGCAGATAAGGCCCCGTCAGCTGGGGAAGAAGCAGGCGAGCGGTTGGAACCTGCTGCCGAGTGTAAATTCCCTGTGACCGGTTCCAGCCCCGCTGTTTGCAGTAGACTCTTCCTTTCCCACTTGTCTGCAGTCGAGGAATGCTCCTGGGGACCCGTGCTTGCCTGGAAGTTGTCTCTGTTAGATTAATGTTGTTTGCTAAGACTAAAGGAAATTTAAAGGAAAAGGTTTCAGATGACTTTAGAAGCTGCCCAGTTACTTCAGTGCATCAAGGAAAGAGCCACATCCTAAAGCGATGTGTTTGCTATCCCTCCTCTTCCCTCATTCCCGTGGGAGGGAAATGGAAACAGAGGAGTTGAAAAGCCCATTATTTTCCGCTCTTCTCCCAGTTCACTCTCTGAAAACGCTCAAAGAGGCTTGTCAGCAATTCTGGATGTACGGGATTTTCTATGGTAGTTTCTTACCTCATCCTCTCTGTGTTACTTCCTTTTGCCTCTCTGGTCCCTTGCAATCCGTGGGTCGTGTGTCTGAACTGCTGTGCCCACTCCAAGGACACATGCCGTGGATATTTTTTTTTCTACATTTTGTTTTTTGCTTAACTAGTTTATGGATGAGTCAAAAATGCTAGTACTTTACATGCATAAGTGGCAGTTTGATTAACAGCTGAACTCCACCTTCTTCCATCATGATGAGCTCTAAAGGAAATCGAGGGAAGTTTTGTGCAACATCCTCAGTCTGTGAATAGCCCGTATTCAGAAAGATGCACACCACCCATTCACTATGGACTTGAGCACATGCTTTGCTTTGCTGAGTTGGCTTTACTGATTAGAGGTGGAATTAAGCGTATGCTTAGATGACTTGCTTAGCTGGGACTGAGCTTGCATAATTCATCTGCTGGAGCTTTCCCAGTGAATTCAAGTGAGAGCAGACTCCAGCCGCAGCAAGAGCGAGGTGATGCCGTTGTGATTGGCAGGATACGCCAATTAAATCTTATTCCTTTTGTATTGGAAAAGGAGGTTTTGCTTTCTCATTGCTGCCAGTTTCAAATTATGATTGTGAATTGTGCTCAAATCAATATGATTTCATGGGACAAGCATAGCCAAATGGTTATGCTTCAGCTATAGCAACATATAGCTAAAAGCTCTCCTATTGCTGTACCCACTTGCTGTTGCGCTGCATCGTTTTTCAGCCTGTTTCGCTCTTGTGTTGGACACCAAAATCATTAGAAAACATTCAGTGGCAGCATTTAATGGCTTATATTTAGAACGTGAAATAAAGAAACCAGACATTGGTGATGCACCACTAATCTCTTAGTAATTTGTTTAACTTCTATTTCATTCTCTTGCATGTGTGGAGGAGTGAAGTTATTAAAACAAAAGTGATTTTTTTAAAAAGCTTATTTATGACCAGTCAGGTTTTTTTTTTTCCTTTAACGTACGAGCTCGCTTTCTTTTTCTGAGAGTCGGTGGTGACTGCGGAAGGTGAAAAATTGCAAACAAAACTAAGGAGAAGTTCAAGTTAGCTGTGGAGCCAAAAGTGTGATTCAGGAGCTGAAAATATCTCGGCGCTTCATGCATCAAACTCAAACACTGCGCTTTGGCAACGCCCCCTGGATTAGAAGCAGAGTTTGAGGTCATTCCTCCTCCAGCCTGCCATGTATGGGTAGGGCCCACGCTCATGACAAATTACCGACTTACTGAGCACACACCAAGAGCAGAGTGACATCGGTGCAGAGGGATTGTGCCTCACCGAGGAGGACCGAAGACTCCACTGCTGCCTTCCTCTTGTCTGCCTTTCAGACCTGGAGGACCAGCGTGGAGGCACTGGGGAAGAGGACACTTTTAAACAGTCCCTTCCTAGATGTGGCGGTAATGGGATAGTGAGGTAGAGCACTTGTCTGCTTGTAAGGAGGTCACGCAGCACCCAGCAGAAGTGCTAACAAAGTGGGTGGTCAGAGGTTTTTTGGTGCCCCATTCAGATTTTTAAGACAAATGATCAGCTGCCAGTGACGGTCCTTCATTGTGGCTGCCGACCTGAAATGACAGTAGCGTATCCTCTGCTGTACAAGCTGTCTTTGCAACCAGGAGCGTGGTGTCAACAACTGATCTCAGCTCACCTGGTGTAAATCTAGAGGGCCTCAAATGAAGTCTGTGCTTTGATTTAGCACTAGTAGCACTGAAGTCTTAGCTTTGTTTTATAAAGAATATCAACAGGTAACGACCACCAAAACTCTCTAATCGCTCCTGAGTCCTTAAATTACTTTCCCTGATGACAAATTTCTGTCATATGGAGTTGGAAGGGACCCCTGGAGATCATCTAGTCCAAGCCCCCTGCCAAAGCAGATCCACCTTGAGCAGGTTGCACAGCAACTTGCCAGGGCACGTTTTGAATGTCTCCGGAGACAGAGACTCCACCACATCCTCTGCCACCCTCAAAGTGAAGAAATTCCTCCTCATGTTTAGATGGAACTTCTTATGTACAAGTTTGTGCCCGTTACTTCTTGTCCTCTCACTGGGCACCATTGAAAAAAGACTGGCCCCTTTCTCTTGTCACCCAGCCTTTAAGTATTTAGGGGTGTTGATCAAATCCCCCTCTTGGTCTTCTCCAGACTAAAAAGAAGTCCCTCAGCCTTTCTCCGTAAGAGAGGTGCTTCAGGCCCCTAATCATCTTGGTGGTCCTCTGCTGTATTCTCTCCAGCAGTTCCCTGTCCTTCTGAACCGGGGAGCCCAGAAGAGGACACAGTGTCCCTTGCACATTGGAGTCACCAGCTTCTCGGGGACAAGTTAGTTTTTGTCTTCCGCTGAAGATGAATCATCATCCAGCGCTGTTGCCATCGCTCTGCCATAGGCTTGAATTTACTGTGATCTTTTCGTGGAGATGGAGACAATTTTGATAGCTCAAGTCATTGTTGTGGGCTTGTATGACACCTGCCACATTGTGTCCTACCTACTTGGTGATTAGGAGTGGCTCTGCCTCGTTTTTTTCATGGTGGGCTTGGCTGTATTTGTGTTTCCCCAAGGCAAGGGTGTCACAGCAGGGTTCTCATTCAGAGGGAAGGAAAGCCATGACACTTGGTGTAGGAGGTTCCTCGTGGTGATTTTGCTGAAGCCTGTTGGATGGCATAGAGTATAAGCTTTACCTGGAATCCTGACTCAGGCTCGGCTGAGACCTGATGTTTTCATCTTCTCTGCCTGCCCTCAGAAGATCTCTAGATGCACTCGCTGCCAACCGCCTGCACAAACAGCCCTCTCCTCCTGGCAGCAGAAGGCCAGGAAAATGGGGTGAGCAACGTGTGTAGATGGCCACTGTGTCAACTGTCAGCCTGACCATTGTCTAAAAGCATCAGGCCTGGTTAGTGAGGGCACTGATCTCAGCTGGCAGCATCTAAACTGTTATTTGCAGTGAGGTTATAGACCTATACTTAGGGGGACGTGCTCTTGCTAATTTAGCTCCTAGCTGAAGTGAAAAAAAAGTAACCCAAAATCATAGTTCCAGCAGTGCCAGCAAAATAAGATCCTGCACAAAGTGGGCTCCTAGGGATAGAGGAGATAACGTAAGGAGGGTCCTACAGAGAAATTACGTGCTTGATTTTAATGAAGTGAAACAACTGTGTGTAAAGTAAACAAAAAAAAGTTCATAGCTGAAGTTCCAAAAATCATTGGGCAGGATACATCATTTAGGTAAATTTTGTTCTGATTGCTAACTTTCTGCAGCACTTGAGAGACAATAAAACCAGCTCTGCCAACACACATGCATTAGTAAATATGACTATTTTTATTTATATAATGTGTACATATAAAAAAAGATATTTTCATTTATTCATATGCATATATACATACATATATTTGTGTACATACACGTGTATGTGTGCGTATAAATTAATGCATGTATAAGTTTCCACAAAGTAAAGTTTTACAGAGATTTTTTTTTGTGCTCTTTGCATCCAGATCTACAACATGGTGCTAGCACGCAGGATACAAAAATGAAGAAAAGCTGTCAATAAACAAAATTTAAATGGGCTATCACACTCCTATTGAGAAAAATGCGGGGAGGAAAAAAGAGCATAAATACTGAAAAATAAATTAGGCTTCAAGTGTCTTTCTGCTTTAGTAATGAAGATGAAAATGTTTACAGCATAGAGACATTTGATTCAAAACATAAATTATATCCCTTTAACTCTGGAGGTAGTTCAAGATTTGATCCATTAACTTCATCAAGCTGCTTGTAGAAAAACATATTTCTGCGGTATTGAGAGCTGCCAGAATGACCTGGAATTAAGAGGGCAAAGGTAGAGACAGTGTAAGTATTTTAATTCATCTATTTGCAGATGATTTGTGTGAACACATTAAGGAGACCAGTAAAGTAATGGGAATAATTTTCTTCCCCTTTTTCCAAATTCAATTGCATATAGGATGATTGCATTTGATCAGGACATGAACGTCATTTCTCAGATGATTGTGTTCTGCCATTGATCATATGAAGTCAATTTAAAGTATGACATTGCTTTTACCTTCCTTAAGTAGAAAGACATTTTTGCTTCTACTCTTAACTGCTGTAGCTATCAAATTGTGCGTATAATAAATTGTGCTTTGTTTAGAGAGTGCTAACTGTAAAATATTGCCCATTGAGAGAAAAAGTACTGAGATTGAGATTGATGCCTGGAGCTTAATGCATCATAGCTGCAATCGAGCAAATTTTACACTTCTTACTTCTCCCATTACAGACCGTAATTCACAGACTTCTCTGGACTTTCTGTGTTTGAAAAGCAGAAAGGGGGTAAATGGAGCATTAGAAAATCCACTTGGACTATTTTCACAATCTTTAAATACAGAAGCTTACATGGGCAACTTATTGTATTTTGGGTAGGGTAGTTCCCAGTGACAGGATGAAGGTCAATGGGCAAAAGCTGGAACATGGGACATTCCATTCAGAAATGAGGAAAAACTTGTTTACACTGAGGGTGACAGAGCCCTGGAACAGGCTGCCCAGGGGGTTGTGGAATCCCCTTCTTTGGTGGCCTTCAAGACCTGTCTGATTCCATGAAAAATGACATTGAGGTGCTGGAGCAGGTCCAGAGAAGGGCAACAAAGCTGGTGAGGGTTCTGGAGAATAAGCCCTATGAGGAGAGGCTGAGGGAGCTGGGCTTGTTCAGCCTGGGAAAAAGGAGGCTGAGGGGAGACCTTCTCACTCTCTACAACTCCCTGAAAGGAGGGTGTAGAGAAGCAGGGGTCTGTCTTTTCTCCCAAGTCACAGGCAATAGGACAAAGAAGAAGTGGCCTCAAATTGCACCAGTGGAGGTTCAGATTGGATATTAGGAAAAATGTTTACACTTAAAAGGTTATCAAGCATTGGAATGGGCAGCCCAGGGACGTGGCTGAAGCACCATCCCTGGAGGTATTCAAAAGACGGGTTGACATAGTGCTTAGTGACATGGTTAAGTGATGGGGTGTTTTATCAGAGTTAGGTTGCTGGTTGGACTAGATGATCTTAAAGGTTCCTTCTCACCTAGACAATTCTATGATTCTATTTAGTAGGAAAACATTTATAAAGGGGGATTTGAACCCATGGAGAAGTGGAGGGAGATTTGCATATGGCCTCACTGCTTTGTGTTACCAGCCATGAATTGAAGCCCTTGGGTTTCAATACTACAGAAATACACACATTTTTCTACCCATGTTGCCTGGCTCTTCTTTGGTACCAACTACCCTATACAGTCCTGGAACCTGGCTGCAGTTTCAATGGCACCTGGCTTTCTTATAGACCTGTTCAAACTGAGACTTTGGGTAAATTCCCAAACCAAGGTCTGTGCTGGCATGTATCAGCTGCAAGCCAGTTAAGGAGTACTGGGCTTTATTTGCCCTTTGTACTACTGAGGTGATTTTTTCCATTTATCGTGCTGTTTCAGAGCCTTTGGATAATTTGCAGTAAGGTGAAATAAATATTTTCCAGTTGCTTTCCTTAAATTTCCCTTTCTGATTAAAATACACGTGAGATTTCTGGTTTTTTTTACCTTGTACAGTGCACAGGAATCTCCCTGTCACCCCCCCCGCCCCCAGCTGACCTTACAGTGTCTGTGTAACACATATATAAGGCAAAACAAAGCCCTTCTTCTTGTTGATCCATGAAATGAATTAATCTTTATGGCCAGATGATGCCGGTGCCTACTGCTCCGTTTTTATTTCACTGCCGATGGTGTAGTTTTACAATCACAAAATGATTACGGGAGTTGCCAAGGGAGAAGCTCAAAAAGCAGATGGTGCGAGAGTCATTACCAGAGCTCTTCTGCCTCTGTGTTTCCAGGTCCCGCGTAAAAGGCCAATCCCCCAGTGTCCGAGATATAAAGTTGAAATTTGAAGAAAGAAAGAAAAAACAAAACAAACCCCTTTTCCGAGCAGTAAGACACGCCGTGCTTCTCATACTCCCGTTTCCCTTCTCGTGTGCTTGTTTAATCTTAGTCTCCATGGCTGGCAAACAACCGCAGCAGATGAGGAGACTCATGACCAGATATGACCAAATACCAGCAAAGGCTCAGCGGCGGCGGTTGCGTCGCTCTCTGTCCTTGGTGGGCAGCCGTCGGAGGCACGCTCCTTTCCTTTTGCTGCCAGACAGCCGAGGATTGCACAGATTTTACTAATGGGGAGATAAAAACAAATTAAAAGTTCCTGGGTTTAGTATCAAAACGATGCCTCCGGGAGCTTTAATTGGGCAGTAAAATCCTCTTTGATGGCACAGGCGTTATCTGGGGTTGTTAGAGACTCAGCAGGTTGGCTGTTCTCTCAGACCACATCCCGTTTTCTGGCCCCAGTGCTACTGGAAGGTGGTGGGTCAGGAAGAGATGGAGTAGCACTGCCTAGACAAAATCTTACTGCCCTTAACCAGATCTTGCTCTGGATAATATTTGGCCTAGTCGTAAGTAACCATTAAGCTTCTTAAAGACTTAGAGACTGATCCAGCCTTCACTGAAATCAGGGAGAACCTTTCACACTTGGATCAGAAGTATCCTTTTGAGGAACACTGCTGAAGACAGTGAGGTTAACACAGTTTGAGGGAAGACGCTGGCTCCCATTAGTTAAGAGCTAAAAAAGAAATTAGGGAAAACAGAATCTAGTGTTCCTCATGGATTTCAGTTTAAATACTCTTTACAAAGCCGGAGCAGCTGCAGTGTGATTTTGCTTCATAAGTGACATTTTTCACTTACAGCTTCATTCTCTTTTCATGAAAGTCCCCTCTGGTCCTGCCAGGGCACTATACAGAGGATTTAGTGTAAATGAGAATAAAGGCCCTTGGTTTGGGGTTGCCGATTAGATAAACCAATTCAAAATGCACATTAATTAAGAACAACTGTGCAAGTGTAGCCAGCTTCACTGCAGCCAGTTTGGCCTGTGAAAGCAGAGGGTGACCTGCTTGGGGGCTGGAGGGTATCCACACCACACCAGGGAGATGAAACTACCATCCAGAAGCACCCCAAGGTCCTACTGAAGGATGGGAGAATAAAGACTTATGACTTCTTTACTGCTTCACTTTGTTTTTTGACTGGAACTTTTCTCAGGGAAGTTGTAAAAATAGCGAGTGAAATACTGACCCTGCTAAAAACAGAGTTTTGCCCTTGAGTCCAGCCGTGCCAAGGTTTCACCCACAGATTAAAACTGTATTGGGCCCCGTCTGTTCAAAGGTTCAAAAATGGTCTCCACGTCCAGATCATTTCCTAGAAAGTTTTATATTGATGTGATAAAGCATCAGGGCCTGGAGCCAGAGCATATGTTATTTTATGTACTCAGATGCCTGTATAGACCACTGTTGACATTGCCGGTCAGTAACACATTATCATTTGCTATTTGTTTTTTGTTGCTGATAGCAAACATTACCGGGAAAAAAAGCAGAAGCATATGCCTTTTATTGCTAACTGGTTCCAGGCCGCCTGCTTTGCCTTTCAGCCTTTGCCACCCCGTTTCCACGTCTCCGCTCTGCTGGTGGTGGAGTTGCCACACATCACCCAGCCCACACTGGACGGGCTTTGCCCTTTGTGTGGGGCAGCCGTCCTGCTTGCTGGAAGCAGAGCAGCACTGAGCCATGCTGTTGGCTTCAGTGCCAGTATGGTCAGGCTGTGGGCACACATCTGCAAGTCCACTATTCTACGTTTGATATTTTCCTGTCCAAGTCCTCTGGTGTGCTCCTCTTGTAAGCCCTTGAGGAGCAGGTACCTTCTCCTGCTGCCGTGACCCAGCTGCTCCAAGGTGGTGACCAAACAGGGCTCATCATCACAGACAGGACAGACAGCAGGGGAAGGTGAAGGACCAGTCTGGATGGGGCTTTGAGCAACCTGGTCTAGTGGGAGGTGCCCCTGCCCATGGCAGGGGGCTTGGAACAAAATGATCTTAAGGTCCCTTCCAATTATAACCGTCCTATGATTCTGTTATTCTATGAGCTGCACTTCTTTGTGGGACCCTATGCTCCCCTGGGATGCTGCCCTGCCCAGGAGCACATCCACCCTGGGATGACCACACTCATCCCTGTCATATCACCTAGGATGGCATCTCATTCAAGGACACAGGGAAGCCTAAAAGAAAGTGTACTGGGCAAAATGCATGCTGTGGTTGTCTTTGTGTTCACATCCATCTTCACCCAAATAGCCAGACCCATTGGAGTATGATCCCATTGGTCCCTAGAAGATCACGGAAGGTTTGTTGACAATCTCAGTGTCAATGAGGTGGACATTTCATAGAATCATAGAATGGTTAGAGTTGGAAGGGACCTTGAAGATCATCAAGTTCCAACCCCCCTGCCATGGGCAGGGACACCTCCCACTAGACCAGGTTGCTCAAATTCCAGTCAGCTCTATTATGTGCAAACTAGACACGAGTCTCCAGTTCCTGGTGTGTTGTCTGTACACCCTGGTTAAGGGTAGTCTCTGTGTATTCAATGACCCCCTCCCTGCAGGTGTAAATAGGGCAGTCCGTAGCTGCCTAACGTGTCTGACACATTAGAATCATAGAATCATCCAGTCTGGAAGGGGCCTTCAAAGGTCACCTATTCTGACATCCCTGCAGTCGCAGGGACAGAAGACATCTCCTGGTGCTCTGTGCCCTGGATACACAGACATACATACACTCCTGCATACGTGACTACAGAAGGTCTTTTGTATACAGAAAGTGCCTTTCTGTGGTCTTTCCCAGAGTATGTGTAAAGAGAGACATAAAGTTTCTGAGTGATTTTTGCAGTGTACACTAATAACGTACTTTCTAAAACAGACTAGCATCATATGGAAAGGGAATTTTTAGAGGTGATCTCACTTTCAAAACACAGCGCTAGATGGGAAAGAAGCAGAATGAAAGACAATTGCACTGCTCTGATTTAATAACAGGAAAGTACTTGCATTTAATTAAAAAAAAATGTGGTTTCAAATTCTGATTTGGGCATGATTTTTTCAAAACTTGGCAGAAATCAGGCAGAAAACCTGGAACTGCAAGCCTTAAAGGTAAGCAGACTACAAAGGCACTTCTGTGCTTTGTGTGCTTACACTGCTTGTTGTATACATCATGTTTGAAAATACAGCATTGTATGCTCCTTTTGGGTTTGTCTGTCTGTGGGTTTTACCTTGGAATATATTCGTTGACAGGTATTCTAGCCCACAGCAAGCTGGCAACCCCAGGACAGCTAATGATTGCTCTGAGGGGAAAAGACCCAAGTAGCGATAAGGACTGTGACTGAATCTCTGAAGTTCTTACACGTATAGATTTAGCCCATGCCATAATGCCATAGAGCTTATAAAATCAAACAGCAGGCTGAATTGACCAGAATCCTTAAAAATCTTTCATATTTGTTTTGCAAACAGGTGGAGGAGAGAGTCAACATCCATATTCGGTGGAGTAGTGAACCAAATTGCCTTGACTGGAACCATTACTCACTTGCACCTCTGATGGCAGCCGCCAGGTAGGAGAGCGAAGAAAGGATGGGTTTGAGTGACCTGAGGGTCTGGGCTTGAGTGAATAGTTTTCTCATTCTCAGAAGGCTTCATGTGGAAGTCACTCAAATTTAAATACTAATTTCATGTCCTTTCCTTTCATTACCAGTGAAGTCAACTCTTGCTGAAATCAGAGGCATTTCTCTTTTGGAGCAGGTTATGCTTTTATTCGTTTGGAAGTGCTGTCTTTGCTTTGTTCACATACTTGGTTTGCCGCTTTCCCTCCTCCATGCAGTTCTTGCATTAAGCATCCAGGAAGCACCCTACGTGAACCACAAAAACAGAAAAAAAATGTACCTGTGAAAATACAAGAAGAAACAACGAATGGGGTTTTGGTATCTGGAATGGTTCTTTTTTCCATTTTTAAATTGTCCTAAAGTATAACTTGGTGATTTCTGCTTGACCGTCTTGCCATTTCAAGTGCACCACTGACAATACTGTCTGAGGTTTCTTTTTTTTCCTCTGGGTCTTGAACACTTCAGGCGTATAGAACTGCAGTTATGAGAGTGCTGACGCTGTAGTGTTATGGCACCGAAACTAGCTTAAAGTTGGTGGGACCCTGGAATGGCTTCAGACAGTTCAGAAGCCAGTTTATCTTGTCAAGCAAAGGTCTGTTATCAGCTATGCTTTGGAGTTCCATGTTTACTTGGGTTGATAGTCACAGGTTGGATAGTTTTCACATTGACTTTGTCTCAAAACCAGTTACATTTGTTGCTACGGGAGACCTGAGGCACTGAGAAGCTCCGCTTCTCTAATCTTCTCTGTATGGGCACATCCTTGATGGTCAGAGAATTGTTAGCCCTCAGGATTTGATGAGACAGGCTTGAAAGAGTGGAAATTTAAGACAAAGTTTGTTCCTTCTCATTGGCCGTCTGTTTTGTTTTGTTTGGTTGTTTGTTTGTTTTTTTTTAAATTATTGAATATTTATCTGTACCCATAAGAGCTAGGCATATAAAAAAAAGACTGGAGATTCTCATGTGGAACCATGACCACAGGAGAAGGTGTTCAAAGAAAACGCAGAGCGTATTTTGAGATAAACCCCCCAGGATTTTCAGAACTACGGAAGTGGTGTTAGACCTGTGTTTCATTCTTTGTATGAACTGATGGAAAGAATGGAGAGGGATAAATTGAGACGGGCTATCCCTTGAACCTTTGCTCAAACCTGGAACTGATCCCACATATTCTGCAGTCCAGGGTGGTGCTATATGGGATGTCTCTTCTTATGGATCCCTCTCCAGGTCCCTACAATGGAGGTTGTGGGTCTCTGCATTGTGCTCTTTCCCTTCTGCAGTCCCTGAGAGCTGATGGAGATCTTTCCATGCAGCCTGGGATCGGGGCTGGGT